>JANDJT010000206.1:26208409-26236860 GCA_024331685.1 Stegophilus panzeri | reverse complement strand
GATTCTGTTCACACGATTCATTTATGTTCACAAGATTCTGTTCACACGATTCATTTATGTTCACAAGATTCTGTTCATGCGATTCATTCATGTTCACCTGTGATCATTTTTCACGTTGTTTCACAATTTGTTTGTTTTCATGTGATTTTGTTTTTCACATGACTCATTGATTTTCATTTTGTTTACAAGGTTAATTTTTTTATGTGAATGTGTTCATGAGTCATTTGCTTTCATTTGTGATTTTTACACGACATTTATTTTCATATGATTTTGTTCACGTGATTCATTTATTTTCTTCACAATGAATTCATTTTCACTCGATTGGTTTATTTTCATATATGGATTTTTTTTTTTCATTATTTATTCATTTATGTTCATGCAATTCTGTCGACATGATTCATTTTTTTTCCATGTAATTTTGTTGACATTGATGTTTTGTTGATGATTTGTATATTTTAACTTGTAATTTCTGTTTTTTATCATGATTTTGTTCACATGATTCTTGCAGGAATTTTGTAGAGGCGGTGGATGTAAATGCAGACTTTATTTCAGAAACTGCCAAACAAACATCCAAAGCAGTGAAAACCAGGACCATAAACTTAAACAATGGATACTAGGCAAAAACGCACAGACCTAAACTTGACAGTAAGGTGCTGAAACAAAGGAGCGTATATATCGGTGGTAATCAGGGTGAAACGAGACACAGGTACAAGTGGTAGGAAACAGAAATAGAGTTAACACTTACACACTGGCCCTCATATACAGTAAGCGTCTAACACAGTGGTCACCAACACTTTTCCTTGAGATCTACCTTCCTACAGGTTTCATCTCCAACCAAAATTTAACACACCTGTTGATCAAGAACTTCCTAAGGCAGTCATTAGATGCTCATGGATGGAAATAAAGTCTTCAGGAAGGTAGATCTTCAGGGACAGGGGTAGTAATCACTGCTCTAACTAGTACTATGATGGCAAGTAGGCTAATGCCTGGGAAAATTAGTCTAGTAGTAGATTCAAGAAAAAAACGCCTTCGTTTTCCCCAAACTGGTGGTCTTGACATACAAGAAGGGATAAATCTCTACTAAATATCCACTACAAGTATAAAAAAAAGTGCTTTGGATTGCATTACAGTTATTGATTCCCCATCAGGTCCCTGAGCTGGACTAATGTTTTCACTCACTGTCATCTCACTAACAGTTCACTTACTGTAATTCAGCTTAGAACTAAAGCCGAAGGCAGAGAGCGTTCCAAGACATTACTCTTTCTCTCTGAATAGTCCCAAGCTGTGGAGCATTGAGACTGACATGCAAAATGCCGTCTTATTGGTTAATAGTCACATCTGAAAATGATTATGTATTACAGCTGACAGCTGTGTCAGCCTCTGAAGAAGCTTGCACAAACCAACTGCAGAGAAACCAAAAAGATATGGCCCGTAGAAACTTCCAGAAAGCTCTGCCCACCACCAGGTCCTGGCTTCCTCCGGGTCACCTCAGAAATCTTCACTCACAGGTAATGTTTTCCTGAAACCATTCCAGGTGTTTGAAAGTTTCCATGGATGGGGGTTAGCTTGAGTCAAAAGGCTCCGCTTACTTGCGTAGAAGTACCACCAGTTTAATAAAAGAGCTCTTTTGAGACTGCCAGGAATCCTAAATCAAACCAGGGCGGCATGCTAACCATGCGTACACCACTGTGTGTGATGTCAGATCAGACCTCTCAGACCTCAGCTCTCGGCGGACATGGGGATTAAGCCAGGCCACAGTACTCACCCTGTGAGACACTTGTTGGGTTCAATCAAGGATGGCAAAAACCAGACCTGTACCAGAGGCCTAGACGGGAACCTCCTGTTTTCTCCATCTGAGTGCTTGTGCGTGTGTGTGTGTGTGTACGCGTGTTGGTGTGTTAGAGTGTTAGAGTGTCTGCCAGCACATGAGTAGGTCAATCCTGTGCTGGCTTATTTTTCCCCCTGGTACGCTTTGACAAATAACAGGCAAAGCTTCTCATTTGTTAGGTCCAGACCCTTCACTTATAAGATTAAGAGTCTTTTTCGGTGTCACTAGCACTCGCTCTTTCTTTTCACTAGTGAACCCGAGAGCCGATTAGAGTTCCAAGGTAGGTAGCCGATTAATTGCCCTGTTTATAGGACTAAATTGGCCTCGTAAAGAGATTGATGACGTTGGATTTTCTTACGCAATAAGAGCTGATAAATTTCCAAGTGTAAACCGAGCTGCGGATCTCTCCTCGACTAAAGTGTATGAGGTCTGGATGCTTAAATCACTCCACATCCGCAGCGTGTCCTGAAGGGAATGAATTGCTGATTTGGGGTTTGGGGAACTTTGTATTGGAGAGGAAGGCTGGAGAATAGAGAGATGATGGGGAAACACTGGACGAAGAAAAGGAAACAGAAAAAATGCTGGTAGAAAGCGAAAACACTGATATGAAAAATTGTGATTTTAACAGCCTGTCATATTAGACATCCAAATTTATCTAGAGTAAACAAAATGTATTTATCTGGAGTAAGATCTGAAATCCATGCAGCTGTATTCTGTATGCAAAGCCTAGCTAGCAATCCTTCTGAGAATATAACAAATTACAGGCATAAATAAACGCTAACAAGTTTATTTTTAACAAATCTACCACCGCTCCATTACTCAATCTCAACCATATCCAGTGTTACATATTGTAGATTAATACAAAACATTCAATCTTGACCTTTATTTAGATTTATTTAGTTCATCACTGTAGAGAAACCCTTAAAGGTTCTATGTAAACCCCTTTGAGGGTGGGGTTGCAAAAGAAAATCCTTAGAATGCTAGAAGAACCAATGAGGAACTCTTTAATTGTAAAGTGCATTTATAAGACCAAGTGTGAGTATCTTTACACTGAAAATGCCATATAGGCTTATTACAGTATGTGTATTGTGTGCACTTTAACACACCTCTGACTGTACACTAGGATTCTTAAAGGGTTCTTAGCTTGCTTAAGTGGTTCTACATGGAACCATCATTGAAAGAAACGCTTTAAGGTTCTCCTCAAATTGAAAAGCTATTAAAGATGGGGAATGGACCTTCTATGCAGAATCTGTAACATTCCCCCAACCTGAGGAACCAAAAAAGACTTCCTCAAGGGTGTTTTTAGACACCCTAAAATGGTTCTATTCTTTGTTTATTTAGACAGGCAAAGGCTCTAATCTTTCATAAGGGGTTCTACCCCCTCTCTGAAACATCTCTGACAATTTATTGCAATGTTCTACAAGGATCCTTTAAGGTTCCCGTCAAACTAAATAATCATTCATGGTGCTAAGAATTTTTCTAATCTTCTTAGTATAAGGGGTTCTTGGGGATTTTTTTTCTTTGGCCTGTTAGGGGATCTTTGTTTTTCTTAAAAGAATTCATATTTGAGCCCCTTTTCAAATAACAATTAAATATCTGTTGTAGGTTTCTGCAAAAGAACCTTTGAGCGGCTATATTCACAAGCTCTTATCACATGATAGAAATCTTGATATGAATGTAGAACAAGTGTCAGTCAGGAAATCAGGTGACCTCTGGAGCACTTAAACTCTCCAATCAAGCAAACGTGACCAGACCTGAAATCTGGACCCGGACTGGCCCGGAGGCTGGGTGTGGGTGTTGATGCGGAGAGTCGCCGGAGGTCTCGGTGTTAGGCCGAGTGGAACGTGTGATAAACGAGTGTTATCTGGAGGCCTCGGCATTGGGAAGAACCCTCTGTTTCCCCCTGATTACATTAGCAGGCAGGAAGAGAGAGGGGGGCACGTGGGGAATCAGTGGAATTCCATCCAGCAAGCCAGGCATTTCTCTCGCTTTTTTTCAGTCTGCTTCATATTTCACTTGTTTGTGCATTGATATGATGACCTGCTGAGGTGGAGGTCTAGAGGAGTTGTTTTGGGTGGGTGATATTCATGTTATGTCCTGATTCCTTAATAGTTCATTATTAGAAAAAAAATATGAAGGTCATGTAGGTGGATGTTTTTCCTTTGGTTGATTTTGGACGTCTTGATTTCTTGATCTAAAAAGTGAGAAACTTTAAGTATGTCATTTATTTCCGTTACTCAATCAAGTCTAATCTCTAAACAGCAACACTAATGTCTACCAGCACCTGCCTCAGTTCAACCTCTATTTCCTCCTTCCACATCACAATAATCCCCAAACACCTCCTCACACAAGCATGCGCACCAGTGTCTGGAAAAGAGGTCAAAACCCATTGCCAAGTGGCCACTATATTAACCCTTATCTCCTCACCTCAGACCCTGCAATAACAAATGTTTGTAGTGAGCTCGAATCCTGGCAAGTCCATCATGGCTGTCTGTGGATGATTCATGTCACTAGCTGCCATATTGGTGAGTGGCCACTTGAGCTGATTGTTTCCTCGGAGCGGAACCTGGCTGGAAGGTGGAGAAAACTCGCATGATGGCTAGGATTAGAATGCCTAGGAAGATATATGGTTGTATATGGATGTTTACGCAATCGGCTGTAGAAAATATATTTCTGCAATCATGTGTGGAACTTACATGATATATCTGATGGCAGATAAAATTTCCAGGAACGACATAGTATTTTTTTTAATATATAATATAATACCACAGCAGAGTTGAATGCTTGATTCTAATTAGTCAGAAGGTGTTAAGTTAAGTTTCTATAACTCAAATCGCAGGTTTATATTAACTGCTTGTTTTCTAACACATTATCATTTCTATAGTAACAACTTACATAGGAATTTAAATTGTAAGGGATTTAAAAAAACGTGTAATTGTTCATATGGTGAGGGTTTTTTTTAGTTTTTTTTTATTAGAAGATGTTTAACATTCATGGAAGGAGTCTCCAGTGTCAGTGATTTGTAACAGTCAAAGGTTAAGGTGTAACTCAAAGTTTTCTGGCAGGAAAAAGAAGTTCTTTTTTCTTACTAACATGGCAAGCTACGTTTTGTTGTTGTTGCTGTTGTTTGTTTGTTTCTTTGTTTGTTTTATTAATTTTAAAAGCGAGAGAAATATTACATATTTTATTATATATTTGCTGTGGTATAAGAAAAATAAACACTTTTAACACATGCTGTTATAGGACAATAACGAATTTCGGTGTAGAAGCCAAATCACACGACCCTGCCGTTGATTATTTTCCTGTAACGGCAGACCCCTAAGTTTTTGTTTCTTACATATAAAAGTTCTATCCTGTACAACATGGACGCTGTTTCTATGACTGAAGAATATATGACTGGGTTCCCTACATTCCTTGTGTCATGTCATATTTCAGAGTGCTCATGAGAGGAAGAGGGAAAAGAAATAAAGGGGGAATCTGAGAGCAGAGAAAGAGAGTGAGAGAGAGATAAGGAACAGGCTGTGTCCCAGAGAAACGTGGCGTGGTCCTTCCTCTCTGGCATCCTGAGGAGGAAGCTGCGGTTCTCTAGCCGGACTGCCACAATCCCTCTGAGGGCCTCACAAGTAACAGAGCAGAGCAGAATAGTCCACCCCAGTCCACTTAACACTTTCAGTCCTCTCTCTCTCTCTCTCTCTCTCTCTCTCTCTCTCTCTCTCTCTCTCTTTTTTCCTTTTTCAGTTCTCCCACTTAGCATCAGCATTTAAATTCCCTGTTATTCAGTTTATTATATCAGGCATTATTTGCGTACCGTTTCGCTAATAAATTTAAACGAAAATATGAAAGTCACGTAGGTCGATTTTCTTTTCTTGGAAAATATTGAAAAAGATTCTGCATGTAAAAAGTGAGAAACTTGATATATTTGGCATAAGTCTACAGTTATTTTTGTTAGTCATTACAGTCTAATCTCTAAACGGTAATGTTAATGTGTACCAGCACCTGCATCATTGCAGCCTCCTCCTTGAGTTCTTCCTTGAGGCTACAGTGGACACAGGCTCACTGAAAATGCACAGGAAAAAGATAGGAAAAAGACCATATGACCATTTTTACAAACGACGTATCTTAAACAATCTGTGTTCAATTATAGCTTCCGATTCCTGTTCCTGGCTTATAAGAGTGAACCCTGATGTGGTCTTCGGCTGGTGTAGACCATCCACCTTAAGGTCTGACGTATTGTGCATTGCTTTTTCTGCTTACCGCGGTTGTAAAGAATGGTTCACTGTATTTCATTTAGTTTGTTTTTCGCACCATTCTGCATAAACTCTAGAGATTATTGTTTGGGAAAATCCCAGGAGATAAGCAGGTCCTGTAATACTCAAACCAACCCTTGTGGCACACATTTCCCACCCCATTTTGATGCTAGATCTGTACAATGACTGGAGCTCTTGACCTGTATCTGCCTGATTTTATGAATTGTGCCGCTGCTTCGTAATTGGCTGATTGGATAACTGTATCAATGTACAGGTGAGTCAGTGTTCCTATTAAAGTGGCCATGGGTGCATATCTAATATTTTTCATGATGAAATTATTCTAAAATGAACGTAAGATCATTTGGCCTTGTATAGACAGATATTTCTACAATGTAGTTGCACATATTGTTGAATAAAGGAAACTTAATTTGTGTGAGAGTACTCATGAGGGCTACAATTTGCCCTCGCTAGAGAACCGGAGACCCACAGCTTCCATACTTCTTCTATTATAGCTGATTTTACTGTACAGGAAATCTGCAATAAACTATTCAAAATGTTATTGAACCACCCCTTAAAAAATGTTTATGAAATATATATGAATCCTGCTATGCATGTAAAGTTAAAAAGTTGTACATTTTTCTCACAGTTCTTTCATTTCTATAGGGGTTTTCAGTAGCTTTGGCCAGCTCTTGTTAAATTCATAAAAATGTCTAATCGTATTTCCCACACAACGTTTGTCCAGTCTCACTCAGCAGTAAACGCTCGTATCCACATTTCCAGCCCACGTCTGGACCCGGACCCCACAACTCGCCAGCCGAAAAACAATCACTAAACACGTACAGTTTTTTTCAGACTGCAGTTATTTTCCTCCTTTCATTCTGCTTTGCTTTTTTTTTCTTTTTTTTTCAGGCCATTCCTTCAGCAACATGGTTATCTGTTGTGCACATGCCCGGCTGACACAGTGGGGGTCTGTAAGAGAACAACAGTCCCAGGGTCACACACACACACACACACACACACACACACAGAGACTCTGATAAGCTCGTGATTTCCCTTCAGTATGCCGGGCAACGGAGGCTAACACAATACCATCGACTGCAGTAAAGCCAGTGATCAAAATGAGGTTAAAAACAGAGGAGTGGAGGGAAAATATGTGGACATGAATTCAACAGTGAGCTTAACAGTGAATCTGAATCAGGTGACCTTTCACCTTTTCAATTCATGACCAAATATGGACTAGTTACACATAGAAATGTGTAAAGCAGCTCTGAGAAAATCTGTGTTATCAAACATCAGGGACACATCATGCGTGAAATGATGTAGAACATGGGGTCACTGGGTGTTTTTGGTCTTTAATCATCAGACAACTTCTCCCACCCAACCCAGACGAGGCTGATCTTTTGTGGACCATGGATCACTTCTCCTGATCCAGAGCTATCCTCTCAGCAGCCTCTGTGATGTTCCTGAGGGCTCTCTTCATTTGCTGTCCTATGTTGTCAAGGTGTTTGAGTGACCAGACGAGAGATTTGCCCACAAAGCCTCTGCAGCCCTCTTCAGTAGGCCTGCATTGAGCTCACCATCCATTTCCTTGGCACTCGTCAACCAACTCCTTATACTTTGCCCTTTTTCTTCCATAGGATTCTTCCATTCAATCTTTCCAGGGGAAAGTCAGTTCAAACAGGACCGCTTGTCTTGATGCTGCTGACTTCAAGTGTGGTCCCTGCGATGACATCTGGAAACCTGAGCTGTGTCCCTAGGTTGACCTTAAGCTGTCAATCTTGGGCTGTGGAGAGCAGTCCACCTGAAGCTCGTGGCTGGGGTAATGCCTAATCCCCCACCTTCATGAAAGCAATGATCTGCTTACTGTGGACAATCCTTGTGCAGATGACATCTGCCATTGCCTTGAGCACCTGGTCATGGTCACCTGGTCTCTGTTATTGATAGAATCTGGAAATGTCAAGATCAGAGTGGTATATGTCCATAACCTTTGCCTTCCTCACAAACTAAATACCAGGATTATGCTTGTTTGAAGTGCAATCGAGTCTAAGCGAGGATCCTCTCGAGGTCTTTGAAGATTCACCAGCACCCAGGTACTGGTGTTGTTGTGATTGTCAGGTCATCCAAGAAAGATCTAATATGCAACTGGCAAATGCCCGTCTTGTGGAGAGGATCTTGCAAATCCACTTCTGTTGACTTGACCAACATGTTCATAGCCTGTGAGAACATGGTGACTGAACCACTTATGATCCCTTTCTCAAGCCATTGCTATGCTGATGTTGTTGTTCCAGACGTGACTGAAGATCCAGATGTGACTGTCAGACTGAAACTGTTTGAGTGGTCCAGAAAGAGGTCCCTAATCCTGTGCCAGTCAAGAGATGTTTCCACCAATGTGGGATCAATCCGTATGCATTGTCAATGTCGCACCACAGCACAGCCAGATCTCCTTTACCCTCCCGTGTGTCTCTGATTAGCTGGGTGACCACACTGGGTTATTTGATGCATCCTTTTGGGACTCCCCCTTTCTGCACTGAAGTGCCACTATACAGTACGTGTCTATCTATCTCATATAATGATATTATTTCATATAAAATGACTTCTATATAAAAAGAGTTCTCATACTGAAAGATCACAGTGTTAAGAGCAAATAAGGTGTATGGTCATGATCACTTCAGGATTGCTCATCTAAGAAGTAATGTATTAATTAAATTAAAACGTAACTTAATTAACACTTTACGGAAATGTTACATAAACCTTACATTTGAATCAAAACGATTTACATGTTTCATAAGTTATGCTGTGCACGTTATTTTTTACATTTAGTACATTTTACATTTTTACACACGTTAAATTCACATCTTTTTCACTTGTGAGGAAAAAAAAATACACAGTATGGTCATGTGATGTGTCTACGTTTTTAGACAGATACCTTAAATATCTATACATGATCTAAAATGCATTTTAAACATGCAGTAATGATTAACGAATTAGACGTTAATTGTTCGTGAAGCTTTAGCTAGTACAGTATGTTTACTGTGTAGTACCTGCTTATAAATAGTTTATTACAGAACCTTAAAATGAAGTTTGGCCAACTTTCTTAAGATGAAATAACTAAGTCATTGTTTTTATTGCAGCACTAATAAATAATCACGTTGTACTGTAGAGTCATGCAACAAAAATAAAAAGGCAGGTATTAAACTGAGTTTTGCTCATCAAGGATAAAACGGTGCTCCCAAAACAAGCAATTCTGGCTACGTTGTTCAAAATAGCTCAAATACCCTTTGTCCTGTCTCATTAGGAGTGAGTGTGTACATGCTTGACACTCAGGGAAAGCTCTATAGTGTCTGGCCTGCCGAGATGTAACTCTGAAACCAGATCTGCTATTCAATGAGACACAGAGGAGCAAAACTACAAGATGATAAAGTGTGTTTATAATTTCTTTGACTGTCTCATAATGTGTGTGTGGATGAGGAGGGTGACGGGGATCAAGTACGCCTGCTTTCTTTAAGGAAAAGGAGTCGCTTGGGATAACACTGGAAAATGTAATAATAAAAACGCCTATTGTACCCTTTCAAGCGCAATTCTCATCATTTGTTTCTTATTTCGATGGAAAATCAGTTTAACGGTGGAATTTTCCTTTTGGAACATTTCCATGTGTGCTTTTTATCTAACTTGACCTTATACTGAATTGTAAAAGTGATGACAGTATGGTTGGATTTAACTTTAAACTTTTATAACCTATTCTGAAACTGGATGAGAGTATTTCTGTTTTTTGTTTTTTTTTCCACAAATTGTTGGATACATAAGTTAAATCCTTAAAGTGTCTCCGATATTTACAAAAATGTTGGTGGAAATCGCAACCCATCATTCATATTTATTATATTAGTATTACTGTATTATTTATTATATGTAAACAAACTCCAAAAAAAAAAAGTTGTAACATCCTAGAAGTAACAGGGAACTACGTAGTGGATCTAATGTCAGTGTTCTGTCAGTAGAATACTCTATAGGTCTGGTAAGTAGGCAAAATATTATTACACATTTAAATAATGAGCCTAATATTTGAATATTTGGATTATTTTCATCAAATAAAATTGTTCTGATGTTGTTTGTGAAATTTTTTATTTATGTAAAAAAATAAAATAATTGTGCATCATGTGACGGACCACTTTAGCAGCTTATTATGTCAAGTGTGTGTGTGTGTGTGTGTGTGTGTGTGTGTGTGTGTGTGTATTTAGGTGTGTATGTGGGTGGGTTTTCACATGAAGGTGGGTTATAACCTTGGTTAAACAGTTGAATTCTTGAAGCCACCATCAAATTCAGCTGTAACAACATAATCAATGTGTCTGAGGGTTGTGTGTGTGTGTGTGTGTGTGTGTGTGTGTGTGTGTGTGTGTGTGTGTGTGTGTGTGTGTGTTGTACAACCCCAGTTCCAAAAAAGTTAGGACGCTGAGTAAAATGTAAATAAAAACAGAATGCAATGGTTTGTAAATCTCATAAACCCATATGTTATTCACATTAGAACATAGAAAACATATCAAATGTTTAAACTGAAAAAATGTACCATTTTAAGGAAAAAATACCGTAATTTTGAATTTGGTGGCCGCAACACGTCTCAAAATAGTTGAGATGGGGACAACAAAGGGCTGGAAAAGTAAGTGTTGCTTAGAGAGGCAGAGTCTTTCAGAAGTAAAGATGGGCACTGATACTGCTACTACTGCTGATACTATTTCTAGTGCTATGGTCTATGTTCTATTGTGAATAAAATATGGGTTTATGAGATTTGCAAATCATTGCATTCTGTTTTTATTTACATTTTACACAGCGTCCCAACTTTTTTGGAATTGCGGATGTATATCCAAAGCCCCCATGACCTGTGCTCTCTGAATAATACCCTGAGGCATGGTAGACAGAGGGCTAATGTCATCAGCGTACCTGATATCGGCATGACTGCTACCATTTGCTCTGTTCACAAAGAATTTACCTTAAAATACTTACATTTATTTATTTATTTATTTGTTTGTTTGTTTGTTTGTTTGTTTATTCAATTCCCCAACATATGGCAGTTGTTGCAGCACCTTTGACAGGAAATACATTTAGATATGAACTATTCATGTTCATATTCAGGCCTACGAAAGCATGAATGACAAAAATGTTACTATGAAAATGACAACAACTGCTACTATTATTACTATTACTACTACTACTACTGCAGCTAGCTAAAACTCCCACCTCCCAAAAACAGAGTGGACTGGATGCTCTAAATTGCCCCTAGGTGTAAATCTGCAGTGAACTGGTATCTGATTAAGGGTTTATCCCTGCCTTAAGGGTTTATCCCAGTATTCTTGGGACAGGCTCCAGATCCACTTTAACCCTGACCAGGACAAAGTGCTTACTGAAGATGAATCAATGAATGGAATATTGATTATTCTACTACTGATCTAGCATCTGTCACGTACTGTGGGTGGCGACAGAAACAGTTGCGGTTGATAGAGTCCAGGCAGAATAATCCAAAGGGTGAGACAAAGTTCGTAGTCGAGAAAACAGGCAGGGGTCAGGCGATCAGGCAAACAAACAAAACATGGAGAGGCAAAAAACGAGGTCGGGTACGGAAACACTGGGCAAAATACACTAAGGCAAAACTCACTAGAACACGGGTTGGCAAAACGTCAGAGAGCAAGTCTACTGAACGTATTACTTCTCAAAGTCTGTTTGTTTCCAAAGTCTCTTAAATGCTGTAGTGAGAGTGTGTGTGTGATTGGAAGCAGCTGTGTGCGATTAGAACTCCGGGCAAGGTGAGCGCATGCGTGTGTGGGAAGTGTAGTTCTCAGCAGACATGTTTGTAGTCAGCGGTGTCTCCTGGGAAACTGAGTCTTGGCTTGGCTGTGATATGACAGAGCCCCCCCACCCAAAGGGCTCACTCTGGGAGCAGAGTCCTTTCTGGATCTTCTCCGGGGTCGGGGTCCTGGACGTTCAGGTTGTGATGCGTGGAAGTCTGTACAAAGCTGTGGGTCCAGAATGTCCTGCGCTGGCACCCAGCACTGTTCCTTTGGCCCATATCCCTCCCAATCGACCAAATACTCAAGCTTACCCCTCCTCTGCCGCAAGTTTAGGATATCCTTCATGAGGTAGGTGGGCTGCCCTTCAATCTCGAGTGGGACAGGAGGGGCTTTGGGGGGTACATCCATGGCTAGAGGTCCCGTGATAACGGGCTTGTGTCGTGACACGTGAAAGGAGGGAGCTATGCGGCTGTGTCGAGGTAGTTCCAGACAGTAGGTGACCTCATTGAGCTGCTTGAAGACCTTGAATGGCCCTGTGTACCCTAAGTTTCTTGCAGCCATGCGGCTGTCTTAAGTCCTTGGTGGACAGCCAGACCCAATCGCCGGTCTGGTACTACGGGTGCTCGCTGCAGCGATGGTCCGCCTTGCGTTTGTAGGTGCGTGCAGCTTGTACAAGGCGCTGGTGTGTGCTGGCACACACCTGTTTGCTCCTCTGGAACCACTGGTCGACTGCTGGTGATTCGGTGGGGTTCGCATTCCAGGGGAACAGAGGAGGCTGGTAGCCTAGCACACATTGGAACGGTGTGAGCCCCGTGGCTGAGTGACGCAGCGAATTCTGTGCGTATTCGGCCCATGGGAGTAATCTGCTCCAGTCCTCAGGGCTTGAGGCACAGAATGTCGTAAGGAACCGGCCAATCTCCTGGTTAACTCGCTCCACTTGTCTGTTCGCTTGTGGGTGGTAACCAGATGTGAGGTTGACAGTGATCCCCATCTTCTTCATGAAGCTAGACCATACCCTGGATGTGAATTGGGGTCCCCGATCACTGACCATCTCCTCCGGGATGCCGAAGTACCTGAACACGTGCTGAAAGAGTAATTCGGCTGTCATGAAGGCGGTGGGGAGGGCGTGGAGTGGAATGAACCTTACAGACTTGGAAAATCAGTCCACTGTCACCAGAATGGTCGTGTTACCCTGGGATTGTGGTAAGTCTGTGACAAAGTCAATGGAGATGTGGGACCAGGGCCGTTCTGGTAAGGGTAGGGGCTTGAGCTTGCCGGCCGGTAATGTCTGTGGGACCTTACACTGGGCGCACAGTGAGCATGAGGCCACTACTCGCTGTACCTCCCTTGCCATATTAGGCCACCAGTACTTAACCCGCAACAGATAGTAGGTGCGGTTGGCACCTGGGTGACCCATGGCAACAGCTGTGTGGGCCCAGACAATGAGTTCCTGACAGTACTGCTCGGGCACAAATTGTCTTCCCGAGGGGCATGCTGCAGGAACCTGTGACCTGGGGATGTCTGCTAAGGTTTGATCCAATTCCCACTCCAGGGCATTGATGATACAGGATGGAGGAATAATGAACTCTTCATGGTTCCTCCGAACCTCAGTGATGTCCAAACGATAGAGGGCATCCACCTTAGTGTTCTTGTACCCGGGTCTGTATGACAGGGTGAGCTGCAGACTCGTTGCGTACAGTGCAACGGCTCTGTAGCAGGCGATCTAGGTGGATAGCCAAGTTAATGAGTGAGTCAAGAGTGAGTTGGTCGTCACGACAGGCCAGCTCTGTCATAACATCCGGGTTCAATCCCTGGCAAAACATAATCTTGAGAGCTGGCTCATTCCATCCTCTCCTGGCAGCGATAGTGTGAAACTCCATGGCATAATCCACCACGCAGCGTGCACCTTGTTTTATAGTCAGCAGTTCCTCCCCTGTTTCCTTGTCACCCGGAGAGTGATCAAAGACCAGCCAAAAGCGATCTATCAGCTATTCCAGGGACGTGATGGCGCTGCCTCCCTGCTCCCACACAGCCGTGGCCCAGAGTAAAGCTCCCCCGGTCAACAGCTCCATGAAGTGGGTGATTCTCCAGCTCTCCGGCATCCCTGGGTAGCTCGAGAAAAACAGGGAGCACTGGAGGAAAAAACCCCGACAGCGTGCCGGATCCCCGGCATATTTCTCCGGCACCGGTATTGGAGGACTGCGCAGGCGTCTGTGTAGCGACCGGCGCGGTTTGACTTAGCCTAGCCACCTGCGCAGTCAGGTTGGCTAGCTGCTGGTTCTGATCGCTAATCATTCTACCATAGCCTTCAATGGCTTGAGGCCACAGCAGATCACCCGCTGCTTCCATAGGAAGGCGAAGTAATCGGGTACGGAAACACTGGTCAAAATACACTAAGGCAAAACTCACTAGAACACGGGTTGGCAAAACAGCAGAAAGCAAGTCTACTGAACGTATTACTTCGCAAAGTCTGTTTGTTTCCAAAGTCTCTTAAATGCTGTAGTGAGAGTGTGTGTGTGATTGGAAGCAGCTGTGTGCGATTAGAACTCCGGGCAAGGTGAGCGCATGCGTGTGTGGGAAGTGTAGTTCTCAGCAGACATGTTTGTAGTCAGCGGTGTCTCCTGGGAAACTGAGTCTTGGCTTGGCTGTGATATGACAGCGTCATGTTTTGTGAGGCTTGTATAATAATGTGAGGTTGGAGTTTGGGGGAAGAGAACTGATCCTGTATCAGCATGAATGGAAGAATTTTTGAGCATTAGCACCAGCACGGTTTAAGGCCCTGTTTACACTAGTGCGTGGTCATATTTAAAATGCATAACTGTTGCTATGGCTACGCCTGTCCTATTCACTACCCCGGCGTTTTCGACGCTCGAAAACGGAAACTTTTTGAAACACTAAACTAAAACCCTGTTTTAGTTTGAAAAATCCAGGCTCGCGTTTCAGTGTAAACAGACCAAAATGAAGACTTTTGAAAACGAAGGCATGGCTTCGCCCACATTCACCACTGATTGGGTCTTCTGGATCATCACGTATCCTTCCCCGATTCATCAAGCCCCTAACATATGACCGATACGCTACCTTGATCGTATACGCAAGCTTTGCTGGCTTTGTTGTCATTCTTAGCAGCCATTGTACTGTTAAATTCTGTATTTTATAATACTGCAGCTGCCTACATGCGCAAGAGGCGAGCTATGATTAGAGTGATCGGCAACAAATCTCATTTCAAGCGGCATAAGCCCGCATGGAACGTCAGCAATCATGCTCATTGTTGTGCCTGCCGGTGACTAGCAACCAACTTCCTGTTTACACTTGTATGCACATGCCCAGTGTACACGAATGGTCATGTGACATGCATTTTTGGTCGTGTAGTGTGGACGGAGATTGTTTCTGAAACACAACGGATACTTTCGCCAGTGTGGGCGAGAATCATTTTCATTTTAAAACACCATTTTCAAACGAAAACGCACTGGTGTAAGCAGGGCCTTAGTCATACCCTTGTTTCAGTGGATAATCTCATCTAGATAGTGTAGATTAGTACCTAAGACCTGTTGCTGTAATCATGAAGACTGTCAGTTGCTCATCCCAGAACACTTATTCACAATGTACTTATTCTAAGCATCCTGTAAACACACTCAGTCTCATAGCTGAGTCTCTGAAGCTGAAAATGCTGACTTTTACTTTATTACTTCCTGATGACGTTGACATCAAGCTGGAAGAGACCACCTGATTCCAGGTCTCTCTCTCTCTCTCTCTCTCTCTCTCTCTCTCTCTCTCTCTCTCTCTCTTGCTCTCTCTCTCACCACACACATACACACACACACACATACACACACACACACACACACACACACACCAATTCAAACTGATTCAATACAACGAAAGTAAAAGCACCTCCTAAAATACATTACGTTCCCACTCCTTCATTCTCTCATCTCTGCATTCTTATTGTGGAAGCTCTCCAAAACCATGTTCCTCATCAGTCTGTCAGCGTGAAAGGCCGAAGGGTAGCGTTCGTCCTCTACTTTCCTCCGTTCCTTCCCCTTCCTCATCCCCGTGCGTCCCAGATATCAGTACACAAAGGAAATCCATCTCTGAGAGGGAGTGGCCGCTATGGAATGTTTTATTAGTGTTATTCCTGGCAGCGAGCGTTGCACAGACTTCTGTGTGCCGCTGACCAGAGGTCTGGACCCAGATGGCTACAGTATTGCAAGCAGTGCACAACAACAGCGCACATCTTTCAGGTGTACAGGCCAGCTGGACCCAGAGACTGGAGGAGAGCCAGCTGAGCAGGACTGCAGCTGGGTGTTCTTTCACGCTTTCTCTACATTTCGCTCTGTATCCAGCAATGCACTTCAACGCAGAGCAAAAAGCATCCGAATCATGATTACAATAATGTCACCAGACACCACTTAGTAGGCGTGCACTCTTATACCAGCTCTTAATCCCATCAGTACGGCTAAAAATGTTTACCTGTGTATATGTACAGATGTGGCCACGTTTTTTAACATGTGATCATGCTGTATACTGCAGGCACGGTTCTAAGAATTGTAAGTCATTTGTTGTGCTTCACACAATAACCATCAGGTGGCGCATGTAACAAAATACTGTAACTGAACACAATACAATAAAAATGGTATGTGTGGTCGAACGGTTCACATAAAAATATTACGTTTCTCATCAAAACTTATGATAAACCTAATTTAAACACGTTTCTAATTACAAGATTATGTAAAATATAAAGTGAGCTCGCTCTTGTACTTAGAAACGTGTTTATATTAGGTATATCGTACATGTTGATGAGAAACGTAATAGTTTTATGTAAACCATACATAATATTTTTTTCTTAAAACTAACCGACCACACATTCCATTGTTTTCAGGCTCGACAACGTTTATTGTGCTCTGCGGCTTGTTGTAAAACAGTTCTGAGAGACGTTCACGGGCCAAGCACAAGTGGATCATGGGCTTCAGTACAAGAAACAGCACCGTTTGGTTGGTAAAAGAATGTATGTGTATACAGTATGTGTCCAGGCAGAACTACTGTAGCTACTAGCAAGCCATGTTTATTCAAATGAAACATGACTGCCCCCTACTGGTCCAGTATTTCCTGTGCCTGCAGGAAAATCGTAGGATCCCATTTCCTTCGACGTGCATTTTTAATGGCCACATCTGTACAGGTAAACGTCATGTCTTTGAGCTACATTCAGAAGGCTTTATTGTCATTCCTGTCATCACAGACAGATGTAACATCACCCTATGTTCACACTAGCAAACACAAAGCAACAGGTGAGCAATCGTTTTCTACATACGTACAAGACACAGTGACAGTAGCAAGCGACAACGTGACAAAGCGACCGCACAACAAGTGACATTTGAACTGACATGCGCTCAGTTTTATTTAAATGTGAATTCTTCACTCACAAATTTAGTTCCTACTTGCAGGTAGTCTTCGTTTACTGTTTCACATACAATAATGGGATTGTGGAAACTGTGGTTTCATCTTATCATGCACAACCATGTACACGGCTAGCACAGCTAGCTCGCTTTGCTAATCTGCTCATTCGGGACAGCGGTGGTCACTAAAAGATGGCCACAAGACAAACTACAAGTAGTACACGTGAGTCCTAGCTTGCTAGGGTGAAACACTCAGACAAGAAGGTCAGTAAAGACAGTAAAGATCTCTATTGCATAATAATATTGATCATTTAATCAGTCCCGAGCAGTCGTTATCTATTAGACTATTTTTTGGTCATTTTCTTGCTTTCTTCTAGTTCCTTCTAGTTTGTCCTGTTCTTTCTTTTTTTCTTTCCTTTATTCTCTCACCTATAACAACTTCTTTATCCAGTACAACACAGTTAACGTCATCAAAAGTCACACATTGGCCTTTGTCCAACATAATTTACAAAGCAGGAGGCAAAATCTTGCAATCTGGTCCACAACCAGACCGAGACTGTGACATGCCGGTCATCAGTATCAGTGATATCAGTGGTATGAAACACTGCGGTTCACACACAGAGACAAGATTTTTAAGTCAACACACTATATAAAAAAGGAATTGACTAATTTATGTGTGAGTTGAAAAAAAAAAAAATAAAGGACCAAGGCATCTGGGAAAGGCTATGAGACATTTCCAGTGTGAGAATTGCTTCAGTTTCCGTGTTTGATAAAGTCGTCCGATCTGACTGTACTCCCTTTGAGAAGAACGTGATTTGGGTGGGAAAATCGCCTTGCCTTTACCTCCTTGTCATTTCTTCAGCATATGTATAGAGTTATACAGCAAAGAGCTATGCGTTTCAATGTGACTTCCCATACGGAAGAGTGTTTAACAGTACCATGTTGCTCTTTAAGAGCCTTTAAATACACCTATAAAAACACAAGCCTGGCACAATGTGTAATTTCAGCACTTGTTCTTCATTGAATCCTTTACTTCCTGCCCAAAAATAAAACATCACCAGGGCAACACTGAAATCCTCCACCACATAGTTGTTAACAAATCACATTTTGCTTTGGAGGCATTCTTTCTACAGCAACTTCCCAGGCATTACACATATACACACACACACACACACATACACACACAAACTTCCTGCTCAAGCATATAACAACAGAAGAAGGCAGACATATATAACACAGACCACCGGGACAACCACTCACTGCGAACCTACACACACCACTTACTGGGCTTCTATACAAACCACTCACCCGTCTCCAACACACACTACTCACTGGACTCCAACTTATACTGCTGATTGGTTCCCAAGACACATTGCAGTGCTCTGAGGTGCAAACACCACCCCGTGAGCCATAACAGACCATAATATAGACTGCTCGCCCGCCCACAAACAAGGGTAACTGGGGGAAAAAAACCCACACCACTCACTGGGCCGCCATACAAACCTCTCACTGGTCTCCAACACACACTACACACTGGAGCCCAAAACACACCACTTAGTAGACCTTGACATACGAGACCTGCTTATTGGTTCCCAAGACATATCGACTCCTAGGTGCAAACACACTCACTCACTGGGTTCTAACAAACACCACTGCGCACTGGAAACCTACAAAAATATTAACTGGGCTTCGGTACAAACCACGCACCGGTCTCTAATACACACTACACACTGAACCACAACATACACCAGTTACTAAGGCACCGATACATAACTGGCTACACTTCTGAAGTAAAATAAAGAAGTGGTTACTTGAAGAAACTAGCTTTATGATAATGTGACTGTATACTAAAGAACTGCTTTTATATTGTGTGTTTAAAATGGCGGTTCGGACGCTGAGTTGTTTATGTGCTGTCCAAGTCAGTCATTGTGATAAGAAGCTCATCCTTGCTTGTTATCATCAACTAACTGGTCTGCACTTCTACAGTGCTTTTCAACAACGGTTCTACAAAGTGCTTTAAACTGTTTCTCATTCAACCATTCACACACACACACACCAATGGCAGCAAAGCTACCATGCAAGGTGCTAGCCTGCCATCGGAAGCACCTTGGGGTTCAGTGTCTTGCCCAAGGACGCTTCGGCATTTGGGCTGGGACTCGAACTTCTAATCCTATGATTATTGGACAACCCACTCTACCACCTGAACCACAGCTGCCCCAACTAAACCAAACTAAACTTAAAATCAGAGGTGGATTGAGCATGCAGAACTGCGGAACACCCATTCTCAGTGTCGTGCACCAAATTCTCACAGGATCTAGTTGCAGAATGAGGTGTTCAAGCTCAGTGGACTGAGAGAGATGATTTTGATGAAGTACTGCTTTGGACTCCAAAGACATGTGTTGTAGGCTGATTGGCATTTCCAAATTGTCCATCGTCTGGGAATGGGTGTGTGATTGGCACCCCGTCCAGTTTCTAGGCTTCCCGCGACCCTGTGCAGGATAAGTAGCATGGAAAATTGATGGATAGATGTAAGAACAAAACCCCTTTGACCTCCAACCCACACAACCACATCCCCACCCCCCAACCTAAAAACCTCACAAACCCTCAGTCTTTTCCACTTCCCGGAACAGTCGACAAGAATGTCCACAAAATGTCCGTATAAGTGTCCATATGCATATCTATAACAGAGTCTTTTGTGCAGCTGCTGTTCATTTTCTGAGTCTGAATCTTCTCCTTAGGGGGAGCACTTTGGAGATTTTCGTTCTTTGTGATGTGTTGTGCTGATATGACAAACTTTGCTTTATCTGGGAAATAAATTGCGAGTGAGACATTCCTTTTACCTTTAGTCAGTTGTAGGAAGTGGTTTATCTGTGCTGTGATGTACAGGTCTCCTGGCTGTCGATGTGGTGATCCTGAACTCTCTGAAGGGCTTGGCTCATCTCAGCCGATCTCTCCGTCCTCCATGGGTGTGATGTGTTCTCCGCCTGTACTGCACTCCGGACCTTCAGCCTCTGGCATTATAAGGTTCTCAGATTCATTCCTGGTTTTTGCTTTTGTTGACATACTTACAAGTGTGTTCATTGTTTCACTTGTTTCCTCCTCTACCATAGTACCTTCCACTTTGGTGGAATGTCTCAGTCATGGTGTGTTCGTGCCTGAGCTGTGTGGGTTCTCCTGCTGCTGCTGCTTTACCAGGTCTGTGAGAATTTCAGTGCAGTGACTGACATCTGTAGCAGCGTCGGTCCCAATACCAACATTATTTCCACTGTTTCCAATGTCGTCAGTGTCACCAGTGGTATTGACGTTAACATTGGTCACAGTGTTACATTGGTTAGCATTGATCCTGTGTTCAACACTGACCTCTTCCAGCTCTGGCTCAACTGAACCACTGCTCTGTGAGTCGTTCACTCCGGGCTCCGGCTCTCGGCTGCTCTCCTGCTGATTGCACTTCAGAGTTACCGTGGTTGCAAACACAGTATAGCTGCCCTCACCATCTTTGCTCTTGAAACTAACATCCAGTGTTTCATCTTGTGTTTTTAGAAACATGAAAACCTGTCTACAAAACAACAGGACATGTTTCATTGCTGAGTTTTTGCAGCTGAGCATGATCATTCTCATAGACCTGGTGAACTTTCCGAAACTCCTTCATGCTCACTTCGTTTTAATAAACGTGGACACGTTTAAAATGACAACTCGTGTCACAGGGCGATAGTGGGGACACTTGTATCATGTGCACACTGATAAATCTTTCCTTTTTCAGGAACACCACAATAGCGTTGTTCCTTCGGTAGCCAGAGTCGATGTTCTAACACCCAATCTGCTCTCCCACCACTAACAGCTAAGTCCTCCACCTGTGCCCGCTCTCCAGCCCACACCTGACACCATGCTGGAGAGACAGCGTCTCCCCACCAGCCTCAGAGGCCGTGATGTCCCGCTCACTCTCTCCTACTTTTTCTTCAGTTCGCATGTACCGTACCTCCAACTTTATTTAATGAAAAAGAACGGAAAGGATAGAATATAGAAATTCAGAAGAATTGGCAAGATGCCAAAGAGATGTCGACGCGTTCCCTCCGTACTCACGCATCTGCAGAGACAGAGAGAGCGAGAGAGAGAATGTGAGACAGAAAGACAAGAAAGACTAATAAGCAAAGTGAGAGAGAGAGAGTGAGAGAGAGAGAGAAAGAGAGAGAGAGAGTCCTGGCAAAGGTTACACTCCAAAAGCAAAGGCAGTCAATAACAGGAACTCAATCATAACTGCCCTGGTTTCCGGAAAGCTCCGTACTTTCAGCTGCCCAGTTAGGCAGAGGCCTCGCGCCAGGCTTGGCTAACACTCCCAGGCCCTCGTCCTACTGAGAACACACTCGTTCTGACTCACACACGTTTCGCTCCCTCGTTACTACCTGCGATGAGCCAAAGAAAGCAGCGGACGTGCTTATAAAAGTGTGTCAGCTACAACCTGAAAGCAAAGCTAAAGCGACTTACTGTGGCTTGATTGTTTTCCACAATGCTGGTGTGACGCGAGGATGAAGAGGAAGAAACACAGAGTAGTTATACAGCGTCTCTTTTTAAATTTCCATGAAAAAAATGTCAAAATCACAGCACTCACCATATCACTCATAAAACAGTTCTGAAAGGAAATTTTGGCGAGAGAGCTTGTTTTGAGGGGTTTGGACGCTGACTATGTTTTCACACTTTGAATCCCTGGATCTGGCTTTAATCCTAAACCATCAAAATAAAATCCTTATTTCTAACTACACACCTGTTTCAAAACACAATATATACAATATTCCTTGCTAGAATGTCATTCCAAATATAAATACCGAAATAGAAATTCTCCTTGCGTTATATTTGATATAAAATCCAACATTATCACATCCTGGTGCAGTTTTGATGAAAAAGTGATGAGAAAGCAATGCGCTGTCCTGTGGGCTTTACTGAACTGCACTGATGAGAGAAAACTAAGCCATCAATCACTGCTCTCTTTAGAACTAAGGGTCAGAGATCTGTGTGATCTGTGTGTGTGTGTGTGTGTGTGTGTGTGTGTGTGTGTGTGTGTGTGTGTGTGTGTGGTCTCAGTGAGGCTTTGCCTTGTTAGGGCTAAATTTCAGTCAGATATTAGAGAGATATACATAGCATTCTGTGGTGTAGAAGTGGTGTAACAATAATAATAATAATAATCATCATCATCATCATCATCATCATCAATAGATTTTATTATATATTTTATTTATTTATATTTTCAATGTAAGTGGCTTTTGTGTGAAAAAGTTTAACAGTGATGTGCTTCACAGAAAATATATATATATATATATATATTTAAAACTTGGTAGTTTTTAAAGAAAATAATGTCAGATGTGTATCAGAATCAGCTGATAGTCAAGGTTTCAGTATCAGAAAAGAAAAAGTGGTAGCATGCCATCTCTTATAATAATAAGGAGAAGAAGAAGAACAACAACAAGAACAACAACTATGTATTATTAGTAGTAGTAGTAGTAGTAGTAAAACTATTATTATGATTACTTATTATTATTATTATTATTATTATTATTATTATTATTATTATTATTATTATTATTATCTGTTTTTCCACAGTATATTTTGTATTTGTGTTTTGTATTTAGCATTGGGAGCAGTGTTTTTTTTTTTCTTAATGTATTAATTTATTCTTTTTTTCTCTTCTTCTTTCCTTTTTTGTTTGTTTGTTTGTTTTGCTAGATGTTTTGGTGTTTGTTGATATTAACTGCTATGTTATGATATGTCATTGGCAGTGAAATAAATCAATAAATCAATAAATAAATACTTTGATGAATTACACACAGTTCCACAAGTTTAAGACGATCCCAAAACTGTATAAAATCAAATGGCCTCCAGACAGATTTCACTTGGCTAGCATCTCCGGCTCTTAAATTTCCTACTTTTTTTTTTTTTAATCCAACGCCAAGGCAAGTTGCATAAATATCTAACATGGATGGAATTTAATATCGATAATGGTGCTGATTATTTAGATATGATTATATAAGCGATATCACCTTTACGTGATATAGAGCCTTCCATTACTTTAAAAAATAAACTATTGTTTATGTAGAACTAGAACTATTGTTCTTTTCAGGTGAAGATGATGCTTGATTAGACTCTTTGAAACTGTGTACAATTCTTTCTTCCTTTGTTTCTTTTTTTTTTTTTGGCTGGACGTCCCAGTTTGTCCTACTGCATTTTCATTCTCTCTCTCTCTCTCTCTCTCTCTCTCTAACTAACAAACCTCACACACCACACACTTTATTAGAACATTCCCAAGTCTGGCTTGTCAGTAATTCCTGCGAAACCCTTTACATTCCTACATTTATTGCTTCCATTGGGAGTTGACATTATTTTGATGTGTAATGGCACATCCCAGGCCTGGTCTGCTAGAGCGGGTCACTGCACTGTAAGATGCACTTAGTGGAGATGTGTGTGAGTGCGGCTCACAGGACGGACACTGAGCTTCGTGGCTCTTAAATAATTAAACGGCAGCAGGCTGAAACGCAGATCCGGAATCAGTGGAAAGATCCTTTTTAGTGAAACGCAAGCTGATCCACATCACTAGAGTGCCACCCTCTGGCTGCACAGCATCGAGAAAAGCTACTGGTGGTTGTTTATCTCTTATTACGACTCGAGTGTGTATACTGTACATAAATAAACAAACACACACACACACACACACACACACACACACACACACACACACACACACCCATGCCATTTTACTGTTATCCTTCTCATCAGCATTATTATCAGGATCTTTATTTTTGATTGAAGCTTGCTCTTCATATGAAATGAGCGTGAATTTGAATCAAGAGTGATATCACTGGATCAAATTCAGCTCATTATGATTCATGATGATTCTTAAATATGGAAAAAGATACTAATCCTAACCCCGCCCCATTTCGAATTTCTAATATTAACCCTCGTGATTTAACATATGAATTGAGTTAATTGTTACAAATTTGCAGTGTTTTCATGCTGGCTTGAGGACAGAGAGCTGAAAAATATACACAAATACAGGATGTATAATACATATTATATATGTATATATATGTATGTATATATATTTCTATATATATTTATATATGTATGTATATATATATATATATATACATTGTGTTGCCAGTGTGTTAAAGAGGAGTCTAGTATACAAGACATAATACAATGGCATAAAATAAAAATAAAAAATTAATGATGGCATTTAAATTTCATTTTAGGTTTATAATAAACCATAAGTAAGTAAAAGGTCATTAATTAATCATGAATTATTATGCATGATAATTTAATGAATAATTATTGTCTAAAGTTCTAATACATTCTATATAATTTATTAATTATTACGTATGAGGTTAATATTTAAAATTTAATTTATCTTTTAATTTATTATTTTATCTATAATGAAATGAATAATAAAAAATGAAAATATTTTGAAAGGAGTGGGCCCTGAGGTGAGAATAATTTTTAATTGTTTTTTTTTCTTCTTCTTCTTTTTTTAAGTAACCTATATTTCATTATGTTTCTTTATATTTCTTATATTTAACTGTTTTAAAAATATATTATATTTATTATATTTATTTTATTTATTTATTTAATTTATTTATTATTTTTTATTTTTTTTTAAGGTGACACTCTTTGGACTGCAAACTCTCCGAACGTTAATCTTGATTTACACATTCACTCATTTATATTCCCAAAAATGTCCATTTGTGTACTATATCACATGATTATAAATCATATATTAACTTATATCGACTTTACATGAAAGAGTGACCCAGCAATTTACCCATAAAGGTTTGGTATCAGATTTCAACAGTAGGTCACATTATGGACATTTTCCTTTAAATTAAGCACACACACACACACACACACACACACACACACACACACACACACAAGCACAGAAACCAAGCTAATGGACCATTAGATTATGATAAAACATGTGGAAAAACTTGTCAAGAGCCATCCGTCATCTCTAATCCGAGTCCTCAAAAGCCATACACTCCGTAATACACACACACACACACACACACACACACACACAGGACACTCTATAATGAGAGTGATGAATAAACCCAAACACACACACACACACACACACTGGAGCATTAGTTGGAGCACATCCAATAATTGCTGTATATTTCATAATGTACGGCACTGCAGAGAATATTTCACTTTTTTTATCTCAGGACTGAACTCATGATCACCTCAGTCTCTCTCTTCACTCATTTCAGGCTTTCTCTCTCTCTCTCTCTCTCTCTCTCTCTCTAATTCACACTGACGTGGAATGGAATACGCTCCGGCCTGGTGGTCAGAGTCTCTGAGGAAACATGGATAGGATCTCACTCAAGACTCCACGGACTGAAAACACAGCCAATTTGGAGTCATTTCATGCTTGATTGTACAACACACACACACACACACACACACACACACACACGCACGCACTCTTTCACACACACACACTCACACACACAAACATGCATGTGTGTTTTCAGCATGACTGTGGCCACACGCAGAGCACTCGTTTATATCCTCGCAGATCACTGATCTCAAATACACACACACACACATACACACACAAAGAGTTGAGTTTGAGTTCGATTTGAGTTCATCATTATTATTATTATTATTATTATTATTATTATTATTATTATTATTGCTGTTGATTGATTGATTGATATTCTTGTTTGTATGACTATTTACTATTTATTTGAGGAACAGTGAAAACCAAGAATTCATCTAGCACATTATTTACAGAGTATGTTTGGGTTATTTTTCACACCAGTCTTTAACCTACTGTCCTTTTTTTGTCTGTCAGAATGGACAACCTTTTTTTTTCCCCAGTCGTAATGAAGCAATTGAATGTGATCTGAAAATACAGTATGTTTATCGTTTATTATATTTTGATCATGAGACTAAAACAATGGCATAAACCTTTATTCCCAGTCAAATACCGTCTTCTTTCATTCACTCAGAATCTATTTTATGCACTAAACCTCTGGAGTAAAAGCCAAACATAATAATGTTATATTTCTCGGTGAGTCGTGGCTCTCACATGGTTCTGCTACCCTCAGACTTCTCCGTATCGTATCATTAGACGTGATACTCCGGACCGGGCCGAAGTGCTGCTGGAGCTCGGTGTGCATTTGTTTTGTATTAGCCAGCATTATGTGCCTTTTGGGGGTGGGCAGGAAGCATGCTTAGTGACGTGCATTTTATTATACGCTTCAGTACGCCAGAGAAAGGGAAGCACATGTCGGGCTGAAATAGTAGAGATTTTAGATTAGCCGAGGGAATTGCATTCTGGATGCAACAATACTCCGTGCAACAATTCTCACACCTCCTTTCCCACAAGCCCACACCACCACCACCACCCAAACCTGCCTGCAGACTAATGGAACATTCTGACAGGAATACGTCAGGCGGTGTGAATACAGAAAGCGTATTCGCCTGGCCTTTTCAGTGAAGTGGAGGAAATAGCTATGCTGGCAAGACAAAAAAAGGGCTCCAGTATTAATGGGTGGAAAAGCACCTGTTTGTGGGCCGCTGCTGTCTGCTGAACTCAGCTTCTCTTCTCGGTGCTGTTATTGTTCCTCTGCACAGAGAGTTCTGTGTGGTTTCGTGCCTGGTGAAGCATGCTTATGGTCAGTGCTCACATTAATGCTGCACTCGGTGTGATGGAATAATACATGTTTCAATGTTTGAGACTAATACGACTAAATTGTGCTTAGGAGCGGTTAAGGGTGTAAGTCTAGTCCATGCTTATGGACTCTCCAGGACGTAATTGGTTAAATAGCAATGAACAATAATGAAAGATTCTTGCCCGAAAACCAAAATGTTATTTTTTTTTGTTTGTTTTGTTTGGGGGTTTTGTTTTGGACACATATCTGAAAAGCAGCACTGACTAAAATCCGATTCATTTTTAATTATACTTTGCACTTTGACAACACCATTTGTGATTGATTTATTTTTTGTCTTTACAATATTTGTAGGTACAGATGGTGTACGATATAGAAACAAAGAGCTGCATATTTGCTGTATTTGTATTATGTATACTAAGCTGGAGCTGTGTTCGTATCAAAGCCATCGTGAAGATGTACTAAGGTGTTGTACGGTGGATATACCGTCTACACACCCCTGTTAAAATGGCAGGTGAAAAAAAAATCATGTCTCAAAAATCATGAAATATTTTCCACCCTCAATGTGAAATTGGACAGTATGCAAATAAAGGGAAAAACAATCAGAAACAATAACCTAGTTGGATAAGTGTGGGCTTGGATGTTTTTTTTTATGAGAAAGGGCTTCTGCGGCTGCCTTACCTCATAGCCCAGACATGTAAAGCATACGAGAGATTGTTGTCACATATAGAGAGTAATCAGTACTTATCAGATATTCCTGCAGGTCCTTTATTGTTGCCATAGGTCTCTTGGCAGCCTCCCTGGTAAGCTTTTTCTTGTCCTTTTGTAAATTATGGAGGGACGTCCTGTTCTTGGTGATGTCACTGTGGTGCCCCATTTTCTCCACTTGGTGTTGATGGCCTTCACAGGAAATTCTTTTACACCCCTCTACTGATCGATACCTTTTGACGAGTTAGATACCATGCATGCTTTATCAGCTCTTTGCAGACCATGGCTTTAGTAGTCAGATAAAAAATCCTCTAGAAGTAGCTGGTCTTTATTTGGGGTTAATAAGAATAATTTCATTGATGACAGCTGTGTGATAATTACTTTTGAACATGACATTGAATGTGATTGGTTCATTCTCAACACAGCCACATCCCCAATTATAAAAGGGTGTGCACACTTAGGCAACCAGGTTATTGTAACCATTTCATTTCAGTGCATAACTCCAAGATTAACCCAACTATATTATAATGTGACCAGAATTCTAGTTTCACATACTTTTTGAAAGCAAACGTACTCCACTAATATTTGCACCCTTTGTAAATGTGAGCAAAGAAGGCTGTGACTTGACTTCCTGTTTCACAGGGGTATAAATATGAGGTAAAAATAGGCCAAATTCCCTTAGTCATTCATAATGTGTAAGACCAAGGAATATAGCTGTGATGTGCGGCAAAAGGTTGTTGAGCTTCACAAAATGGGGTGTGGCTATAAGAAAATAGCACAAGCATTGAAAATGCCCATTTCCACCATCAGGGCAATAATTAAGAAGTTCCAGTCGACTG
>JANDJT010000206.1:26133501-26184567 GCA_024331685.1 Stegophilus panzeri | reverse complement strand
AAAATCTGTATCCTGTGTTTATATATTTCTGTAAAGCTGCTTTGAGACAATGTCCATTGTTAAAAGTGCTATACAAATAAAATTGAATTGAATTGAATTGAATTGAAGGTGGTGATTAATTTTCTATAACAGCAGCTCTGATTATAGTACATCTTCAAATCACAGGTTTAAATTAACGTGCTCGGTCTAATAAGTTATCGTTTCTATAGTAACAGCTCATTCACAGGGACTTGTAATGGTGAATGTTACACGTAATCCAAGACTATTAATAGTAATAACAATTGTTATTTAACAATGAAAAACATATGAACACTGAAATGGTAAAGTTTTATGTAAGGAAATGTTTATTTAACATTCATGTAAGAAGTCTCCAGTCTCAGTGGTTTGTAGCAGTCAAATTTAAACTGTAACTTTACGTTTTCCACTACACTACGGTTGTCAGGAGATAAACGTTTGCATTTTTTAATGTCTCACACATTCTCACATTTCGCAAATGTTCCAGAGCATTAAATGTAACTATAACTGGATAAAAGTTTGATGATTCTTTAACCCTTTCTCACAGTACACAGGTGTTCCATTCCTCTGGCAGAATGGAAATAGACTTGTCTGACATTTTTAGTCAGTATAAACAAATTAATTGTTTATTGCTGCAAGTCTGGTATAAGATGAGTCAGGACACTGTTGGGTTTCTGTGTGTAGAGTATCGTGAGTCTGGGTTTAGCTGCTGGGGAGCAGGATGATGGGAAAGGGGAGGGATGTGAGCCTCCTGCTGGCCAAACAATTCACATCTGTCCACAATAACATTGGTACAGAGATAAAACAGACATTAAATTACCACATACAACTTCCACAATAAAATTCTAACATTTAAACCTCATAGGCTAGTTAAAAATAAACACTTATGAAAAACTGCAAATTCTAAACAAACGGAAATTCCTTCTTTTTTTTTTTTTAGCCTCTGAAGAGTTAATGAATAAAAAATTGGGACTGTTGGCCAATTGCAGTGGTATAAGAAGGATAAAACACTTCAGCATGTAGTGTTAGGTAAATAATCAGCTATGGGTGGTAACAGTAGCTCTGCTTCATGTTGGCTCGCATCATACCACCTTGACGTTGATGAATTTCCTATAACAACATGACTCCAAATGTTTAATTCCTTACATATTCCATATAGTCAACACATTAGCATATATCTTTTGTTACTTAAGCAAGATAGTTTTATTGTCAAAATAAACATTTTTAAAAATCCTGCTTCTAAATGTCATTTTCTAAGAACTGCTGATTGGCCTCGTCTAATAAATGCAACAGTTTTTTAAAACAGTTCTTAAAATTAGAAATTAAAAAGTCAGACCATGGTAAGACTTAAATTAATTTAATGTAACTTTTAAAATGTTTCTTGTTCATCATTTACACATATAAAGTATGGAAAAGTTACATGATTTGTGGTAAAATTGTATCGGCTGTTAATCTTGTAAAGTTGTAAAAATAAATAAATAAATAAAGTCATAAAGTGCACAGAATGCAGCTTAACAGAGCAATGTGCAGCTCAATCCTGAACATCACATTTACTCAGTAATTAACTCAGGTGTTTTCTCACTTCCTCTCTTCCCACAAATAATATCAATTCTTTTAGCTTTGCAAACTTTTATAATCGGAAAAAAAGAAAGAACTATAATCAAAAACAGAAAGAAAGAAAGAAAGAAAGAAAGAAAGAAAGACAATATAAATAGTGTTTAGACATTTTTTTTACGATCACACCTCATCAGATTTAATGCATCGTCATATAAAGATGAAGAGATTACACTCTGAAATGTCATGGGTTAATCGGCCGTTACAGTACAGTAAGTCAAGAAGCTTGAATATTTACTTCTTTACACAGTGTAACACAGAGAAAAGGGTCATATTATACCATTACAGAAAAAAATAATTATGTACAGAAACACTGCAAGAGATCATGCATCCCTAAAATAATATTATCTAATGCTGATTTTTAGGTATAAATCGAGACCTCTATCATACGTCATCATACATATATATCAAACTATATAAAAAATATTTTTGCTTTTTTTCATTGTTTTTCATTGTTGTCATTGTAGTCTGCAATACCATGCTTAAGCTATGCACATAATACACAGTAACACACACTGACACACTTCAAGCGCCCTCGGGTAATTCCAGTCACGATTCTTTTATTTCTTTATACATGCTCATTTATTATAGTAGTACGTTCAATAACATTTATTCTACGACAGCTATGTTGAATTCTCAAATCAGAGCTTGATATTAATGCACTCGTTCTAATACGTTATCGTAGTAACAACACACTCATTTTTGGGATTTGTACAAGAATAAACAAATAAAAAATGTGGTGTTATTTAACAACGGAAACAAAAACGTATAATCGTTGACATGATTAAGTTATCTGTGAGGAACTGTTTATTTAATGTTGTTGGAAGGAGTCTCCAGTGTCAGTGCGAGTTAAAGCTGTAACTTTATGTTTTCCACCACAGGAAACAATCTCCAGGAGACTTTCATTTTCTTGATAATGTGACAAGCTGTGTGTTTTGTGTTTTGATAACCGCTAAGAGAAAGATCAGACTGAATGATGTCTGGTGAAGGAGCAACTTCCTGGTTTTGTGGGTATTCCACAATGTTAAATGCATCTATAATGGATGAAAAATAATGTCATTCTGTCATTCTTTAATTAATAAATAGTTGTAACTGTTGGTAAACTGCTTTGGTGAAAGAGGAATGAAAGGCTTCAGGATATGTTGTTACTTACTCCACTTCATCACACCTCCTAATATTTTACTATTTTCCCATAAAAGCACACCCCAAAGTCTATTATTCCTTACTTATTCATTGTAAAATGGTACTCTAAATGCTTATACAAATGCAAAAGGTGAGAAAAATCCAGGAAAACCCAATAATTATGATTATTATTTCTGATCACTGTATCTCCTAATAAAATATCCCAAATAATCTCTTTAAGATCTTATGGTGTTTGGGGAAGACTAGGTTATGAGATGCTATACCATTTAACTGCGCACTTTATTAACTAATGGATAATGATGTTAACCATAATGATATGTGACTGCAATTACCAGAATGGGACATATTTCTGCAACAAATTACCCAAACAGCATAAGGTAGGTAGTTTTACAAGTACTGTCCAGTAATTAGAAGAACAGCAGGCTTGGTCCAGATAGCATCAGTTGGCAGAAACAAAGCCAGATCTACAGGGAAGCAGAATAAAATCTGTCACTCTTATGATATGCATCAACTTAATGATATATGATAGGTTATACAGAGTACAGCATGCTAAGTGAATGAAGCTGTGTTTTTGCATTAGGTCACTGACTTACATTAGCTCTCGGGTGGAGGAACACACGAATTTCTACGTGATTGACACATGTTCTTCTGCAATGCCAACAACAGAATGATTAAAATCAAGTTCAGCTGGTCTGTGGTGTAATCAGTGTTTCATGGAGCAGTTCTTCGCTTCGCCATGTATGTGAATGGAAAGATAACGCTTTACCTTTTTGTGCAGGTGATGATGGAGCAGTGGGTCTGAAAGCCAAGGATGCTTCAGAGCTTCACCTGCACCTATCCTCCAACTGCAAACACACAACATTCAAAAATTATCATGGTGGGATGGATGGTTGATTGGATGCATAGATGGATGGATGGATGGATGGATGGATGGATAGATGGATGTACAGATAATTGGGTGGGTGGACAGATAGATGGATGTATAGATGTATTGGTAGGTGGATGAATAATTGTGTTGTGAATTATTGGATGAATTAAAGAATAGATAATTAGATGGATGGATGGATGTATAACTGCCATAAATAAATGGATAATTGGGTGAATAGACAGGCCAGTGTGATTGATTAGTAGATGAATAGGTGGATGGATGTGTAGATGAATGGATACATAATTGGGTGCAGGAATGGATGGACAGATGGACGAATGGATTAATAGGACATTGGGTGCATGGATGCATGGAAGGGTGGTTGAGAGGATGCTTGGATGAATAGATCATTGGGTGTATGGATGGATGGATGGATGCATAGATGGATGGATGGATGGATGGATGGATGTGTGGATGGATAGATAGATGGTTGGATGGATGGATGGATGGATGGCTGTTTGGATGGATGGATGGTTGGATGCATAGATGGATGGATGGCGGTGTGGATGGATGGACGGATGGATGGATGAATGGATGAATGGATGGATGGTTGGATGGATGCATAGATGGATGGATGGCTGTTTGGATGGATGGATGGTTGGATGGATGCATAGATGGATGGATGGATGGATTGCTGTTTGGATGGATGGATACATTGATAAATGGATGGATGGATGTTTGGATGTTTGGTTGGATGGTTGGATGGATGGTTGGATGTTTGGATGGATTGATGGACGATTGGATGTTTGGATTGATGGATACATTGATAAATTGATGGATGGATGGTTGGATGGATGGATACATTGATAAATTGATGGATGGTTGGTTGGATAGATGGATGGATGGATGTTTGGATGGATGGATGGTCGGATGGATGGATGGTTGGATGTATAAATGGACAGACCTTCTATTGTAGACGAGCAGTCTGGAGATGAAGTCCTTGGCCTCATCTGAAATGCCTTTGAACTCACTTTCCTCAAAGTTCCACTGGCAGGCCAGGATGTTGTTCAGTGTCTCATTATCATCGTCACCGAGGAACGGAGACAAACCACTCAGGCTGTTAAACAGAGTCAGCATAAACAAAAAAAGTGATGGTTGTGTCAGTGGAGCAAACAACATAAAACACTCCCTCAGTGTTTTTGTCTAAATGATGCTGGTGGTGTTCAGTGTTTAAGGCAAGTGCATGTTTTAAAGGAAGTAAAAATCCTCCACAGTTATTATTAGTGACTCAAAAGCTGGAGTGTATTAGTAAACACTAGTAAAATCCTTGGTGAAGTAAACTTAAGGACCAGTTCTGAGAAAATCTCTGGTGAAGGAAATCAATAAACTCTTACAGCATGTATGTGATGACTCCAAGGCTCCACATGTCCGTGTTGAAAGAAACAAAGTCATAGTTGATCACCTCCGGTGCGAGAAACTCCGGTGTGCCAAAATTCACTCGTAACTTCTCCCGGGGATTGTATCTATTGATATGGAGAACAAGAACGAGTAACTATTAGCCTGAGGATCATTCAGCATTTCAAATATATTCAAGGAACATATTCAATAACATACTTTCTTGCAAGTCCAAAGTCAATGATCTTGACTTTGTTGGTCAGTCTGCTAACACACAGGATATTCTCAGGCTAGAGAGAAACACATAGACACTGTCACAACGCAGCTTTAAAGATGGCATTTAATTGGATTATTATTCATATTTCAAGAAAATACAGCTATATAATTCATGGCTATATGGATTACTGTATGGCGTTTAACATTAGTTAGCCAGGTAGATCGTTCCAGAAAGAACTGAATTAAGAGGCGTGGAGTCAGCCCTCTCTGTATTTGATTTTTCTGACTGATTGACATAACGTTAACTTCTTACTAAGAGTGCTTTACAATTAGAAAATCTTTGTTATGGCATACCCTTTAGAAAGCATTTTTTAATTTTTTTTATTTTGCACAATAAATTTGCAGCGCAATAACATGAAAATGTGACAGTCGCTTTTCCTCAGTATGACAAAGTAGCTTCAGTGTAGTTAGCTACTTTTACTTAGTAGCTTTCAGTGTAACTTGCTACTCATGTAGCATAGCTATTTTTATGTGTACAGTAGCTTGTAGCTCGACAACACTTTTGGCAATTATTATGATTATGAAGTTTGCCTTATTAAAGTTATATCTCGGTGAAGTGTGTTACCTTCAGGTCCAGATGGATGATGTACATTTTATGTATATGGCGCAGACCCTCACAGATCTGTCTGACGAACATGACCGTGTCCAGCTCAGTCAGTGTGTAGTTCTCATCTATGATCCTGTCGAAGAGCTCACCACCATCCACACTGTCATCAATTAACACAGAAGATGTGGTGGTGATTCAGTGGTTAAAGGCTCTGGGTTACTGATCAGAAGGTCAAGAGTTCAAGCCCCAGCACTGCCAAGCTACCACTGTTGGGCCCTTAACCCTCAATTTCTCAGTTGTATAAATGAGATAAATGTAAGTCGCTCTGGATAACGGCGTCTGCCAAATGCCGTAAATGTAAGATCATGCTATGTTAACAGGCTATAAAAATTGTATGAAAATAAACTCATCCTTAATACAGTATATCTATCTACATTTAGCTATTAGTAATGTTTCAGGCTTGTTTGGGGTTTTTTCATTTTGTTTATTTAGTTTTAGTTTATATTTGAAGGTCATTTTTAATACTCTTATTATCTTGAAATTGTCATGTCAGAATAACCTATAAGAATAACCTGTAAGAATAACCTGTGAAAATGTCTCTAATGTTCATTTTTTTAAAAAATTAAAAATCAACTTTTAAATTTATTTTATTGTGAGTACAAATTTTAAATTTTTAAAGTGTCTAGTTTAACTGAGGTTTGAAAATGTTTACACTTCATTATTATTATTATTATTATTATTATTATTATTATTATCATCATTATTCAATATTTCTCAAACTTATGTAATAAGTAATAAGATACACATATACACAACAACAAGTGCATAGATTTGTACTAGGGCTTAATGCATTACAGTACATTGCTATAGTTGCATTAAAGGTGTGGGTTGTCTCTTTAGAGCCCTCTACTGTTTGGGAGGTGAATTGCAAAAGAAAAAAATCCATATCTACTGTAGATCTTTCTTTTTTCTGCCCATCCACTCTTTTAAAACTACATATGCATTACATTGCCATTTAATAAAAGGTTTTGAAGCTTTGTTCTGACTGAAGGGCGGAGTTCATTTCTCGATCAGAAAAATGTCAAACAGAATCCTTAAAACAACACATCTACACAGATCTGATACAAGCCAACAATCCAAATCACTATGTTTCTAATGTATTTTTAAAACAATATAATTATTATTATAGTTCTAGAAGCTTTTTAACAGACTTCACCTTTAAAGAGTCGCACTATTAATGTCTAACTATTAATGCCAGTCCGTAAAGGTCTTTCGTAGAAACAAGACACGGCTACATTGTTATATTCTTTTCTTTTCTTTTTTTTAACCTTGTCCTCACTTTTAAATATAGCCTTACTGTAGAAAAGAAATAAATCTCTAAGTGGTGCCTACAATTCAAGGACGAGGATGATGTCGTTCTTGGATTCATAGGCGGCGTAGAGCTGGATCAGATTGGCATGGTCCAACTGGTTCATGACCTGAATCTCATTTTTCACCACCTCCTATCAAAATAAGCACAAGCACACAGAGCTTCTGTCAAAACCCAACCCATAAATAACAGCATATATGGAGTTTTAATAAGATTTAATACAGTTTCTTAAAATGCATAGCTATCTTAGCTCAAGATTCAGCTTAATTTACGTTATTTAAAGTCATTACTATAGCCTTCAATTTATGAATGACAGGTCACTCTCGTTTTGTTTGGAGGTGTTGTCGTAGATAAAGTCATTAATTCTACCTTTTCCTTTAGATTCCGTGTTTTAATGATCTTGGCAGCCAGAGTGAGTCCAGAGGAATTTTCGATACATTTGTGCACCTGACCGAAACGTCCTCTGCAAGACCGAAAAGAAAAAGAAAGGAAAGAAAATTAAGGAAGACAAACAAAATAAAAACGTTCAAATGACCACAAACGTTGGAGAAATTGCTTGTTGAAATTGTTTCCTTTTCTGAGCTTTCTCTAAGATTTACACTAAAGTACGGTATTAATGCAAAAACTTTCAATTGAATCACTGATTTCAGCCTGTGAACACTCACTCTAGCTACTATGTTGAAAGCAGTCTCTTTGAAGTGCTAGATTAACGCTTACCGATTAGCTTCCAGCTGGCAAAAGGGTTCAGTTTCACATACCCAGAAAGCCCGGAGTAAAAATAACTGCCCCTGACTCTGGAGCTATGACTCGGGCCAGAGGAGAGCAGAGCTCAGCAATGGAAGGTTACGCAAACCCTCCCCGTAAGTATTAAAAGGACTTTCCACACTCTTCACACCATCTCTTACATTCTGTTCTCTATTTTAGGTCTCTTAGCTATTTAGTGCCAAAGGTGGGGGGCGACTCCAAAAGCTTACCCTCCGATGATCTCCTGGTGGTTGATGGTGTAGAAGTTACTGATCTGGTTGGGTTTGGCCGAAACCACACGGTGGCTGAAGGGAGCTGCCGCTGGCGGGGTGCAGTCTGCATCAAGGACGAGGCAGGGTAAAAAAACGTGTCTTTTTACAGAAAATGATTAACATGCATCGATATTATATATCATCTCAACATTTCTTGCTTCTCTATTGTTTCCCAAAGTTTATAGTAATTCAGAATAAGAGCAAATATTTAACACAAAATATTTTAAAATAAATAAATAATGAATGTAAAAATAATAACAAATTAATCTTTGGGTTTAGAATATTATTTTATATTTTTATATTATTTTATAGTTATATATATAATATATATATATATATGGAAACCTATATATGGAAACCTTTTTGGAATATATTTTAATATATAATTTAATTATAAAAACATAGTAAAATTTGCCAGTATTTTTTAAACATTATTAGTAATCATGCACCAAATAAATGCAACAGCAACCCATGAATTTACTTATTTGTGTCTCTCAAATATAACGAATCTTTGTAGGCCTCACCGATGAAGAACTGCTCGCACTCGCTGTCATCAAACTGTTCCTCTTCCCTTTTCTTCTTTTTGCTGAAATCTAGATGGATTTCGACGTTGTCTGCTTTGAAAACGCCACACAGACCTTCCGGAGCATGCGTTTGGTCTTCGTTGGCTTCCTGGCTGGTTATTTCACAGGCCTGCAGTTCTGACGCACAGTGTTCGCAGCTCGTGGTGACTTCGTGCAGCGATACTGGTTCACAGCTGAAAGATTCACAAATGAACACAAGTAGAAATTAAAAGTTGGAATGTATAATGTACAGAATTTAGCATAGGCAATGGATGTAAGAAATAGGTCAAAGTGAACTGAAAAATGTTTGGGACTTTATTTTATTTAAAAAACCAAGCTGTGACTAGAAAACCCCAATTTGGATCACTCAAATCGACTCATATATTAGTCTTACAGTCTTATACTAACAACTTCAGAAATCATGTGCCTTTAATAAAGCACTCATTTAGAGTTATGTTACAATCTGAGAGTGGACGATGAAGAAGCCCTTAACTATAAAGATTTAGGATTTGATGGGACACTTTTCTTATTTAATCACCAATAGTGGATGACCTGTTCACATACTTTTGAATCACTCTCGTTCCTAATAATATGGTTAAACTGGGTACCTCTGTAGTGCCACAGTGTTCTCAGTCTCCATAACATCGACCATGGCAGAATTTCCCTCTTTGCTCTCTTCCTCAACCACCTCTTTGAGCTCCTCTTCGGATTTGTCAACCGTCTCATCCGCTTCATCCTGAATGTCTTCGGCTTTCTCCTCCTCGGCTTTCTCCTCCTCCGCTTTCTCCTCCTCTTCTTTTGACTCGGTGCTGCTCTCCCGGCTGTCTGGTAAAAGCTCCTCGTGCTCGACCACAGGAACTTTGGCTTGATCCAGGATGAAATCCAGAAGGTTTTGGCTGAGAGGCTCCTCAGCTTCTGACGCTGTGGATGATATTGAGCGCTCAGCATTCTCTCTGTTAAGCTTCTGAACCTCCTCCAGCAGCAGGGCCTGCTTCCTCACAGAGGCAGAGTCTATGTAAAAGAGAAAATATGACACCATTTTATCACGTATTGCAAAAGATCTTATTATTTGCAGTCATGACCTTCTGTAGTAGATCTTCTTCTGACAAGCTGAAAATATAGTAGTGTAGTTTCTTCTTCTCTCATGTGACCATTAACTGACACACACTGTCAAATGGGTTATTATTATCCCTGTTCATTACAGGCCTGACAAGGCACTGCAGAAGATGTGTACTGTATGTGGGTGATTGTCATTTTTTATACTGAATGTATAAATATATACAGTACATAAATATAGGAGACATTTTAAACACAGGTAAAAATTTCTTTCACAACAATACATATACAGTGGGGGAAATAATTATTGAACGCGTCAACATTTTTTTCAGTAAATATATTTCCGATGAGGCTATTCACATGAAATTTGAACTCAAGAAATGTAATAAAGCGGAACGACACAGGAAAAAAAAAAGTATTGAACACGCTAAGAAAAAGCAGTTCTTTATTACACATAACTTCATTTGTGGACTTTAATGTTGTGAATTCTTTATACGTGCAGATTTCTTGAGTTAATACCAAAGTTTGGTGAAAATGTCATGTGAATAACCTCATTAGAAATATATTTACTGAAAAAAAAAATGTTGACGCAATAATACAAAAAAATTTTTGTCCGATCCAGTCCACTATAACTACAATTTACCTTAAAATACATTATAATCATTAAAATATTTCAAAAATTGTATTATTTTTGCATTAATGTACGAATCCATTGAACATCTCATGCCCGAAACATCCTTTTTCATGAGTCGTCCATTTTAGCTTAGGAAAAAATTTCAGCCCTGAACACATTCACCCCTATGAAATATGTGGAATATTCCACAATCCACATGTTCAACAGGAAGTTGGATCATCTGCATTTCCTGAAGATCACTGGAAGAAGAAAAGAATATTTCTTCAATCCTTTTTCTTCATTTTTTTAATGATATTATGAAATTGACAGGTGATGTCACTTAAAAATTTTAACCCAAATTATAGCTTAAAAGTATATTTAAAAAATAATAATAATAAAAATAAATAAATAAATAAATAAAAATAATAATAATAATAATAATAAATTCCTTATGGCATTAGCATGGATGCTAGTTAACCACATTGTGTATTTGCTAATTCTATGCTTACTTTCAACCCTGTTACTCCTTTAAGAGCAAAGAAACCTCATTAGGAGAAAAAAAAAAGCGGAGATATTGTTGTCTGAGATGGGTTCCCACATTTTTGAATGTTTTCTTGGATTTAATGTTGGAAAAAATGAGTTAAATCGCAACTCAATCAAAGACACATCCATGTTTCTCCCAGCTTTTCTACCTGTAGTGTCTGGGGGCTTCTTTTTCTTCTGCGCCTTCAGCCCCTTAAAGCTCAGGTGACCCTTCTCCTTCCCATCTTTAAACTTGTGATCCTTCAACTTCAGCATGGGAGGGGAAACATGGAAGGGAAACCCGAGAAAACATAGAAAACATGGTACAGTAAGTGATGGTGGAATGTTATTGTTTGCAAAACATTAAATTGTAATTGTAAATTACAATATTACAATTAAATTGTAATTGTAAATTGCAAAACATTAATTGTCTTATTCAACAGGCATAGAATGGTAGCTTATATCTCCGGCTTCTGGTCAGTACTACCACGAGTCAAGATAAAAAAAAAATATATAATAATAATAATAATAATAATACACACTTTTGAAGCCAATGAAATGGATGAGCGAAGAAATTTGAAGGATTTCTTTGAGGAAAGGAAATGCTTTGGTCCGTGAAGCTTTAGCTTATGAATAGACTCTGGGCTGCTGGGCTCACATGTCATGGTTAACGCTTCTGGTTTAGTAGAGGTAGTTTTCTGTTGTAGACACAACATGGATGGGAGTGATGAATGAATAATGTTAATGTGTTTAAATAGGACAGAGACACAGATGAATAAATAAAGATGCAACTATTAAAATGGAAAATGGCATGGTTGATGAAATGATTAATTTAATTGGTTGATGTTAGGAAGAGTGAATAAAACAATACACAACATAGAGGATGAGTAATTTCGATTCGGTTTTGGTTCTGCGGAAATGATGAATGCATAGTACGAGTTAGACAGGTTATCTTTTAATCATGAGTGTAGGTCTGAGGAACAAGTCTGATATCTTCTTCTGACCTTCTTCAGTTAAGCCATGTGTGTAAAATCCAGTCCAATTCTATCTACACCAAGGTCATTATCCGTAAAATACACTACTTTCCCTTTCGGTAAAACATTCAAGTGGATCCCTTTCAGAAAGTTAGAACTGTTATCCATCCAAAGAAGCCTTAATATGTTTCCTCAATATATGTCCGAATGGCAGCATATAGATGGAGAATAAAAGGGGGCCCAGAAGAGAACCTTGTGGGACACCGTGTTTAACAGATACTGAGTGAGGTTGCCTCCAAATATTTTTCCGTCTCATTAAGTAAGCTCTTTGGTATGACTGACCTTTTTCTTTACAAGTGTACACAAATTCTCAAGAGCCTCCAAGGTCAAATTAAAAGTTATAAAATAAATTAAATTAAATAAATGTTTTAAAAGGTTAGAATTCTGTAGAGTATTAGGGGTTTTGCTATATAAAGACTGGCACTGAGTCAGCATGAATGTGAGAACCTTTTTGCTTGAATCCAGAATATGTTTCCACAGTCAAGATTATTCAAGCTTGATGTACCAATGGGGTCATGAGAGAAAATCACAATGTCCTCTTTAGTTTCATTCATTTATTTTTCAAACTATCATACTAACCATGAATATGCATTTTATTTGATACTATTTTTTAAATGTTAATAGGAGTCACACACTTAAATTAAACGTGTACACACTATTTTAATCTTTTTCTCTGTCTTGAAACATTGCAGTAGAACAGGAGTTCAACAATTGAAAATGGACAAATTTCTCCATCCATCTACCAAACGTTAGTTCCTCGACATCAGGTGACTCCGGCTCAGTAGAACAAAAGAAGTGAAAAAAATAAAGAAAAAACCATGGCAAGATGTATTTACATGTCCTATTTTTTATTTATTTATTTATTTATTTATTTATTTATTTATTTATTTGTTGGGTGGGGGGGGGCTGCTTGGGAGGTTACTAATCAGAAGGTCAGGGGTTCAAGCCCTTGAGCAAGGCCCTTAACCCTCCTTGCTCCAGAGGCACTGATTCTTATGGCTGGCCCTAAGAAGCTGGGATATGCATAGAAAAGAATTTCACTGGGCTGTAATGTATATGTGACAAATACAGGCTTCTCTACTATCAGGGGTTAAGTTCGGAAACCCCTGATCTAAGATACAATTATGATTCTCAAAATCCCCCAAAGGTATCTGATCCTAGATCAGTTATCTTATTCACTTGTTGTTGAATTTAAATAGGGTCAGATATGGCACTGGAACATTTTGCATTGTGGCCCAAATTCAAGCAGCCACACTTTCAACTTGAGACCGAAAGTGAGCCATCTGTAGGATCTGATCATTAGGGCTAAGCTGTAGCTGAATTCTGGCAGCCAAATTCAAATGTGTTCATGGCTGTTATCCCATGACCCATCATTAATTTGCTATCTGGCTGAGCGAGACTCTGACGCAAGCACTAAAGACAACATGCATTCCTAATCACTTGAATCATTCACACCATTCTTGTCTTAGTAAGATATTGGGAATCAATTTATATGCTTATTATCTAGTAGTGCTATGAATCCAACTAGCTATCAAACAAATCTCATTGAAATGTAAATGCACAATCTTATAATTAAAGCGACCTAACCATAGTGATAGTGGGAAGAAATTTAGGTTGCCCTCTCAATTCCTACATGGTATGCAAGGCATCTAAAGTGAGTATGCTTGAACAGGAACCCGTATACAGCTAGAACAAGAATGGTGCTGCTCATAAGGTATCCAACAACTTAATCTAGGCCATTGGGTAGTAATATATACACATATTTCATTATATTCTGAGAAATTACACAGCTATTTACTATGACAATATTCCTTAACAAATATTAATATCTGCTGTACATGGTTGATCAGTTTGGCAGTGCTGATTCAAGTAACAGCTGGCTTGACTGGAAAATGTAGGACACAAACATTGCTTGAGAAATGTTAAGGATGTACTGCAGAGTCAGGGTCATGGTTGGCTCGATACACTGCAGGGTGCGTCCCTGGCATTAAAAACACTGTGTTCTAAGCCAGACTATTGTGGGAAAGAGTTTCTTAAAATAAGTCGTGTCGAGTTAAAGCGGTGTTTGCTCAGCGGACTCTGCAGATCAGACTTACCTTTCCTGGTACAGGCTCACCTGAGGCCTGTCTCTTAGCACCATGTTTGCTATCCTGGTTCTTGCACCCTGGGGCTAATGCCGCTTTGCTCTTGCGTGCTGCTGGCCCCTTGAACATGAGTTCTGTGATTCTGGACGTCTTGACGGTTTCCCCGATGAAGCTGACCACCTGCTGGATGCTCATCACAAGCCTCTCCATGCCTTCCAGCTTCTGGGTCTGCTGCTCTGAACGTTTGTTTACGGCTGTCATGATGCTGTTCATTTCTTGGCACATTTCTTTCATCTCTCCGCCAGTGCCTCGGGCTGGTCCCTTAGTGCTGCTTGCTGGAGGCATTTCCTCCTTGTCTACTTTCAGAGTTTCCATGTCTCGTTCTATCCCTACTAGTTCCTCAGACATGCTGTCCAGGCGGCAAAGGACTTTCTCCTGGATGCTAATGAGCGTGTCCATTTTGCTGCTTAGAGACTCAATCCTGACCTGGATTAAATCAAATCCAGGACTAGCTTCCACAGAACTCATGGTGGCAGCAAAAACTAATGCCAACCAGTTGGAAGTCAGTTTAATGCAAAAAATATCACTGCTGCCAACGTCCACAAAGTTGATGTAAATATTTAAATGAATAATATTTAGAAATATATAATGAATCCAGAAATAATCAATAGAAACCAATACTCCTAAAGATGAAAAAAAACACTCCTTTAAAAAAATAAAACAGTTAAAGAACTACAAAGCCACAAGTCCGACAATGGCAAGTGTGCCCTTCTTTCTGTACACCTCCATTTGGCACTCCTGCAACTCTTCCAACTGGAGATAGCTTCAAGAATAGAATGAACCTGCCTCCCTAAATGTAACTGCATAGGAGGTGGGCGTCCTGTGTCAACAGGGGCCTCAGGGGAGGGCGGCAGATCAGGAAGAGTTGCGTGATATCTGAGATGTTTTAAATGTTGAACCCGAGCAGATGCTCGAGTCGGACACCGATTGCCAGGTGTCAAAAGGTTCCTGTGCATACACACCACATATACGCACATGCAAGTAAATGGAAAGACTTTTTTCCACTTCAGCATTCAATCTCAACTTACCGAATGGAAAAAAAAATAATTTAAGATGACATGCGAGGTTTTATGTCAAGAAGTTTGTGCCTATAAAAGGATAAAATAATACAAAAAGCATTAAAGATAAAAGAGCTTCATTCTGGAGCTACTGTTTCTTGAAAATTACCTTTGCAAACATTATAATAATTATTACATTATTTCATTGTGTTTCAATTAAAGGAATTCATACAAACACTAATGATCAGGGCAATGTGTTTCGTATTCATACAAATGTCCTAAAAGGCTAATCCCGCCCCCTAACCTTAACCTTGGTAAATGGTCTGCACTTATATAGCGCTTTTATCCAAAGTGCTTCACACTGTGTCTCATTCACCCATTCACACACACACACACACACACTCACACACTCACACAGCAATGGTAGCAGAGCTGCCATGCAAGGCGCTAACTTGCCATCGGGAGCAACTTGGGGTTCTTGCCCAAGGACACTTCGGTATGTGGAGTCACGTGGACCGGGAATCAAACCACTAACCCTACAGTTAGTGGACAACCCGCTCTACCACCTGAGCCACAGCCGCCCACAACCTTAACCCTAACCTTCACCTTTGTAACTTTTCATACAACTTGAGTCGTCCAAGTTGTTATGAGTTGGCACTTACATGAACGTTTACGCAAATCCAAATTCATAGTAGGATTTTATTTATCAGCAGACTGGCTGACCATTTTGTATCGTCACCCAACAGCAGAAACGCCCTGACTCGCTCATCAACAGGCTGCAGGTGGCACGCTACATCTCTGCATGTCACGGTGACCCAGGGCCCCTCAAATGTAACGGGAGCAAAGTGACAGCCATGATTTATCTGGTGTTGCTTTCCTGGCAAGCACATCCCATCAAATCCTCTGAAGAAGCTTACTCATTCACAGTTAAGACAGTTACAGATCAATTTTAACTTAGAGGATGAAATATGAATCTGTGTCCTGTACCCGTCCTATAAACCATGACTGTGCTTTCACACATGGGCACTGCAAATCTGCACAGAATGGTGCCCACATGAAACATTTCCAACATGGTATTCATGTTGCCAAAAATGTGTCAATCCGTCACCATTCATTTTTTTTACTTCACCAAAGAACAGCCAAAAAAGCCAAAAAATTAACATTCCCAAAAACGAATGCAAGTTAGTGCCTGGGTACACTCTCAGCTTCCACGTACTCTTAGCCACTTACATTTTTTTTTTTAGACCCCTTAAAGCGTACCATGAATTACAGTTGACAAGCAGTGGCACGGTCAGCAAGCTGAGCCAGGTCCACCAAAAATAGCTTGGCTCCTGGATCATTCCAGGACACATGTCCAGCTCTGTACTTATATCCACAGGAGGAGAGCATGGCACTCATTTTCCATCACCTGACAATATAAACAAACTCATCAGCCCTTTTTTTTTTTTTTTCTGGAATCATCTCACTTCAATACCGAGCACACAGATGCTATTTGGTAGCTGCTAGTTTTCTTTTTCAGTACAAGCAATGCTTGTATTTTGAGGACCAGAATATTTAATTCTGTTCTAGGTGTAGACAAGTGACGCCAAGAGTGCTATGATAAATGAGATCAAATAGAAGCCTAGCTGATGGGGCAGGACTGTTGCACCTGTCTTCGGGCGCCAACAGATGACTGAGTGGAATCGCAGAGTGTGGAGTTTGTTCTGTGCTGCATAGGTCAGTTTATGAACGTTGTACAGTGGCAGCACTAATACTGTTAACATTGAAACAGTGATACTATTGACAGACCAAGAAGAAGAACCAAACACACTGGGGTGCTGTAAGAAGTACTTATAGAAAGATGGATCAGACTCCAGTTTATATAAACAGCCAAAACAAATGAATCCAAACAAATGAAAGACACCAGGAATAGAAAATGTATTCTTAGAAAAAAGGTGTTTATTGTGGGTTCTTATGTTTCTACATAACCTTAAAGCAGCAGCCCCCTTTGAGGATAGCATTGTGTTAACATTGATAACATTATGGCAGACTTGTTACTTTGCCATTTTTGCACAAATCTCACGTGTGGGCAGGATTAAAAGCGATTTTCAGTTTCAGAGTGTTTTTCTTCTTTCTCTTGTATATTGTTCTTTGTTTCTTGAAAAGTTATGTTCAATACTTTTGGCACAAATTGAATTCCAATTCTGAGATTTTTTTTCCAGCCATTTTGAGAAGTGCTGCACAAACCAAACACTCCTTTAAATGAAATTTTTTCTTGTTTCAAAAAATGTGCTTGTATATATATATGTATCCAAGCCGATGTGCAGGACTGATCAACAGTTACCCCAAACGTTTAGTTACAGTTATTGCTGCACAAGGGGCTCACAGCAGATACTGAAAGCAAAGGTTCACATACTTTTGCCACTCGCAGATTTGTAATATTGGATCATTTTCCTCAATAAATAAATGACCAAGTATAATATCTTTGTCTCAGTTGTTTAATTGGGTTCTCTTTAATCTACTTTTAGGACTTGTGTGAAAATCTGATGATGTTTTAGGTCATATTTATGCAGATATATAGAAAATTCTAAAGGGTTCGCAAACTTTCAAGCACCACTCTACTCGTAGACATCACAAAAATCACCCATGGACAGAGAACACATAACATTAAATAAATGATTAACTAATTCTATATTTCTGCTTTGGGGGCTCAATGGTTAAGTCTCTGGGTTACTGATCAGAAGGTCGGGGGTTGAACCCCCAGACTGGCAAGCTGCCACTGTTAGGCCCCTGAGGCCCTTAACCTTCTCTGCTCCAGGAGTGCTGTATCATGGCTGACTTCCTAACAAGTTGGGATATGTGAAAAAGAATTTCACTGTGCTGTAATGTATATGTGACAAATAGAGGCTTCTTCTAAAATATTTTTCTATCACATCAAGTGTTTATTTTCTATTTTTGTTTGCTCATATTAGTAAAAAAAAAAAATAGTGCAACCCTATACACATGCCATGTTTGGTTCACTTCCTGCTTGACTTCCTTAGTCAAGTCAATCAGTCCAATCACTTTGACACCCGCACTTGGAATTCTCACTCAGACGCTCTCAGACTGCTAGTTTTGGTTGGCGCGAGTGTGATTTCTGTGTTCTCACTTGCCTAAAGAACCACATTGAACGGTTTGATATAAATGGATTGTGTATGTGAAAGCACCCTGTGAGGCCTGACTAAGATGATGTGGATTGAGTATTCGGGTTGGTATGTTTGGGAGACCACAGACTTCACACCTGTGATTAGTGTGACGCAACAGAAAACACATAAGCTCCCGATGTCAGGAAATGAAACGGGACCTGGGTGCTCAGGATAGTTCAGAACTGGAATGCATCCATGCCATTTCAGGACAATAAAATGAACAAGACGCTGAGGTGTCTAACCCAGGGTGACTTCTACACAAACAATTCCATCACGATTGTACAGTGAAACTGGAACCTCATGAGCATGAGAATATTAACTGTAGCACTCCATGCTGGCTGTGTCTTGGTATGTCAAGTCAGATTGCCAAGAGCTGGTACAGTATGGCAGTGTTGCAGAGAGAGAGAAAGGGGTGAAAGGAAGTGAGGAATGCCACTCAGCGCACATGTTTAGACTGGTCATAAATTACTCTGACAGAAACATAACCCATGATACCCTCCCAGCCATCCATAAACACAGAGTGTGTGACCCTTCCAAGGAGAACTGAGAAAAAGGTCATGGAGGGAGGCCTGCCCCTGGGTTTTGGACCCTTGGCTCTGGAGCCCCTTGACTGCTGGCTCCGATCTCCAGAGCACAAATTGTTCTTTTGGCACTGCTGCAAAGTTGTAGTGAGTAAATGGATATGCTCTGAAGGACTATCACTTCCAGAGTAAGTGTACTCCGTGCTAGTGTTTTGACGCAGGGGAACATAAACATAATCCAGTGGAAAATTTCTGTGCAGGTATCCAGCAGGAGTCCGGTGCTGGACATGTCCACTTGCTTGATGTCAATATTAACAAGCGAACAATCAGAGGAACAGAGTGCCGTGTTGTCAATGGAATTGCTGAATTTATGCTTCAAAATTGACTTAATTTGCATATTAAAACTAAAACCTGCACAATTTATTTAATAATTATTTTGGCCTAGTCATCAAAAACATCAAGATATCTACTATATCAAGGTACCAAGAGCCAGGAAACATTTCAGCTTTCAGCTCCTCTCTGTCACACACAAACACACACACACAGAAAGTGTGAGTTAGGAAGAGGCAGCCATGGGATCGCATGATGTGATACTTTGGCATTAGTTAAAGGATCCTTACTCAGCCTGCAATAAAAACATTAAGAACATTATGTCCTGGGACATTAGAGGGAAAATCTCTAGAGTTGAATTAATACCTGCCAAGCAGATACAAAACTCTGGGAATTTTGCTAGGATTGTAGAAACAAGACACCCATGATGCTGTCTCCTGTCTCACCCAAGAATAACATCCCTTAGAATTTAGACTGAAATGCTGGAATCTAGAGGAATATGAAGGCTTTAAACTCCCTGATGTCTCCATCTTACAATGTAGGTGATTAAAATTTTGCACAAAACAGAAGAAAGTGGACATCATTAGGAGATATTGAGATCTCATGTCTGGTCATGCTGAACATCTTGCATGCCACTTGGAACTGTTCTATATTTTTGTATTCTGACAGTGGAAGAACTCCCTGTACCTCTTGCCTGGTTTCCCACTGAGGTTAAGCAGGGTTGAGCCTGGAGCCTGGAGATTGCCTGGGAAAAACTATGATTTCTGCTGAAAGTGGTATTAGTGAGGCCAACAGGGGGTGCTCACCATGTGGTCTGTGTGGGTCCTAATGCCCCAGTATAGTGAGGGGGACACTATACTGTAAAAACAGCACTGTCCTTTTGGATGAGACGTTAAACAGAGATCCTTTTTACTTTTTTATTTAGATATTTTTATTTGTATAAAGCGCATTTAAGAGCAGCTTCTCAAAGCGCTGTACACAAATAAGCAGTACACAGAAAAATAAAACATAAGTTAATAAGAACAACAACATTAACAATAATAATAATAATAATAATAATAATAATAATGAAAGAAGACATCAGCAGTCAAATGCAAGTTTAAAAAAGTGTGTTTTAAGTTGAGCTGTAAAAATGCCAAAAGTCTGAGCTTCCCTGAGTTCAGGAGGAATAGAGTTCCAAAGTGAAGGAGCAGAGACAGAAAAAGCCCTGTCACCCCATAGATTTTAGGAGGGTTTGTGGAACAGTTAAAAAAATTGCACTGTGAGGAGCGTAGTCTGTGATTTGGGGTGTAAGGGATTAATAAACCAGATAAGTAATGTGGAGCCAAGCCATGTAGTGCCTTGTATGTCAACATCATGATCTTAAAATCGACATGGAACCTGACCGGGAGCCAGTGTAAGGACTCCAAAACAGGAGTAATATGTTCACATTTCCTGGTTCCCGTCAGGATCCTGGCGGCAGAGTTTTGAACATATTGCAATTTGTTAATTGTGGATTTAGAAACTCCGGCTAAAATGGCGTTGCAGTAATCCAGCCGAGTGACAACAAATGAGTTAATCAGCTTTTCAGCTACAGAGAAGTTTAGCATAGGGCGCAGTCTAGCTATATTTCTGGGGTGAAAAAAGGATGCCTTCACAGTGCTCTGAACAAAAAAATCAAATGTGAGTCTGGTTTCGAAAATTACTCCAAGGTTCCTCATTTTACTTCGAGTCTCTAGAACAGAGCCATCAACAAACAGAGACAGTGGACCAGCTTTGCGAATTTGATGACGGGAGCCTATAAGCATAACTTCGGTTTTCCCACTATTCAGGCATAAAGTTATTATTCATCCATGTTTTTATCTCAGGAATACAGTGAGAAAGAAAAGAAACATTAAGGTTTTCACTAGATTTTGAGTGAATGTAGATTTGGGTATCGTCAGCATAAAAGTGATAATAGAGGCCGAGCGATCGCAGGAGATGCCCGAGTGGAGATGGATAGATATTGAAAAGTAAAGGGCCTAAAACTGAATCCTGAGGAACACCAGTGAGCACAGAGCTAGACCTGTAACCACCCATAGAAATAAACTGGGAACGGTCAGTAAAATAGGATTTAAACCAGTTTAAAACTGTCCCAGACACACCAAAAACACTTTCAAGGCAAGTAAGTAAAAGACCATGATCCACAGTATCGAAAGCAGCTCTAAGATCAAGAAGGATGAGAATGGATGTAGCGCCAGAATCAGAGGCCATCAACAAGTCATTGGTAACTTTGACCAACACCATTTCAGTACTGTGAAGTTTACGAAAACCTGACTGAAGGGGTTCAAAGAGGTTATTAATTGTAAGATGCTTACATAGTTGAGAGGCAACAACACGCTCAAGCATTTTTGCCAAAAACTGAAGATTTGAAATGGGACGAAAATTGTTAAAATCATCCACGGCAACATTTTCTTTCTTTGGTACAGGTGTAACAGCAGCAGTCTTTAGTACTGCTGGAACGACCCCAGTCTCCAATGATTCATTTATAATGCTAAGGATAGTAGAGAACCAAACATCGAAGCACGATTTAAATAGGTTCGTGGGAATTGGATCCAGCAAGCAAGTGGTTGATTTCATGCTGGATACCTCCCTTGTGAGAGCCTCGGAATCAAGCAGTGAAAATGAGTGAAAGAAACACCAGTGAACCCAGATGGACAAAGGAGTGAAGAGGCAGAGTCAGGTGTGACAGAAATTTCTTTGCATTATCAATCTTAGAATTAAAAAACAGAAGAAAAGAATTACATATCAGCTGAGAAACATTCAAAGTGATAACAGCATTAATTTGGAGCAATCTGTTTATGGTTTGAAACAAGTGTCTGGGATTATTTTGATTGTTTAAAATAGCCTGAGAGAAGTAAGAGGATCTTTCGGTCTCCATTAGAGCTCGATAATCACCCAGAAGATCCTTCCACGCTAGAGAGTAGTAGACATTCAGTCCAGTAAGGCGCCATTTGCGCTCCATTTTCTGACAAGCAGCCTTTCTAGAGAGCAGATTGTCATTACACCAGGGGGCAGAGTGGGCAAATGTGACCTTATGTGACCTTAGAGGAGCAAAAGAGTCAAGATTAGCAGCAAGAGCAGAATTTAACTGCAGATCTTTCTCCTCCAGCGATGAGGGATGCAGATCGCTTAAGGTGGAAACAACCGAATCGGACAAAACTGTCTGATCAATAGACTTCCACTTCCGGAAGGTTACTGTTCGGATGGCCGGCTCACTTGGATGATACAGTTCCAGATTAAAAAAGACAGCTGAGTGATCAGACAGTCCAATGTCAACAGATGAAAACTGTGATACAAACGAGCCGTTTGCAATCACGAGATCCAGGGTGTGTCCCTTGTTATGAGTCGGGTCACTTACAAACTGTGTGAAGCTAAAACAATCAATTAGTGACAGTAATTCCTCAGCCGTCACAGAGTCACTCCCGTCCACATGAATGTTAAAGTCTCCCACAATTAGAATTCTGTCAAACTTCATTCTCAACATTGACAGGAAGTCAGCAAACTCTGACATAAAAGCTGCATGTGTCTTAGCCTTAGGTGGTTTATAGACTATAGCGATGATGGTAGATATAGGAGCGGAAATACTCAAGACCAGGCATTCAAATGATGAAAACTGGGGAACGGACACAGAGCTTATGTTGAACTTCAGGTTGTAAACCACAATGATGCCAGATAGCCCCGGGAGATCAAATACTCCAAAGCCCGCTGGAGTGATCTGGTTAAACAGAAGTCCATCATTTTCTTTATGCCAGGTTTCGGTTAAAAACAACAAGTCCGGCTTTTTATCTGTAAGAAAATCCGATAAAAGCAGCGCCTTGTTATTCACGGACCGCGCATTGAATAATGCGGCATAAGCCTGGCTCTGAGGTGGAGACGACAGTGGTTAATCTCCACGCGGCGAACCGATATTAAATTACTGTGATCAGCACCAGTATGGAGCAGTTTGTTGGTCTTACATCGACAGGTAGGGACAAAGATATCAGGAGAGGATGAGACAGCAAAACTGCGCCTCAAACCCCGATGGATATATCATTTAAGACGTAGCAATCCAGCGTCTCGGCAGATTCTGTAAGAGTCTTTGGATAGGCAATAAGAGCTCTGTTTTAAATTCGGAAGCTGGCGTGTAGTGTACCTTAGGGCCATGGTCATTGAGTGCACACTCACAAGGCCAAGGCGTTGAAACTCCGAAGCGCTCTTCGAGCACAAAGTCGTACAATCCACACACGCAGCCGACCCGAGGCGTTGATTCCGCGTTGCACGCTCCAGGTTATTCCAGGTGGAACCCAGAAATAAAAACAACAGTCCAAAATATATAAAATGGCAACACCACAACGCAATCGTAACGGCACTAAAAACAATATAACTTAAAATAACTCGCAGTTATTTAAAACAATATGACAAACAAAACGGTAACAGGAGCGGCAGCAAAACGCGCCTGCGTACCCTGTCACCGGAACCCCACAGCATCAAAGCCTCATTGCTGCCTCCAATCCTGAGTCTCTGTAATCACTGAAAATCCCAGGACATTTCTCGTGAAGAGTAGGGGTATAACCCCGGTGTGCTAGCAAAATTCCCCCATTGGCCCTTATCTATCACGGTCCCCTAATAATCTCCATCCTTGAATTGGCTACATCACTCTCCTCTCCACTAATAGCTGGTGTGTGGTGAGTGTTCTGGTTCACTATGGCTGCTGTCACATCATCCAGGTGGATGCTACACACTGGTGGTGCTTGAGGAGATTCCCCCTCCCATACAATGTAAAGCGCTTTGAGTGTCTAGAAAAGTGCTATATAAATCTAAGGAATTATTATTAAGGGCCAAGCACCCATGGTGCATAGGCACTTATTGTTTTCGTTAGTTTTCTTCTGCTTATTATTATTATTATTATTATTATTATTATTATTATTATTAGGGGCCAAGCACGGAAGGTGTGTAGGCACATATTGTATCCATTAGATTTCTTCTTCTTATTATTATTATTATTATTATTATTATTCCCAACGGGGAGTGTATGGCAGCCCTATGAACCATATGACCATGAATAGTATCCGGACCAATTATGGGCTCTCTAGGACGTCACTATAGCGCCACCACTAGTTCAAATATTCACTTTTTAAATGGTTTTATTATGTTACAATGGGGATTAAATAATTTTGATTGCAACTGTAAATTATGCATTCATATGATATAAAAAATGTCTATTCTTTTTTTTTTTTTTTTTTTTTTGGTGTTCATTTTCATGTTTGAGTCTCTAGGAATTTTGTTTTAAATATTTTCATTACACATTTTTTTGTATTTTATTTCTATAATATTTCAGACTTGTTCCCACAGCCTCTGCATCAACTGTCTGAGTCAGTATGAATTAGCAGCCGTGATTTGTTAGTTTGAGGGGAACGGTCGCTTAGTGGTTGGCACATTGGCCTCCTGGGTTGGGGGTTTTCTCTGGGTAATCCGGTTTCCTCCCATCCATAGTGTGTGTATAGGTGTGTGATTGTGCCCTGCGATGGGTAGGCACCCCATCCAGGGTGTCCACCGCCCAGTGCCCCAAGTTCCCTGGGATAGGCTCCAGGCTCCCCGTGACCCTGTGTAGGATAAGCAGTATAGAAAATGGATGGATTTGTTAGTTCTAATTTTATACATATAAAATATTTCACTCAGTTGTATTTAGTAAAGTTGTCTTTGTTGGATTGGGGTGATGTAAACAGTGTACATCCACATAGTTCTAAGTAATAGTACAAGACCTTTAGAGCTTTTCTTGATGTTTGGAGAATATGCATTGTGTCTATGTGTTAGTAAGAAAGAGTAATTTTGGACCAAATTCAGTTTCAAAATATCCGATATCCGAATCTGCATGTGTGAAAACTACTGCCAGCCATGTTATTGATAATGAAAGAAATCAGGGTTGTTGTTGTTGTTGTTGTTGTTGTTGTTGTTTTTACTGTATCAGCAGCAGTAAGCTTTTTTTTAACCACGGACCCCTTTAACTGTGAAATAAATTCCATCATACAGATTTATTTTATGAACATAATCCAACTTTTTAAATATTAGCCTCATTATTATATTTATTGGACCTCTATTCTTTGACTTGAAATTTGAGTGCACTGTTGCTGATGCTGTAAAAATCCCTTTCTTGTTGCAGTACAAAAAAATAAAAACAAAAAAACCACAAGCTTTATTTTATTAATATTGAACAGCAGAGGGCGCTGCAAGACCATCCAATGGAGAGTGCAACCCCCTGCTCCTAACGCCAAATTATTTCAATGTTGCAACATGTTACAGAAAAATATCACCCGTTTAATAACGGAGATATATGTAAATATATTTTGTATGTTTTTCATGTACTATTAACATATTTGTATGTTGTACTGTCGCAACCTAAACCCGAATGGTCTGCTGGATCACTTCTATACATTATGTAATATTTATTTACACGCATGGATAATGTGAATATGATTCTATATCATCTATACCCTTGGACTAACTCTGAGTGTATTTTTGATGATACTGTAGCAAACATATAGTCATATATCCATCCATCCATCCATCTTCTATACCACTTTATCCTTTTCAGGGTCACGGGGAGCCTGGAGCCTATCCCAGGAATCATCGGGCACAAGGCGGCGTACACCCTGGACAGGGTGCCAATCATATAGTCATATAGTCACCTCAAAACTTTTAATCTTTTACCAGGTCTGCAACTTTTGGCTGTAAGTTATACCTGAATGTCAACAGCAGAGGGCGCTGTAGACCATCCCAGAGAAAGCAAGACAGGACAATGTTAATCATTAGCAAAAAAGTAATTATTATTATAAAGTACTATCAGGATGGGATATTGTACATTACGCAGTGTTGCTGAAGGATGTCTGTAGTAATTATGATTGATTCTTGTTTTAGGGCTTGTCGCTGCGCACAATAACAATGACCGTAACATATTTGTAGTTCTTTTAAACTTTGTCTATATTTTATTATACTGCATTTCAAACTTGAAATGCATGCAAACCTTTTTTTCCTACTGGATTTCATCAAATCTTTACCAACATGTCAATTCAGGTTGGGATATACAATTACAGACCACTTTATTAGGAACACCTGTACACCCGCTATTTCATGCAATAACCCAATCAGCCAATCATGTGGCAGCAGAATAATGTATGAACCAAAACTGTGCAGTTGAAGATAAGAAAAATACCAGCTGATGTTTTTTTTTCCCATCTTCAGCTTTCCAGTTTGGGTGAGTCTGTGCAAACTGTAAGCCTCAGATTCCTGTTCACAGCTGACCTCAGTGAAACCCAATGTGGCCTTCTGCTGTTAAAGCCTATTCATCTCAATTTTCCCTGTGCATTCAATAGATGCCTTTCTATTCACCATGGCTGTAAAGAGTACTTATTTGAGTTACCATAGTCTTCCAGTCAGCTCGATCCAGTCTGGCGAATACTCTCCTCTGATCTCCGATCTCTCTCATCGACAAGGCATTCCTACAGAACTGCTGCTCACTGGATGTTTTTTTGTTTGTTTGTTTGTTTGTTTTTCACCCCATTCTATGTAAACTCTCGAGAACACCTAGAGACACTTTTTATTTAAGGAACTCTTTTCGCTGTCAATATTGCTACTATACTTATTGCTGCTACATTACTCAATAGTTCGCCGTCCATGTTCTGTGCATATTGTCCTGTTGTGTATTTGCACTTTATGTAGTCTTGTGTACTGGTATGTGTTGCACCATGGTCCTGGAGAAACAACATTTCATTCCAACGTTTACAAGCTATATAGAGGAATGATAATAAAAACCCACTTGACTTGAGTTATGTTTGAAAATCCTAGAAGATCAGCAGTTTCTGAAATACTCAAACCAACCCATCTGGCACCAACAATTATGCCAACACTGAAGTCATAGAGATCACACTTTTTCCCCATTCTGACATTTGATGTGAATATTAAGTAAAGCTCATGACCTGTATCGGCATGATTTTATGAATTGCGCTGCCGCCACATGATTGGCTGATTGGATAACTGCATAACTGAGCAATTCTGAGGTAGGTAGATAATAATAACTGAGGTAGATTTAGTTGTATTCACTTGCCTGCTCTGACGTACTGAGAACACTTGAGGCTTAAGGGTCTTGTTCAAGGAGCCAATAGTGGGCAGCTTGGCGGTGCTGTGAATTAACCCCTAACCCAGTTCTCACCCAGAGTCAACCAAACATTTAACCACTGCGCCACCACTGAGTACTGTGAATACATCACAAACACTTATCAGGAACCTTCCCAACTGAGAATACACATTAAAATACCTCATTCCCCCGTCATGAGAATTATTATATTATAACGAGTGAATGATCACAGCAACATTGAGTGACTGGATGTTCCCGTCAGTGTTTCAGCGAATACCCTCATTTCCACATGACACAGTACAGTCCTTGAACAACTGCAAATAACCATCAGCATGGCTTTTCATCTCCTACTTAAAAAGATCCTCCATATAATTATTACTGTATGAGCTTGTCACTGTCCGTCCTGGTTATAAATAACGACTGTAAAGCCAGAGCAGAAATACGTTTATTAAGTAATTCCTCAAAGCGTGAATATTATATAACTACAGAAAGTGGATTTATATATGTACATGTCGAAAAAAATTTTATTTTAAAGTGTGTGTGTGTGAGCGAGAAAACAAGAGAGGGGAGCTTAAATGTCAAAGACACATGCTCAATAATGCAAATGCTTCATCCTTCTAAATCTCATAAAGCAGAGGTTCTCAACCTTTTGTAACTACTCGGTGTATAAAATACACCGAGTACACATGGAGTACAAAGTGCATGTGAAAAAGATTTCTCTTGTTATTGGGCGAACTTCAGTGCCAATATTCCAACACTGCAGCATCTAACAAGTCACACACATAGCTCAAATCCTCTCGATGTTCTGCCTCTAAAGCTACAGCGAAGACAAACAACCTCCTCGTCACCAGATTTACCCCAATCCTTATTTCATCGGCATGACTGACGATCTAATGAAGAAAGAAATCTAGGCTAGCTAGTTAGCTGATACTAGCTAGGAATGGTAAGGGCATTGTTATGGTTAGAGTTTTCTAAAAAAAAAAAAAATGTCAAGTGTTAAAGCACCCGAATATTATCTCAGTAATTCCTCCCAAGATCAGATTAGCTGTAATTATCAACGATTCTGTCGTCTTGTGAGAAGTAGGTCCAGATGGTCAGAAAACATTCAATGACTGATGCTTAAATCCTGGCAGCAGCGAAGTTGAGTTCTTTGTACGAAATGTTCTGGCTTCTGATCTGTTTAGTCGAGCCAACGATGTGATTATTCACAAGCCAAAAGGAGACTGTTTCCAATTACAGCTGTGACTATTTGATTTTGTATATCATTTGTATATATATATATATATATATATATATATCTGAGATGTGCTATGAGATTACAGAGAATGAAACGGTTGTTGCATGACAGAAAACTTTACAAACAGGAAATTGTCAATGTTTGATCATTTCGATGGCTGAATTTCTGTCTAAATAAAGTTTAACATCTGAAAAAAATCTAGCGTTTTATATTCCTAGTGCCTCGTTCGATCAGAATTTCCAATGAACTTATACAGAAAGCTATTCTGATCATCTCTGACAGAGAAATAGTGTATATAGTTTTAGAGAGTATTAATAGTCAGATGTGCATAGAGATACAATGCATCAAAGCAAGAGGCATCTCCTCGTCCATCATAGGTGCAGACAGGAAGTGGCCGAAGCGAAGCCCTGCATCACCTGACATGTTAATATTAGACAGTGAAAGCTGAGCACTGCTCAAATCTGGGACTACAGAAAATGGTTAGCAGTTTGCCTTTCGTTAAATCCTTCGTTTATGCGAGAAAACCGGTTTGTCGAACCAAGCGAACGGAAGCAGGTTGCAGTTGAATCATTTTAATTAATGAATTAATATAATTCATTCACGCCACATTTGAATCAAATCGATTTCAGATTCACAACTTCAAAAACATTTGGTTCAAATCCATTCATTCATATTTAGACCATTTACACTAGTGACCTTATTTGGATATTATCCAGTTTTCCTGTGGCAAAGAACAACACGTCATGCTTTTAATTAATTTAATGTCTGTGAAACTATAGCAGCTATAAACAGTCGTTCACCGACCAGCCTCTCGGTGCTCACCGTCTGCTTCATCCATGAACTCCATCACCCAGAATCCACCTCAACATCACACTTTGGGTTGCATCTCAATCAGCTCTCTAGTTACGGAGTCAGGGCACTAATCAGGGAGTCGGACATTTTAAGGTCTGTCTCAATGGAAGAGCGCTGGAACATTCGCTCCCTAAAAAATCCCACAGTGCACCACAAAAACCAGGGAGCATCGATGCTCACTACGTTCCCTTACTGAAATTGATGTCATATTATTTCTGAAGCCTCTCACTTCGAAAAAAAAATAAAAAAATGCAGGACGAACTCTCAGCCAACTTTGTCTACAAATCTAAGCAGCTTGTTATCATTGTTGTAGCTCTCAAATGTTTACATACGTTAGCGATTTTTAACTTTAATTTCTAACTATTTGACGTTCTATATACGGTTTGTTTGAGTCTTTTAAGTGTTTAGTGATTTTTACAAATCCACTAGCTCGCCTACGATCCTGCGTAAAATATCATAACAGGAACGCATGTGATTTAGCTAACACGTATGATGTCAGAGAGATATCAGTCCTGCCTGTTGTTGATAAATACCAGTGGTGACATTTTACAACGCGAGTACGTGTACAGTGTGCCAATGTTTAGTGAGCCAGGGTCCTTACCAGTGCCCCAACTCGTGTTCACACCCTAGGGAGCTGATTGAGACGCACCCTTCATTTCCTTTCAGCCACACGGACTACAAAGCTGGTCACATGATTCATTCTCACACTCACACCTGTTCTCGATCACATCCACACCTTAAATAACCCAGACTTTCACGCAATGTTTTGCGAATCGTCTGTCCTAGTTTGCACTAGTGACGATTCCAAACCTTGTTTGCTCTTCTGGTTTGGCCTATTATTTGTTTTGCTACTTCAATATCTGTTTATCTCTGTTTTCTGATCACCTGACCTGTGCAAATCTACCATTCTGGATTTGCTCTTTTGGCTTGGTTTAATAAACCTGCATTTGTATTCAACCATGCGCCGCCTCCTTTACTGATTACTGATTACTGATTACACATTTCTCTTTGTTAAATAACACAATTTTTTTTGCAGTTTATTATTAACCTTAGATTACCCAGCAAACAGGGGACGTCCCCCTGACGTTGTGAACGTCCACTTAGGTCCACATTTGGTCTGGTTTATAACGTTTGCTGGCGGACATTCCGAGGACGTCGGAAGATATCAAATCATAACACTACTGAATGTCCCCTAAGCATCCTGAATGTCCGCTGGATGTCCTGTGAATGTCCCCTTGAACATCCGTAGGACGTCAAGCGGACCCTACACATGGACATTCGGGGGATGTTCGTAGAGGCCATGTAGGGGACGTCCTAGGGACCTTTTTTTTGTCAGCTGGGTATATGGCGCATCCAGCATACAAGTCCCTGTTCCTATAGAAACGATAACAATATGAACCTGTGATTTGCCTTAAGAATATTCATAGTGCACCATGTCATTTGAGAACAGTATGTGGTGTGTGTAGTGAACGCAGTGTGGTTTTAGACACAGCTACAATATGCACTAATAGCGAGACAGTAACACGGTGATGTATTATATATTGAAATGTAAATACTGGAGGAGAACTGGAGGAGTAAACTACTTTATCACATGAAATCAATTCCCGATCTCAGTATATAGAGCTCTCCAAACTAACAGATGGTGAGAAAAGGCCACTAAACAAGAGAATGTGGACATCTTAGCATTCTGCTCTTGTCAACATGTTGTGAAATCTTAAAGCCTTTTTAGCAGGTGCTGACAGGCTAATCCCTCACCGACGTTAACTACTGCTCAGCCGTCAATCTCTGAGTGAAATGAACAGAAGAAGAGGACGTGGCTGCATTTAGCTGTCATTACGTCAGTGTTGTACACCTGCATTGCGGAGACATGTGATCGTCGGTGCGCTGACGATCGCGTCACAAGAGCCGACGAGCCTCGGAATTGTTTCCAGACTAGCAGAGCAATATAGAATGATTGACATCTCTGTTATATGCTGGATAACGTAAACTTGACGTCTTAATTCATATGAACCCAAGTACAAGATATCGTTAATCAATTTCGCTTTTGTGTATCAAGACCAGACGTTGAAATATAAACCGAAATATGTATTTCCGTACGTCAGCGAAGTCACCATGATTAAACTGTATTTTTGATCGGTCTGACAGGTGGCTCTCATTCGAACTCTCTTATTTCTTCTCCAAAGATGAATCTCCTGTCAGCACACACAGCTCACTGCTGCTTATTACATCAGCATGAGCATGTGATGGTAATGTAATGATCTATAAACGGTCTCTAGTGTGCATTTACAAACTGCTACTACGTGCATTGCGAAGGCGTGGTCATGTGGTTACGGTGCAAAAGAAACGTAATCACTGTGGTGTGCCTGTAAACATTTGGTGCGTAATGCAATGCCACTATTGCTATCTGTAACTGTTTAGTGCTCCAAATATCCATATCTGTATATGGATTGAAACCCAAAATGGGTGTGGCCTACACCAGAAGGGTTTCATTCTTTCTTTCTTTTTCTTGAATTACCACTCTGCCCTCGGAAATACTGCAACGCACTGGAAGAAGTGTCAGTGTGGTGTGTCCTCAACCTCAGCTCCATCACTTTTTAGAGATGTTTAGAACACTTGCACAGTTATTATTTTTGTCCGCACCTGCCCACGGTGTTTTCTGACAAATTCCGCTGGTTCTGTTTCCCAAAATATAAACAAACTAGTAGCTTTATTTGAAACCATCGCAACCCTGTCCAGGCAGTTACTAAGGATGAATAAATGAACGCTGTTCATGAATGCGATATTTATTCGTCTCCCAAGCATCATATCTCATGTCCCAAGGGATTCTCGTCCCAATCGAAACAACCAGATGCCATGTGAACTTTTCTGGCATGGAATAATGCACCTCCTGCTCTTATCTGTATTTGTTTTTAGCACAGCTAACAATTCTGTTGCACCATGGTTAAGACTATACAGTATGTAACCGTACTTACCATGAGATACCATAATGAAACAGTGACAGTATTAACAAGTGATTAGTTAGCATGACATAATATAGTATAAATATGGTAGTATTGTGGTGAAAGAGTTAATAAACACACCCCAAATTCCATACCTTTTCTTACCATTTCCTGCAGACCTTTTCAAGACTTTTTCTTGAAAGGTCTGATGTCAAAAATCAGTGCTAGTGCAGAAAATACAGAAATGTCTAAAGACAACACATACAACCCCGATTCCAGATAAGTTGGGACGGTGTGTAAAATGTAAATAAATGTAAATAAAAACAGAATGCAATGGTTTGCAAATCTCATAAAGCCGTATGTTATTCACAATCGAACATAGAAAACATATCAAATGTTTAAACTGAGGAAATGTACCATTTTAAGACAAAAAAATGAGGTCATTTTGAATTCGATGGCCGAGACACGTCTCAAAAAAAAAGTTGGGACGGGGGCAACAAAAGGCTGGAAAAGTAAGTGTTAGTAAAAATAAACATCTGGAGGTTAATTGGCAACAGGCCAATAACATGATTGGCTATAAAGTCCACCAACCATATTTCCCATGAAGTGTGTCATTGTAAATTAAAGTGTATTTTTCTCAAGGTGCTCAGAAGCTCAGATTCTAACACCTGTCAAAATGCTACAGCAGTGAAAATTGCCATAATATGATTGTTTTAGTCATTGATTCATCTTCAGTAACCGCTGGATAGGGCATGGTGGATCTGGAGCCTGTCCCGTGCTTGTGCAAGGCACCCTGGATGTGACGCCGGTCCATCACGCGCAGTAAAAATGCAATATGCCATATTGATCATATTTATAAAAGAGAAAATGAGCCAACGTTTACAAATCACCCATTCATATAACGTATACATTTCCTTGCTCAAGTCTCAGAAATGTACGTAATCAGTCATCACTGGTGTGGTAGTCTTAAATGATCTTTTTTTTACCTTTCATTAGAGAACTTAGAGGACTTACATACCTTTAAAACAAGCTCAGTTACGGTGCACACTGTGTACATTTGCATTTCCTTAGAGAACAAAAATACTACTACAGCACCGTTTTTGACACTGTATTGACTTTATCATTACAATATTCCAATAGGATGCCTAAATCTAGCATTGCTTTAATCTTAAAGTGTCTCTATTTGATCTTTGAGGATTTAACAAGTAAGGTCTACCTGTGCATCTGAGAATGACAAGGATCTCTCCAAGGACCTCCCCTTCCTGCGGTAGGAAAGTAAATCCCAGAGTTTGCGCCACAGGTAAGAAGCCATGACGCACATGCTGCTCAGGAGCCAAATTTCTCTTCCTTTCAGGAAGTTCTCCATGCTCGTTCTCCAGATCTTCTGTGATCTTCTGTTCGAGGGAACCTCTGCTGAGCTCAGAATCTCAGAGAGGAGGGGTGCAATGAATGACTGGACATGGTAACGTGAGGCCGCGTCCTCTAAAAACAATACAGGCCTCAGAGCAATTCAAACAACTCCCTTCCCTACTGTCCAACAGATCCGCTCGCTTTCTCCCCCTCTACAAAGGACAAGTGTACTTGTCTCTTGTGATAAGCAGGTGACAGGTGCAGGAGTAAGGGTGTTAGGGTAGACCTCTCTCTCTCGCTCTCTCTCTCTCTCTCTCTCTCTCTCTCTCTCTCCACCACTTCTATGGACTTTTTCTCGACTAAGGCAGCAGTTAGAGAAACAACTGCTGTTATTCTGACAAGTACAGTATGCTCTACTCCAAAATATATTCTAAATGTAATGTGTTCATCCAAATCTACGAAGCATACTGTTATATCAGTATGCCAGTTTTCTTCATGTCCCACACTTGATTTTAATCATATGTCCCACACTTGATTTTAATGCATAAAAGGCAATTACTAATTCATCAGATTAAATACTTCCCACTGAAACTGTATTGCATTCATGTTTCATTAAAAAATGAATACATATAATTGTCGATTAGCCATTTTATCAGTTATTTATGAATTCTTTTCATAAATATGTTGTTTTCCCTCACATTTAGACGTCCTTACTGTAATATTGGCCAAATTACTTAAAATAAAGTTTGAGTTTCCATGGAAACACAAGCTAGTATAGTCCCAAAGTGAGATTTAATTTTTCTTTTTTTTTTTTTTTGGTGACTTTGGCCAAGCGAATACATAGATGCACAAATAAAGTAATAAATCAAGTCAAAAGAAAGGAACCGTAGCAGGATTGATGGAATAAATCATACACTCGTGTTTGACACATAAAGGATGAGGTGAAGCAGAATCTGATCCAAGGACTTCACAGAAAAGGAACCTCGATTTACTCTACCAGGAAGGGAACGTATTGTCTAATATAAGCACACCAGTATGACACACATGGATGGTGTGATAGAGGATGAAAGAAAAATGGTTTCTCAAGGGTTCTTTGGATGATCCTGCTTTCTAAAGGAAGTCCTACCTGGAACCTTTCTGAATGAGACATCGTCTGCTGTCTTGTGACCTTTAAGAGCTCTCTCAGAGGGATGAACTGCTGGATAGAACCTTTTTTTCTAGCCCTTTTCCAATAACACAAGGTCTGTTGAAGGTCATTGGATGGTTAAGATCTTCGAGCTTGCAGCCATTCATCTTTCCAGGATGCAGTCCAATTCTTATGGTACCCATAAAGAAAATATAAAATGTCTGGTTGTTGATGTCAATCACTGAGCTCCCAACCCCCCAAATTATAGCTTTGCATTAGTTTTGGACTTTTCTGTAATCAGATGGAATGTTGTTTAGGAAACACTTGATTTTGGCCTCCAAATTTGTTCCTTTGTCTTCAGTAAGTGTTTTATTCTGGTCTAGGTCATAGTGGATCTGGAGTTTTTTCTGCAAACACAGTGGTGGCTCAACAGTTAAAGATTTGGTTTACTGATCAGAAGGTTGGAGGTTCATGCCCCAGAACTGCCAAGCACTGTTGGACCCTTGAGCAAGGCCTTTAACCCTATCTGCTTCTGGGGTACTGTATCATGTCTGACCCCAACATCCTAGCAAGCTTGGATATGCGAGAAAAGAATTTCACTGTGCTGTAATGTATATGTAAGAAATAAGTATTCTTCTTGGGGCTTTGTGTGTGCACTTATTCATGCATAAGGGCATTTTAGAGTCCACCTACCATTTTTGGGAAGTGGGAGGAAACCTGGTTGAGAACATGTAAAACTCTATAGACAGGAGGGCTTTCAGGATTGAACCCCAGAACCTGGAGCTCTGACGCAGCAACAGTATTGACACTTAATGTACATTAAAACTTACATTTACAGCATTTAGCAGACACCCTTTATCCAGAGTGACTTGAATTTATCTAATTTATACAACTGAGCAGTTGAGGGTTAAAGGCCTTGCTCAAGTGCCCAGAAGTAGCAGCTTAGCAATGTTGTGATCTGAACTCAGAACCTTCCAAATAGAAGTCCAACATCTTAACCAACAAGCTACCACCGCCCACTGAGCGATCTAGCCATGAGGTTTCAGCTGGAACACCCAGTCTGATCCAATATGGGAGAAAATAACACTTAAAACTGTGACGGTTAGATTAGATTTTAATTACTTTGAGCATTCGGCTTAAATTTGTTAACTCTCAATTCACATTTGTCTTCTGACTTATCGTGTCCCAAAGATAGTGCTCTCGTGAAAGAGGGAAATGGTGTGAGATTGATTTTGTTATCGAGAGCGAGCAGTTGATATGAGTGTATACATCTATAAAAATAGCAGAGAGTGTTCATGAAGATTCCTAGTGTCCAAGATTTATTACAGCAACGCCAAGTATGTGAGAGATGCTGTGCTGTCTTACCCATGGGCCAAGCATAACGTACAGGACCACACACACACACACACACACACACACACACACACACACATTTGCTGGGATAATTGTACCACTTTGACAAACTTTTTTTAACACCACATATTTTACATCCTACAGATATATCTCTTGAACTTCAACTATGTTTTCCCAGACACCCCATTATACGATCTGTGTAAACTGAAAGAGCTGCGTGCACACATACACCTCCTAGTGGTTACTGTATGAACTGCACATACTGTATATATGCGCCATTTTAACACCAGTATCAGATAAATACAATATGCAAGATGCATTTCATGATCAATATTGATATTATCCATACTGTATATACCTGTTAGTGATGTTAATCGTTTCTCCTGTTTGAAACAATCCAATTTCGGGTAAATTCAACCTGAACAGCTGTCGTTTAAAGGTGCACTAGCACCACCCTGTGGACCATGCATTGTTATCACTGTTGTGGTCGCAACTCGTGCAAACCATCCATACTTGGATGACAGATGGAGGGGGAATGTGTAAATGCAATACAGATTGTAATCGCTTTCCATTTTGAGGACAACATGACACACTGAAAAGTAAAACCTTCGTTGCATTGCTCTTACATCGCATTGTTTATCTCTCCAGTGAAAAACCACCAGCATCGGATTGTTTTGTTTTTTGTTGTCACTGTGTTTCACTATCAACAATAACTCGCAGTTGTACCATACTGAAAAGCAATCGCCGTCCAATCACAGCTCTGAGCAGTAATCAGCGAAGGTGAAGCGTTTCCGAATCCTTACTAATGATTCCTTGCGTGACGTGAACTTCATAGACTTCGTAAACTTCATTAAAGCTCCTTGAGTTTATACAGTAGGTTCCGTGGATGGATTTTTTTTTTAATGTTTGCCATTTGTTTGTCCAGTACAGGACTGAGCCATACGCTACCTAATACTGTGGTTTATTATTTAAATAACAATCTTTTTTTTTTTTTTCACATGGTGTTGATTTAAACCAGCTTCGACCCCATTTTGCTTTCACTGACAAAACTGATTGATGACATCAGCAGAGCATAGTCATTTTCTTTAATCGCAGGTCTATCATTAGAGGATCTTCATTGACATGGAGAACACATTATCTGTTATTGCGATCATCTCGTACAGTGTGATAAGTAATATTCTTGAAGACCACTGAAATCACACAGTGTGAAACCTGATTTAATTCATATTCTTTGTATCAAAATTAGTGTGTGTGTGTGTGTGTGTGTGTGTGTGTGTGTGTAACCTACCTGTTGAAAATGTCCCTGTAGCTCAGTGAGTTTGAACTCCCAGAAGCAGCGCATGGTTTCCACTCTGTCCAGATGGAGGCAGAATCCCCCCTTCAATCTGACCTGCTTGTTCGGAGGTGGAGCGCTGGTCTTCAGCACTGGAGTTACCTCAAACTCCAGATTCTTATGACGACACGTCTTATCTGAGCTACAAAGACAAACACAGGATAAATGTGTGTGATTATTTGATCTAATTTTAGTTCAAAGTAAAAATAGTGTGACGCATCAGGACAGATGTGCAGGTACAGGTAAGAAGCACGTTCTGCACTTGAGCATTGCCGAGTTTGTTATACAAAATGATTTATGTACTTTAATGCAAAATTAGAAAAAAACAATCAACAACCTGTAAATGAGTGGAAATGGATTCATGACCAGCCTACATTTCCATCCATCCATTTTCCATACCGCTTAACCTACACAGGGTCACGAGGGAGGCTGGAGCCTAACCCAGAGAACACCCTGGACTATGGACAATATGGAAATGCCAATTAGCCTACAACACATGGCCTTGGACTTTTGGAGGAAACCCCTGAAGCATAGGAAGAACATCAAACCCCCAACCCTGGAGGTGCAAGGCAAACATGCTGACCACTAAGCCACCATGCCCCCCGCTCCCCCCTTTCCTGGCAGGGTGCAATGGATCTGGAGATCTGGACCACTGGATGTGAGGTAGGGATGCAGGTTAGATGTGACTCCAGTCCTTCACACTCATTCACATCAATGGGCAATTTAGTGAAGCCTGTCTACATGTTTATGGAAGGTGAATGTAGGGAATCGTAGACCTCGGAGTTGTACCATACTGCATGTGGTAATGTGTATGGGAGAAAATCAGGGAACCCGGAGGAAACCCACATGAATATGGGGAGAACATGCGAAACCCCACACAGACAATAACCTGAGCTCAGGATCGAACCACGAACTCTGGACCTGTGAGGCAACTGTGCTACCCCATAATATTAGATTAGATTAGATTATAAGATTATACATTAGATTAGATTTTTTTGTACGTATTTAAAGAGTAGATGGCATTAATCATTGTTTTGAGTGAAGGCATTCACGAGGAAGATGTAAAAGAAGAGTGAATGAAGAAGAAAAACGAAACCCGCTGAAAAACAAAACCCAGTAGAAGCCATCATAGAAATTTGAATGGTTTCCACTACAAATAACATTACAAACCATCAGCAGTTAACCACTAAAACCATTACCAAATGGTTTCCATTATGTAATAGGACGTATTAAGGACATAGGTCCTTAATGGTATTCACTAGACATAACATGCCACAAATAGAAGGCAACAAATTACCAGTAGAGACCCACAGGGAACATTACAGTTTCCATTAAAACCAATACAATTCCCATTAGACCCATTACAAACTTTATAAGGGTTTTAATTGGGGTTTTCAGTTTTCAGCAGGGAACGTAGAGTCAAACGCAGTTGCACAATTTGAACAGCAGACGGCGCCTTAATGTCGTGTTTAGAGTGTAGGCATACAAGAAGAAGAAGAAGAAGAAGAAGAAGAAGATGAAGATGAAGAAGAAGAAGAAGAAGAAGAAGAAGAAGAAGAAGAAGAAGAAGAAGAAGAAATGCAGTTTCAGGACTTGACCAGCAGATGTCGTGTTTTAATCGTTTCAGCCTTTATTTTAATCTCCTATGCAAAACAGAAAATATAAACATTGTGCAGTAGGTGGCAGTGAGGTTTATTTAGGGGATGGGCTGTCATTAAACAGAAGAAGAAGAAAAGTTTTAGCACCCTGCATGGTGCATTACATTTACAGTAATGGAGTCATTGGCTGTGTTTTGGTAAACCCTGACGTCAGAAACATTTGGCGCGAGACAATAATAATAATAAAGATGGCGGAGGAGGTTGCAGGCACTGTGAAGTGTCCCGTTTGCGCCGGGGATTTTACGTCCAGTGAAATTAACTCTCACTTGGATAAATGTTTGGATCAAGGCTGGAAAAGCGAGGACGACCTCCGAGCAAGTGCCGGGCCTCCGGCTAAAAAGTCCCGCGTTAGCAGCGAGGCTAAAAGCGGCTCTGGAGCTGGGACTAGTGGGGCGGAAGTGAAACCAAATCGACCTCCAGGTGCCGTGTTTTCAATGTTCGACACCAAGAAGTCGTTTTTATCGTCCAGACAGACTGCTACTGAAGGTATGACACGCGACACGGCGTCGCCTAGTAACGCGCATGACAGCGCGACACTTCCGGGTTCGGATTCAGGAACCCGGAAGCGCAGTGATGAAACCGAGGCACTGAACCAGAGGCTGCTGAACTCAGACAAACCTTTGGCGGAGAAGATGAGGCCCAGCACCCTGGAGGAGTATTTCGGGCAGAATAAAGTGTTAGGAGAACACACACTTCTCAGAGCGCTGCTGCAGTCACAGGAAGTTCCCTCACTCATCCTGTGGGGACCTCCCGGATGTGGAAAGGTCTCAGACTGCACCCATGACCTCTGGGGGATTAGTCAGGAATTAAACACTTCAAGGCGTGCTGTTGCAGGAAAATAATCAATGACGGGGTCATGTGACGAAGCAGAAGATGATTGTGTTTCCATAAACAGCACGCCTTGAAGCGTTATTACAACTATTAACGCCCCCCCCAATTTATTAAACGAAATGACACATTTATAGATACCTTTTAATTTTATTTACTTCCTGTTCTCAGTTGCGTTATAGCAGCTATAAACACTCCCACCCTCACCATCCTGTCTTTTTGTCATCTTTTTTCAAGTCCCCATGAAATCAGAATCGATGTTTTGTGGCTTTTTAGTACGGATATTTCCGCCTTGAGGTTATCTATAAGCTGGTGTGCTCTCCAAAAACAGCGGCAGAATTCGCGTTTAGAAGATATACGCGTTCAAAAAATGTTCCACAAATACGGATCAGCGCTATCGATAACGTCGTCCTGCACTCCGGCTTCTCGTCTGATTTTCCGTCCAATCAAATGCTCGCTGGGATACAACGTGTCCCGCCCCCGACGTTATAAAACCATCGTCGAATGAGAGAAGTCGGATCCGCGAGTACGGGTCGTAAAAACGTGTCTTCGGCTGTCCAAACGTACGTCTTATTCGGTTTAAAAAGGGGGAGGAGCCACTCTGGTATCCCGCACTGACTTCCTGTTTCGGTGGAAATTACATCGAATGACGCTGCATGTTTCACTGCACTTTATTGGGACTTTAAAGTTTGTTAAAAAAAAAATAATAATTTAAATGCAGCTTGTCATGTAACCAACAACAACCATGAACTTCTCTCTCTCCTGAAGACTTTCCCCATCCTGACTGTTCTAAAGCGCTGACACTGGAGACTCCTTCCATAAATGTTAAAACGTCTCCTTACAGAAAACGCCACCCTATCAACGATTATACCTTTATACGTTTTACTTTGTTACCGTACATAACAACACCATCTTCCACCATGCAAATCATGCGAGTTAGCCGTTACTATAGAAACGATCCCGTCCCCTCTATAAGAGGGAAAAAAAGACGCTCATCTTGGCATGTTACCAAGAAACTAGGAAGCTTTACTAACGGGGAAACTTTTACATCTGATACGCCTTCCATTCAATGCTAAATAAACGTTGTTACTATAGAAACGAGCACATTCATATAAACCTGTGATTGGAACAGCTAGAGCTGGCATTAATTGTCGAGTTACCTTGACGACCACGCTACGGCGAAGCAGCTGTACGATATAGTCTGTCATTGTGCACGTCTAAGTTCCTAAGCGACGGAAGCTTATGATTACTGGATATTGATGCAAACGACAGGTTTAATATTTCAGCTATGTGATGATTTGTTGATGCTAAGTAGTCATCATAAAGTTACTTGCTAGCAGCGATGGCTTTGGATCTCGCTAAAGGGAACGAAAAAAAATTGACAGCGTTTTACAAAGTCGAACAAAACTCCCCGTAGATAAATCGTAGACGTCTTCCAGGGCCGATATTTAGATCATGGTGTACGCGTGGAGAACGCTCGGTTCTCCTGAGAGACAGCCGGTGCTGACAGCGAAACCTCTTCAGCTGCTGTGGAACGTAAACTCCAGGCTTGTCTTGCTCCGCCGTATCAGAGAGGAGCTGTTTTAAGGCCTTGGCCTTTTCTCGTCCTGCTCGCTGGGGGTTCATCGCTTTATATAGTCTTGGTGGTGTATTCTGACATTGATACAGCCTTTCCATTGCGCTTCGCCTCACAGTGGTGATGTTTATATGGCTGTGTTTTACGATTCCAGGTTGAAGCTGGGTAAATAGTTTCTTTTGTCCAGAGTGTTCCCCGCCTTGTGCCCCGAGTCCACTGGGATAGACTCCAGGTTCCTCCTTTAAATATTTAAATAAATAAATAAAAAATGTATTCCGTTACAGTTACGAATTACTTCATAAAAAAATTTCACAATGTGAACGTAATGTAATTGATTACTTTTGTATTACGACAAGGCCACATGTGTAAATAAAGTCAAGAGAAAAGCAACATGATCTCAAATACTTTTACTGGAGCTTAGTTTAGAGCGTAAAAACATGTTCAATGTTTGGATTTGTTTTAATAAAAATGAATATATAAATAAATAAATAAATATTCTGGTTTTCCAAAAAGAGGATGACCAGTCCAACAAGTTAATAACTGTTAGAACTCAATAATGAAGATAATGCACTATATGGCCAAAGGTTTGTGGACACCTGATCATCACAGCCATGTACAGTGTGGGGAGGGATAAGTATTGAACGTGTCAACGGTGTTGTGTATATGGCTGTGATGATCAAGTGTCCACAAACTTTTGGCCATATCGTGCATTATCTTCATTATTGAGTTCTAACAGTTATTAACTTGTTGGACTGGTCACTTAAATTGAATGGGTTTCATCCAAACCTCGTACTTTTTCCCCCGTGTCATTCCGCTTTATTGCATATAACTTTATTTATGGACTTTAATGTTGTGAATTCTTTATATTTCCGGATTTCTTGAGTTAATACCGAAGTCTGGTGAAAATTTCATGTGAATAGCCTCATTGGAAATATATTTACTGAACAAAAAAGAATGTTCAATACTTATTTCCCCCTCTGTATGCTTGTTGAACATCTCATTCCAGATTTGTTGTTATGAATAATAACCTCCACTCTTCTGGGAGGGCTTCCCAGTAGATTTTGGGGCGTGGCTGTGGGGGTTTGTGTCCATTTAGTCTCGAGCATTAGTGAGATCAGGCAATGATGTCGGAGTGCAGTCGGCTTTCTAGTTCATCCCAAAGGTGTTCCGTAAGGGGTTGAGATGGTCAGGTGTCCACATATTTCTGGCCATGTCACGTAAACTATCCCCCCGGTGGTCTCAGGATCTTTTAGAATCTCTCAAAATAGTATTGAATTGAATCATTCTTTATTTTGCAAATGAAAATGACTGAATCGTGATTCAGATTGACTCACTGTCGGCCCAAAGATTCACGAAACCTATAATCATCAAAGGTGTTAGGGTAAGACAGTGTTATCGAAGCTGTTCTTTATAAAGTTTTATCACCTTTCCACTACTGTAATAAAATATGTTTTAAAAAAAAAAAATAATAATTGAAAAAAAATCACAAACCCCACTTTGAGAACCTCCGGAATAGTGTGTTCAATTGAATCGTTCCTTATTTACAAAATCCTGTTTAGAATCGAATCGGGAACCAACGAATTGCGATCAAATCGACTCAGGCCAGAGATAAACAGTTGATAAAGGTTTGACGTTTGAAGCTATATTTAAAACTATAACAGTTACAGTGAAACAATAATCAGTTCCTACAGGATTTCGCTGAGCTGTTTGTGATCGTTGCGGCCAAAAAAGCGCTTGATTTGGCTGCGAATCTTTTCAAAATTTGCGATGCAGCTTGCGGAGTTTTTTTGTGAGTAACTTTGCGGAAAACTACTCGAATCGCACGTAATTGTTTTGCACGGTCTTTCGCGGTGATGTTTGTTGGTAAACGAGACCTTTTTAGCTTGTACTCATGTTCGACGCTCGTGAATTGAAGAAGGCTTTGGCCGAATGTGATGTTGTGATGAAGTCACATGACGCTTCTCGGCCCTGAGCTGCGGAAAATCCACGGTCGTTTTGAAAGATCGCAAGCTCCTCCGGATATTGCGGGGTTTCCTTGATTTTGCGTTCATTTCTGCGTTCGTAAAATCCTGGAGGGACTGAATAAACCTGTTACGATGCGAAGTAAATAGATTAATAATAATTTTTTTAAAAAGTCTTATGAAGCTGCTCTTATTGAGTTTTATCAACTATACAACAATGGAGTAATACAGCAATAGGTTATATATATATACATATACACCCTGGATTTTATAGTGACGCCCCATCAACTGTCTTTAGAGGGTTTTTTTTGTTGTTGTTGTTTGTTTAAATGTGAAAACTCATGCCTGTGGTAATCACAAATACACCGCAGACACTCTAATAAATCTCTGTGTGTTAAGCAGATGACGTATACTACATAATATTAGACTGAAAACTGATGAAGAGCAGAGGTTTACACTCCTGCTGTATCGGAACTATCAGATCTGTGTGGTGCAAAAGACAGAAAGAGGACAAGAAGAGGCAAGCCAAGTCCAAAAATTAGGACAGCTCTTGTTTCTTACTTGTACCGTGGTGTGTGTGTGTGTGTGTGTGTGTGTGGTTTCAGATTATATTATGGTGCTTAGTTGGACTAGTCTCACCGAGTTGTGATTAATCTTATATTTAGCTCAGATGCTTCAGATGCATTTTCTCTTCCATTCGGCATATCTGCACTAATCCTGTATCCTCGATCGACAGCAGTCGCTCGTTTAGGGGTATTTTATTTACGTTTACGTATAAATAATTGAGCAGCACTGTACGCGGGTAGCGGGATCCGACCGTGGACTTCTGAGGCCTCGTTTCAAAGGAAGACTCGTAAATGTGGACGGGGCGAAAGTCACACCCTAGTTCATTTACTCTCGTTCTCACATTTTAAAAATAATAAAACTAATTTCTATTTGTTTTTGTTTTTTTTCCAAGATGATGACTGTTTTATTGAGCACCATAATGTATAAAGGTTATTTTTTATTTCTGTCTCAGAACGGCGATTTCAAGGCGATCCGACCCAAAGTGTTTATTTTTCTCGTTGGTTTACAGACGACTCTGGCCCACATCATTGCCAGCTCCAGTAAAAAGAAAGGCACGGCACGCTTCGTGACCCTCTCGGCCACCAGCACGTCGACCAACGAGGTGCGAGAGGTGATCAAGCAGGCGCAGAACGAGCTCCGACTCTGCAAGAGGAAAACCATCCTGTTCATCGACGAGATCCATCGCTTTAACAAATCCCAACAGGTCAGTTACAGCTAAGGGTTGTTGTTGTTGTTGTTGTTGTTGTTTTTTTTCTTTATTAATTTGAGAACCGTTGGAGGTGAACAGAAAATGCAGTTTATCTTCTCTATATCTACCACTGCTGTATATATGCTCACTACACAGCGTGTAAAGGAGTAATAGCATTACAAACACTACGGAGTGCACTATATGACAACAAAATTGCATTTGAGATTTAGCTGCAGAAAAAGTTTTTGTTTTTGTTTTTTTTATGTATTTTTATTTAGAAAATCGATGCATAATTTAAACATATGTGTAATACGTGTAAGGAAAATATTCAGCATTTTCCTACATCAAGCAATTGTTTGGGAAATCTTTTAGCTTCCGTCCAATCTGTGTCCAGTCACTAAATGTAAAAGAAAGTGGATCTTAAACAAGAAAATGTGAATTAAAAAAATAAATAAAAATGTATTTAAATGTATAAATAATATAACAACAATAATCCAACAGTGAAATGTGTTCCGACATCCCACCTGGAAATAATGTTTTAATAATGAATGAATGAAAGTATTATGATTTAAAAGTTGTCATATTGTTCAAAAAATAAATAAATAAATAAATAATAATAATAATAATAATAATAATAATAAACAACCCTTAGGGTACGATAATTTATTATCGTGTCAGGAATCAAAATCCAATCAAATTGTGAGATTCCAATCCCTAGATCAACTGAAGATCCGATAGAATTATTAATTATTCAACATTGTTTGAAAGACTTCACTGTTCAGCTGCTTGGAAAGATCGGATAAATCGGACACGTGAGATGTGGGACGACATGGCGTCTGGAATGCGGTGTCTCTGCAGGGAGCTCGCCGTACTGTACTGTACTGTACTGTATATGGGGTAGGTGTTATGCCAAGCATCCCGACTGCCTGTCGTCAGAGACATCGCTGCCGGGAAAACACGCCGAGAACCCTTGAACAATAGACGCACCAGAGGATTTGTTCTGTTTGGTTTGGTCTCTCGGTCCGCGTTGTAAAAAGCACAAAGGGCTTACAGTAGATCTGAGGAAGACCAACATAGCGCCATTACCATATCAAAGCCTCATTGTTCAAGTGCACAGAATTTCACACACATTCGGTCGTACATGCCACAGATTTATTAGGGATATTTTTCTAGCCCTGAAATAGTCATGAGATGAAAAACTGGGACGAAATTAACATCGTAGCAGTCACGTAACACTCATTGTTGTCGATTTCGTTATCATACAGCAACACTTGGCATATTCACGATATGCGTGCGGTTATGAGTTTTAAAGTATTGGTGTGTCGGCCTAGGAAATCCCTTTCCTGACTTCCCTGTTCTGAAATATGGTTCTCTTGAGCACGCATCTCAACCACAAGCAAAGTTTGCACTATTTAAATTCTGGTTGAAGTGAAAAGGGAGGAGACTGCGTTTAAGGATTTCTTTCCAATTGTAGCGCGCTGACATTTCGACAGATTAGGACTGGGTCTGTTTGGCTACGACGCATAGCGACGATCCCACAACTTGATCAAAGTGTGACATTCACACTTCAGGTAGCTTTAGACTGACTTTTTACCACCCAGCTTTTACAGAAAGACAGGAATAAAAAGTGTGTTTATTCCTATATAAATACCAAATAAAATGGTATTTCCAGATCGCTTTTGGTGAAATACACTTGTGGGTCACTAATTTCCGCAGACTGGCACACAAACCATGAGTAATAAGTGTATTTTCACATGTTTTAGTGTAAATAACCTGCTTGTTTGCATTTTGCAGGTCTGCAAGTCAAGTATCTCTTAATGACAGCACAGATTTTGTGAACCTGCCAGCCTATATAGCAATACTGAGTCATTAAACAGGAAATGATGCAACACGATTGAGTAATTCCGCCATCTTACCCAGCCACCCCCTGCTGCTGAATTAATATTCAATGGTTTCAGCAAATTTGGGAATGTGCAAAGAAAAAAAAACAAAAAAGAAGGCTAAATACATAGAAGTTGATATGAATGACAGTCACATGACACTCAAAGTGTTTCTTACAAAAGTAAACAGTCCTGACTGTACCATAAAAATGTACTGTACTTTTTAAAAAATGAAATAAATATATAAATATTAATATATATTAACTATTAATATATATTAAAGTAAATAAATGATTCAAACTGAACCAAAAAGTAACACTCCAAATAACAAAAAAGTAAATAAATAAACAGACACTTCCAAAATGAATAAAATATAAATTCATGACAAAATTTGGCGTTTCGTTTCGCCTCTAGAGGCCGCTCTCATCCTGTATAATGACAGCGGACCCTTCTCAGCCGCTCCCGTAACGGACGCAACCTGGTGTGGATTTTTTTTTTTTTTCGTCAAAACCGATCAATCGGTCAAGTTTTACTAGATATCGTCTGGAAATGGTTTGAAATTATTATCACAAAAATTTGAATTAAATGAAAGGCGGCTTAAGTATATTACATAATTACATAGTTCAGTACGTGCCAGCTGTATACATTTTTTACCATGCATAAACATTGCTGCTTGAAGCCTCTACTTTAGATTTCATGCAAATTTAATCCTTGAATAAATCCTTGTAAATATCTCTAAACGCAGAATTAATTCCACCATTTGTTATCCAAGTCCAAAGCTCTCGGGACTCACCTTCCATGAGCGGCCACGCTGTAGACGCTCAGAACCTTTTTCTCTTTCCCTCCCATCTTCCTCTGGTCAGGACACGTTTCTGCCTCACGTGGAGTGTGGGACGATCACGCTGATCGGAGCGACCACGGAGAACCCGTCGTTTCAGGTGAACAGCGCTCTGCTGAGCCGCTGCAGGGTTCTGGTGCTTGAGAAGCTGAGCGTGTCGGCGATGAGCTCGATATTGCGCCGGGCCGTGGATTCGCTCGGGCTGATCGTGTTACCGGACGACGGTTCTGGTCCGGACTGCTCTGCAGAGTAAGTGTGTGTTTGTGTGTCTGAGTACCCCTTGTTATCACCGCAGGTGTGGAATTCTAGCCGGCCTAGCCTGGCACTCGGAAAAATATCTCCCTGATCACTGATTGGCTGAACGGGCGTTCTAAGCCCTCTCATCATTCCTCATTTGGGCGTTTTATTGGTGGAGGCTGGAATGGTAGCCTGAGCGCGAGTGTGTGTGTGTGTGTGTGTGTGTGTGTGTTGGATGAGAAGAGACAGTTGGCAGGTGAGTAGAAGCGAGTATCAGGTTTTCGGGAGATGCCAGTTCCATGGAACCCCCGCGGTAAACATGAAACTGTTTGCGGTTGCCAAGGAATCCATCCATCGCTTCATTTAATCAGTTAAATATGATAATACGTGTGTTTATGGTTCAAAGACAAAACTGACATGCATTTAATATTAACATTTAATAATAAAAGAACTTTTATTCATTGAAATATTTTAAAATAATAAGCATTTATAATTATTCCAAATAGTCACACCCTTAAAAGAACTTGTGCGAATATTGTGCATGTTATCCAAGCGGTTCTTTTGACGATCTTTTGATCCATTACACTGAATAGGACATTTTTAAATATGTTGAGTTTCTGTTAATCCTGTTCAAATGTGTATTTTTGACCTTCCATTATAATGGGGAACATCTCAGTTTCTAGCAAAGCCTTGAGATTCATTATTCATATACATACAGTACTTTGCAAAGTGTAAAGAAACGCTATCAAGCAAAGATGCCTTGGAAAAACAATGAAATGAAAAGTTTTCAGCGTAAAATAAGTCTGCGATGAAGAGCAGTAAGCAGGAATAAACTAAACAAAGTGATTATTTGGTGTAGAAACCCTTTGCTTTGACATGAGTACACTTTGTAGTTTGCAGTTTTGCATCTCGGAGAATCTGCCTTCACAGTCCTTCTGAACGTTTCTGAATGTAAAATGTTTTGTTGGGAAAGTAATGTTTGGAAATCAAAGAGTTATTTTTTATTTACTGACCCAATAATGCACAAATCATCAAATCATCATCTCTCTCTTTTGCCCAGCACTATAATACTGTAACGTATAATTTTATCACTTGACTCAGACCAAACAAAATGATACCGAATAAGAGTTAAATAACGAAAGCTAAGTCTTTGCTTATTGGAACGTATTAATGTCTCGCTTTCAGATCCTAACGCGACTCTAAACGAGTGCTTTATTAACCCTTTCTAGCAGTACACCGGTGTGTTTTTTTTTTTACGTTTAGAACCGGGCTTATCGGACATTTTGAATCAGTATAAACAAACCAATTGTTATTTCGCCCGTAAACCTGTTAAAGGATGAGTCAGGACACTGTTGGGTTTCTGTGTGTAGAGTACCGTGACTCTGTGTTTAGCTGCTGGTGAGCAGGGAGATGAGAACGGGGAGGGGGCAAACAATTCACACCTCTTCACGATAACAATTAAAGCTTTTTTTGATAGTAAAACACCGTATACAACTGCCACAATAAAAGTAGGCTTGGTTTAAAAAAAATAAAAAAATAAAAAATAAAAAACAGAAATACTTATTTAAAAAAAAAAAACCACACACACAAAAAAAAACTACAAATTCTTAAAGCCCTGAGTGTATACTTTCATATGAGCTACTACTGTGGAGCCTAACATAATATAAATAAATTCAACAATGAACACCCCAAAAAACAAAAAGGTGGAAATTAAATTTTTTGGCATCTGGTAAAAAGAGTTAAAGGCTTATATGTAAAAGTCCTGCAGTAGAAGTAACTTAAATATGTGCTTAGTCAGTCATTTCCAATATCTCTCTATTTACTTGGAACTATTCCATGGTTAGATTTTCACATTTTTAAATATAGAGTGTTAAAAAACCTGTTATTGGCAGTGTACAGTGCAGTATATAAAGAATAAAACTCTTGGAGGTGTGCTGTTATAGGAAAATAATCAGTGAAGCGTCGTTACAGATACCACACCGAAGTTGATTATATTCCAATAACAGCATATCCGAACGTGTTTTTTTTCCTCTTATAGATTACAGCAGTCTGCCAACGCTAATGCATTTTTATTTACTAAAGAATAACACACACTTCTTATCTGCTGTACGAATAGTTATTCTTAACGTTGTGTACTGTTGTCTGCAAGACTCCTCCCTAAAACATTAAACAAATGTCTCTTTATAGACAACTTCGCCATTTCGACTACTGTTACTATGGCAACAATAACATAGTAATACAAGCTCGTTAATATAAACCTGTTATTTGTATTGATGAATGAAAAACATGGTGTAGATGTTCTGTGTATAGGAGGGTTTGGTTCGATCTAGGCTTTTAAAGAGAAATATTGGCTCCTTTCAGTAAAGGTGTGACTTATCTTGCTGTTAGTTAAGATGTACTTAAGCGTTCTCTGAAACCTGAGGTGTCAATAGTCAGCAGCAGGTCCAGAAGAAATGCATGTTATTCCCAGCACAGCATTAATGGGTACACTGTGATCTTTATCAAATACGAGTAACAGTTAGTCTATGTCACGCTTCCCGTATGCAAAGTTATTCCCCTGCAGAAATTAGTGGTTACAGAAGTCAAACTGAAAACAGTAAATAAATAAATATATAAATAAATAAGCAGAAACAAAGGTAACTTCTCTGTTTGGCCTCGTAGCTTCTGAACTTATAAACCTTGGTTGATTTATGATGTCCTGTCAGTTTGAAGAGAGCTCTGTGTTCAGATGGCATCAGGAATGTGCCCAGATTGTTGGCCTTGTTTTCGTGCATGTCACCTCCATTACGTTTAAACATTCTGTTCTGCTAAGTACTCTTTAGGTTTCCCCCTCAAGAAGAGCCAGTGCTTCCATCTCCATGCTGTTTGGTATTTGCTATGAAACTTTAGAATGAAAACAACATGGATACAAAATATTGACCTAAATAGCATATTGGGATTACAGTGCTACAGATCGTGATCACAGATAAGTTTTTTGTGTGTGTGGTTTTTTTTGTATCATCAGAAGATTGTGAATTTGTATCCCGAATAGTTCACAGTTGACTAGAGCTGCAACAACTAATCGATAATAATCGATTATGAAAATCGTTGTCAACGAATCTCATTATGGATTAATCGGTTTGCGCAGTACATTTACTCACTCCGTTACTTCTGTTCCGAAAACACGCTTCGGAGAGTAAATACTAAAGTTGTGTCCCAAATGATGTACTATACCAGAGGTGGGCAATCTTATCCGGAAAGGGTCGGTGTAGGTGCAGGTTTTCATTCCAACCAAGCAGGAGTCACACCTGATTCCACCTGTTTAATCAGTTGATCTTGGCTTTCAAT
>JANDJT010000206.1:26117940-26132511 GCA_024331685.1 Stegophilus panzeri | reverse complement strand
GATGTTAGAGACCTTGTGCTCCTCCACCTTCTGTTTGAGGATGCCCCACAGATGCTCAATAGGGTTTAGGTCTGGAGTCCATCACCTTCACCCTCAGCTTCTTTAGCAAGGCAGTGGTCCAACAGTAATTCCAACAGTATTCCAGTACTGATACACTTTCTCATTTACTCAGACAGCTTATAAGGAGTTTTATTCTTTAGACCTGAACTGTAGGCATCTTGCTGGTGTTTCACAATGGACAGAAAAAAATGAACCGTACCTTATTTGCGAAGTTTAAGTTAAACATTTTTGCAGCCCTTTCCCCACTTCCTGTTTCTGTAGATCTCAAGCTTACGTTAGCAATAAAGTACTTATGCCCACTTCGTCGTCACTAACACAGGGTCAGCGTTAATTTGCGCTGCTGTTATTTGTTGCAACAAAAATTAATCGAAACGAAAAAACGTGTCTCCATGTCCATCACACGGATTTAAATACACCACCTTGTGTTCTGCCCTGATTTGCTGTTTAATAGTTTATCCATTAGTCCAGTTCTAGTTCTGTCCCGCTTCCTGAATCTGCCAATGTTTTGATGTTACGAGTCACCCGAGACCCACTCAGGTTTTCGTATCCCGCCGAACCGCGCCAGGAAATCCAGCACAAACCCCCGTCTCAATTTCTGGAGAAAATTCCACTCAGTAATCCGAGTTCCCTTTGGACTCATTTGTACCGCCCGGTTGCCAGGGACACCCACAGTAGGTCAGGAAGCCATATTGCGGTCCATCATTGTCAAGACTAAATAAGGCTGCAGGCTACACTGGCTTTATGAGGGATATGTAGATTGATGGAAAGTATTTTAAGCAAAGGATGATCGTCGGGGGGGGCTGGGGGGTTAATGGAAAGGCCTTTTAGGAGTAATTCACATTAAGGTTGGGTTCTGCTCAGTTTAGCTTCATAGTAGACCTTGCTACAACTTCTAGATTATGGAAGCAGGTTGACTCGGGTCCCTAGCAGCTTTTTTTTTTCCTTTTCGTACCTCTTTATCCATGTCACAGCTTTCATTAGTCCGTTTTATATGACCACTAGATGCCTTTGTGAATGTCTAGTTAAAGCTTTCCACCAGCAGCCCTCGTACGTCTCAGAAGAATGACATTTATCGTCTAGGGCCATTTTTAGCTTTACTCTAATCCAGGGTTTATATGTGTCTATAAATCAGAGGTAGTTTTACAAGGTCACGTAGACGTCCTGCTGCTGCTGCGCACACAACTGCTTCCTACTTAAAGCTGTCAGTCAAAAGTCCACAAATTAAAAGTTCAGAAATAGTGTTCGTGTCCACAGCGTCTGTGCTTTAAAAATGTTCTGATATTTTAAGAAACCGAACGTGGTTCAGGTTTTCATGATACGGAGTTTGTGCATATGGTGCTGTATATTATGTGAGGGTTTGCTTAACCAATCAGCAGTGAACAATAGCGCTAACTCCGCCCACAATACCAATCATTCCTGCTGCTGAAATCTTCAACACATACCTACAAGTCATTATACTGGAAGCTTTGGTCCAGAAATCTGTTACCAGGTGGACACACACGGCCCACAGCCATGCTCCGAAATCTCATGGAGAGAGTGGAGGTTATTATAACAGCACAGGAGGAGTACATCTGGGTAGGGATGTTCTAAAAGCCCAGGTGTCCACTTTTGTCCATTTAGTGTACCCTGCCCCTGCTGCATCACGGTCACTGCACTGTGTCACTGTTCAGTGGTGGGTTTACTAAACATGTTTCAGGCTACAAGTGGAGTTCGCTTATACAGTAGAGTGAGTATCACTCCATCTCTTTCTTTCTCTTTCTTTCTCTTTCTGGCTTATTATTTCTTTTTCTTTTTCTTTCTTTCTTTCTTTCTCTTTCTCTCTGTCCCTTTCTTTCTTTATTTCTTTCTTTCTCTGGCTTATTATTTCTCTTTTGCTCTTTCTCTCTTTCTTTCTTACTTTATTGATTTATTTCTCTCATTCTTTCTGTATCTTTCTTTCCCTCTTTCTCTCACTCTTTCTTACTTCGTTTGTTTCTCACTCATTCGTTCTGTTTTTCTCATTCGTCATTTCTTTCTCATTCGTTCATTCATTCGTTAATTATTCACATTTTCCATGTATGTACAGCATTCCACTCTCACATTCATTCGTTCATTCATTCATTCATTCATTCATTCTTTATTTTATTTCTTTCTTTATTTATTTATCTCATTCCTGTATTTGTTTCAGGATGATGACAATGTATGTCAGTATTTCAAGCTTTCCTTCAGTCTGTTTTTAATTGTTTATTTACTTTTCTCTGTCTCTTTCTCATTCTGTCTCTCACACATTCTCTCTCTCTCTCATTCGGTCTCTCACACATTCTCTCTCTCATTCTGTCTCTCACACATTCTGTCTCTCACACATTCTGTCTCTCACACATTCTGTCTCTCTCTCATTCTGTCTCTTACACATTCTCTCTCTCTCTCTCATTCGGTATCTCACACATTCTCTCTCTCTCTCTCATTCTGTCTCTCACACATTCTCTCTCTCTCTCATTCGGTCTCTCACACATTCTCTCTCTCATTCTGTCTCACACATTTTCTCTCTCTCTCATTCTGTCTCTCACACATTCTCTCTCTCACACACACATTCTGTCTCTCTCTTTCACTCTCTCTCATTCTGTGGTGCTCTCTCTCTCATTCTGTCTCTCTCTTTCACTGTCTCTCTCACTCTCTCTCTTTTTCTCTCTTTCTCTCTCTCTCTCTCTCTCTCTCTCTCTCTCATGATTAAACACTGTTTGTGAGCTCTCCATGCATTTCTGTGTGCAGGGGGCAGGTGTGTATCGAGCAGAAGGCCCTGGACACCATCGCTCACCTGTGTGACGGAGACGCTCGATCGGCTCTCAATGGCCTGCAGCTGGCTGTGCAGGCGTGTGTGAACAAGACCCTCAACGCAGAAACACACACTCCTCAGACCACCGTGGTCCAGGAGGAGCATGTTAAAGAGGGTTTACAGAGATCACACATCCTGTACGACAAGGCAGGCGAGTATGGAGTGTGTTTAGACGACTTCTAGCTCCGAACATGATGTGGATGTAGAGATCAGATCCAGCATGTTGAGGATTTATTAATACCATACACATTTACATGTTTAAGATATTTCTTTGGAATTTCAAGACACCCATTTCATACATTTCCAGTTCAATTCAAAAATAAACACGAATCCCAAAAGTACGTTTGAACACGTGCTCGTTTAAGACGCTTTTTTCCTTTGGCTGAATCTCACGTGCTGTTTTATTGCTCATGTAGGGTCTACAGCATCAGTGACGAGAAAACACTACAGTGGGTAAATAAAGAAATAATACCATTTTAAATTGCACTACTGCTCATTAATATTCACATTTTAAGTTCATCTTTTAAAGAAATTTGGCATCCAAAAGAGCTAATCAGGTAATATTGGCGTTCCCGAATTCTTTCCTGGCTCCCAGGACATCTAAAGTTCATTTATCAGCTCGTTAATCAGCTGATCACTTCATGGCATTAAAGTGGGTGTGTTGGACCAGTCGTCTGTTTGTAAATAAATAAACCAGGACAAACTTTTATCCTGCCTTGCACTTTTTTGCACGATACATTCTCCTGTTTAGTCTACACTTAAGGCTGTAAATTGCACGCTCTAATAAAGCCAGATTTAAAGGCCACAAAATGGTGACCCCTGGGGAAAAAGAAAAACAGATATGAACACTATTAACACATGGCGTCGATATCCCCAGCCTGCTGTGCCCAGAGCCTACTATTTGGCACCAGAGAGTTTCTAATGTGACAGAAGCCTGTTGGGGTTTGAGATGGATTAATCAGTGGCATCACTTTCAGTTTAAGTCTAGTACTCGTGTGTAAGATCCAGCATTTCAGTCTATGCCGTTTCTCTATAGAGAGTCGGTACGTTCCTAGAATTTTCCTTGGATTTGTCATCTATCTGGATTATAGAATATATATATATTATAGATTAAGTCTAAAAGACTAATACTATGTCTGATTTTGCAACACTGTTAACCATGAAGGGGAAAAAAGAAAGAAAGAGGATAAATTAATAAATAAAGAAGTAAATTTTAAAAAAATTAATGGAAAGGGGAAAAGGAATTGATGCACATTTAGAGGCAAAACAATAACGGATACTTGGGAGGAAAAACGTAAAAAGCAACACAGTAGACGAAGGAAAGGTCTGGAGCTAAATGCTGATTGTCAGTATGGATCTGACTTACAGGTGAAGAACACTACAACTGCATCTCAGCCCTGCACAAGTCAATGAGGGGCTCGGATGAAAACGCTGCCCTCTACTGGCTGGGCCGGATGTTGGAGGGAGGTGAGGACCCGCTGTACGTGGCGCGCAGGCTGGTGCGCTTCGCTAGCGAGGACGTAGGTGAGTCAGTCATGAGCTAAAATAAAAGGTATATACGTACAACATGTTCACGTATGGGTTTTTTTTTTTTTATTTGATGTGAAGAAAATGCATCACACAAACATGTCTAGTTTAAGTAATCTTTCTAAAGTCTCAGTCTTACAAATGCTTGCAAATTGGAACATTTCCATATCACCTGTGTAGAATATCCTAAAGTGTGGCTCCTGTTTAAGGTTTGGCCGATCCGGCAATTCACAGTGTGGAAATCAGCATTCTATTAATTATGCATCTGATTGCAATTGCACTGTTTGAACAAGAGACGTCCAAATTTGTGCAACTCAAAAATATACAGAGGGTTAAACAACTCCATTATAACCACTAAAAAGAGCTCTTTGTTAGCTTTCAAACGACACCAGCCCCACGCTGATGCGATCTACAGTGACTGAGAACGAAACCGGCAGTTGGGCATTTTAGCCGACTTTGGAGCTCTAATTCTACTTAAAATGATACTTCAGGCGCTGCGGCGGAGCTCATTATGTTTCAGTTGATTGTTTTCTAATTAATAAACGTTTCCACATCGCCTGTGTAGAATATCCTAAAGTGTGGCTCTTGTTTAAGGTTTGGCCGATCCTGCTGCGCTCCCACAGGCCGTGTCTGCGTTCCAGGCCTGCCACTTCATCGGTATGCCCGAGTGCGAGGTAAACATTCATCCACGTTTGTACGAATTTACGCATGCTGTTTATGTTAAGATACAATCAGGAGCAGTCAGTCAGACCTTTGCCTGTGACTATTTATATGCTTGTCTAGGTGATCCTAGCACAGTGTGTGCTGTACCTGGCCAGGGCTCCTAAGTCTGTCGAAGCATATAAAGCTTATAACAATGTTAAGGCCTGTCTGAGGAACCACAAAGGCCCTTTACCCCCAGTGCCGCTTCATCTCCGCAACGCTCCAACCAAGCTAATGAAGGAGTTGGGTTACGCTAAAGGCTACAAATACAACCCAGCATTCAATGGGCCAGTGGACCAAGAATATCTCCCCGAGGAACTCCGCGGCATCAACTTTTTCACCTGGACGCCATCTGACTGATGACCTCGCACCACTTTCTCTATGTGAAAGTGTTGGTTGCTTGATTTACACTTTTGCCACCGTTCGTCTAATTAATAATTATACAATCTGCACTTAAATGCCATGTATGGTCTTTGTTCATGACCAGCTTTTGTCACTTATTATATTAAGTTTACTATTATTGTGTTTATAATTAGCTTACTGTAATTTTTTTTGTAAGTAATTGTAATGAATAATTAAAAAAAGACACATTTTGTTTTCTTGTGCAATGTTTCTTTTTCTTACAGCAACTTTTCTATGGAATGTTTTCTTTTGTAAATTCTTTCTTTCTGAACTTTTGTTCTTTTGAAATTTCTTTCTTTTTTCAGATTATTTAAATTTTGGGGGTTTTTTCTTTCATTTTTTCCCCACCAAAATTGAGTTAGGTGATTTATCATAAACTATATTGTGAAAATGAAAATCATTTATGCATCTTTCTTTTGGACTTCCTGAATTTCTTTTGGAATTTCTTTCATTCTTCTTTTCTTTCCGATTTCTTCCAAATTTCTGATTTTTTTTTCTTTATTTATTTTTCTTTATTTGTTGTTTCTTATATTTCTTTTTTCCTTGCTTATAAATTTTCTTATATTTCTTTATTTCCTTTTTTATATATCTTTTGGATTTTTTTTCCTTTATAAATTTCTTTCTTTCTAATTATGTTTTTGTTTGCTTCTTTCTGGATTTCATTCATTAAACAATTTCAGCCATAGCAGTGATTAAGCAAAGATGGACAATCACTGATCATCATTAATTTACATTTACACCATTTGGCAGACACCCTTATCCAGATGTTCAAAGCCCCAGCAGTGGCGGGTTGGGATTTGAACTCACGACCTTCTGATCAGTAGTCTAAATTGTCTTAAAATAAATTCCCATCACTACAATCAAACACTTACAAAACTGACCCCACTCTCCCCTACACATTGACTAGAGTTTATATAATATCAGAGAGTAATTATCAAGTAATCTTTAGAAAGCAAATAGCCTGACATGGGCACCTGCTGGGGGGCATGGTGTCTTAGTGGTTAGTACGTTTGCCTTGCACCTCCGGGGTTGGGGGCTCTATTCCCACCTTTGCCCCATATGATTGGAGCTTGCTTGTTCTCCCTGTGGGTACTCTGGTTTCCTCTGCCAGTCCAAAGACGTGCTTTAAGCTGATTTCCTAATTGTCCATAGTGTGTGAATGGGTGTGTGATTGTGCCCTGCAATGGGTTAGCACCCTGTCCAGGGTGTCCCCCACCTTGTGCCCCAAGTCCTCTGGGATAGGCTCCAGGCTCCCTGCGACACTGTGTAGGATAAGCGGTATGGAAAATGGATGGATGAGCACAATCTCTTGCCTTAATGATCAAATATAAATATTATGTTGATGAGCTGAACACACCTTCTGAAATCAAATGAAACATAAAGCACTTACAATAATACAAGTATTTATGGCTGGGGTTTTTGTGCTCTGGTCTATGTTCGCTTACTGAATTGAATTTACTGAACACCCTAAGTGGCTCAATAGATTTTTTTTTATTGTCCAGGAGATGTCAGTATAGATCTTGGTGTCAGATGATTCCATGTTAAAGTACAAACCAGGAAACAGACTCTCTTTGGAAAAGTCTTATTGTCTTAATCCATACTACCATCAGGTGTCCAATTACTACAGTCCGCTTCTGACATGAAATTACTGGCTGCCGTCAAATTCAGACAAAAGTAATTGAGAGCCTTCGCTTAACCAAAGTGTGAAGTATGAAATAGTGCTGGTTTTAATGGTTTGTCATTTGTGCAGCTCTTTATTAGCTGAGAATTCAATTGAAATCACTATGTTTAATGAAATAATTAGTCATTCAGGTCTAGAAATATTTGTAAATGCATATATTTTTTTTCAACAAGAGAACATTAAATAAAACAGATTTAATGTGTTTATTGTAATAAAAAAAATAAAAGCATGATTTGTTTTTGAGTCTCATGGAAATTGAAATGGAAATTAGAACTGGCCCATTGGACAAAAAAAAACAAAAAAAAAAAAAAACATTGTTGATGTCATGTGAGAAAGATGTTTTGCATGAGCACTAATATCCGACAAAAAAGCATGAAACAATCTCTTGCCAGACATTAGAAGAAGCTCCGAGGGCATAGAGTTCCTTCTTTTTCGAATTCTCCTTCAAGTTACCTTCCTACTAAGGTAGGTAAGAGTACATCTTACTGTATGTATTAGTGACTTACTTTAACACCTCTCACTGATAATGAGCGAAAGCACTGCTGTTCAGCTAATTAAATCAAATTTGTTTATTTCATTTTAAGTCGTTAGTAGAATTAATTAGATTTATAATGACTTATTCTCGATTAATGAGTTTAAACAAAAGGTATGGAGTAGATGGTTCCCAGAACAATAGTTTTAGTAGTGAAGAAATCCAATGTAATCCTTTCTACATTGGGGGTATTTTGTGCACTATTTCAATAATATTGCTATTACACGGCTCGCTTTCTAACTACGTTTTTTTTGTTTGTTTGTTTGTTTGTTTGTTTTTTTACTTATGAATGTAGAGTTGCCTAGTAACACATCAGACATCATGACGATGATTCTGTTCCAACTCCTGGTATTCACGGGTGAGAGGGATGATAATGGTGTGTGTGTGGATGTGTGATGGTATTCATCTAAAGGGCCACCAATATTGGTAACTCAAGTGAGAAAGAGATTCCTAAGCAGACAGTGTGTGTGTTAAAATAACTGAATAGCAGCTCATCCCATCGGAGAGTAATGTCGAGTCGGAAATTCAATTTAATCTCACACTTTAAACTCTGTCCTAAAGCAGCTTGACAGAAATCTGGATGTAGACTGAGATCCCTAATGAACAAACCAGAGCAGACAGTGCTGAAGAAAACCATGAGAAGAGTCAAATGGGAACCTATCGTGTCGTGGGATTATAAATCATGACTTTTTCGGCAGATGAATAACTTTTAAATCGACCAGTATTAAGCGCATTGAAAGGATGTTCAGTTTGAGGATTATTAGTAGTGTTATAGTGATTATAATCAGCGCAACACTTTAAACTATAATGCTTAAGTATTATTTGATTTGTTCCTCTAGACCAGGAGTGTCCAATCTTATCCGCAAAGGACCGACCGGTGTGGGTGCACCCACACCGGCCCTTTCCGGATAAGATTGGACACCCCTGCTCTGGACTCTAGAAAATCTCAGAAAGGGTTATACACTAGAACCTAGCTGCCTTATAGGGCGGCTGTGGCTCAGGTGGTAGAGCGGGTTGTCCACTAATCGTAGGGTTGGCGGTTCGATTCCCGGCTCACATGACTCCACATGCCGAAGTGTCCTTGGGCAAGACACTGAACCTGAAGTTGCTCCCGGTGTTAGCGCCTTGCATGGCAGCTCTGCTACCATTGGTGTGTGAATGTGTGAATGAGACTCAGTGTAAAGCTCTTCGGAACCGCTAAGGTTAAACAAGTGCTATATATGTGCAGACCAGTTACAAACCAAACTAAGAATTATTAACTATACAAATGATGAAATGGTTGGAGAAACATGTTAGCAATATACTGCTAGCCCAACTATACGATACTGAACCTACTTGGAGACTATTACAAAAACGAGAAATAAATCAGTTAGGGGGAATTCCTGCCTACAAACCTTTTTAAAAATCTCATCCACAGGCGTTGTCGCCTTTGTCCTGTCTGCCTCCCGAAAGTATTACTTGATCCATGAGATGAAAACATGGAATGATGCCCTGGCTTACTGCCGAGCCTCACACACCGACCTGGCTATCATCAAAAGCAGTGATGACATGGTCCAACTTCAAAATGAAGCACAGAAGCAAAGTTTCAGTTCAGAAGCTTGGATTGGCCTGTACAATGACATCAACAGCTGGCGCTGGTCCTTTGACAACGAGCCACTGGGATTTGAAGACTGGCTATTCCAACAACCTAACAACAGATATGGACATGAAGAATGTGGTGCGGCAGACTGGTACGGTCGTTGGTACGATTTATCATGTGACACTGTACTGCCCTTCATGTGCTTTGATGGTAAGGAACAGTTTTACTAATTTAGCTATTTCCTCAAGGCTATTTATCTTGTAAAACATTTTGAGCCGTGTTTTCAGCATGCGCACTGAAGAGAAATGTGCTCGAAAGGGATTTCTTAAAGAGTGCAACAGACAAAAATAAACCATCTGTGTTTTAAACTTTAAAACACTTTAAACTCATATTCAGATATTACAGTGCGATTTGGGAAATGTTAACCATATCCGATCCATGTTAAATTGTAAGGTAATGATTTTTTTTTTTTCTAATGCGATTAGAAATATATGTATACGTACAGTCATGTGAGAAAAATAAGTACACCCCATGGAAATTGTTGACTTTTTTTGACATATTCGGACATGTCAACATTTGATCATCTTTTAAACAGTGCCGATTAATAAAGTTGATATATTTGAACAAAACCACAAGGAAAATGTACTGCCCGTTTCAAATCCCCTCACAACACTTCAATGGGAATCAAATCCGGGCTTTGACTAGGCCATTCCATAACCCTCCATTTCTTCTTTTTGAGCCATTCCTTGATGGATTTGCTAGTGTGCTTAGGATTATTATCCTGTTGAAAGGTCCACTTTCAGTTCAATTTCAACTTTCGGACAGACGGCCTCACATTATCTTCAAGCACTCTTTGATATGATGCAGAATTTATAGTTGAATCAATGAATCCAAGCTGTCCAGTCCCTGAGGCAGCGAAGCAACCCCAAACCATAACATTTCCACCATTTCATGTGCTTCTCCTAAAAAGCTGTCTTTGGTCTGTGCCAAACATGTCTGCTATTACTATGGCCAAACAACTCTATCTTTATTTCGTCTGTCCAGAGCACATTATTCCAAAAGGCCTGGTCTTTGCCTATATGCTCATTGGCAAACTGTAGTCCTGCAAAGGCTTTTACCTGGTACGCCTCCCATGCAGGTCAAATTTGTGCAATCTCTTTCTGATTGTAGAAGCATGCACTTTGACACCATCGGTTGCAAGACTTACTAGCAGATCCTGTGATGAAATTTTGCCATACTTGGAGACTTCTTTTTGCACCAGACGGTCTGCTCTTGGACTGAATTTGCTGGGACGGCCAGCCCTGGACAAATTTAAAATCTGAGCCCCAATCTTGAACACTTGATTCTAATTTTATGGATTTGAAGGTGTGATAAATGTCGGGGTGTACTTACTTTTACCATGTGACTGATCTGTTTTTTGTTCATTGAAATTGTGAAAATTGCTACAAGATGTCAATTTTATGTGTCATTCGATAGTGTGTATCAACATTATTAATAGGCACTGTTTCAAAGAGGACCAAATGTTTGCTTGTCCAAATATGTCAAAAATGTCTATCTTCAATCTTGTGTGTCAACGCATTTAATTGGTAGTGTGAGTAAAATGTAAAGAGTATGTCTTGGAAGAGTAAATATATTTGGAATTTTAAAGACAGCACAAATTAATCAAACAACAGACTTTTTTTTTTTCTTTTTTAAATATATTTTTGTGACCTTGAATTAATATCTAGTGTCTATGAGATGAACTCAAAAACTCTCGTCAAGAAGAAGTGATCATGTGGTTTTCATTTCTTACAGCCAGGAACTTTGCTGCTTCCAGGTACATTTACATCTCTAAACTTCAGATGAACTGGTCTGATGCTCAGAGTTACTGTAGACAGCATTACACAGATCTCGCCATCATCAAAACCTCCACTGAAAGTGTAGCTGTACAGAACATTTTGACTAATTTTGCTTGGTTAGGCCTGTTCCGAGACTCCTGGAAGTGGATAAATGAGACCAACATGTCCACCATTATGTGGGCTCCTGGGCAACCTGATAATATGTATGACAATGAAAATTGTGGGTTTGTAACTAAGGGCCAGGCAGCTGACGCACCGTGCTCAGACACCAAGCCTTTCTTCTGTTACTCATGTGAGTTAAAGTTATACTTGGTCTCATATAGCCTACCGACCAGCTTAAAACTACTTTTTAAATGTAAGCTATATTTGTTGTGTGTATGTGTTTCTGGATCCAGGTATCACGGGAAGAAAACAAACCATAAGAGTGAAGATCCAGTCCAAACAGGATGTAAATGATCTTGTGTTCAAGGCAGCCATCTTAGAGAAAGTAAGTCTCATCCTCTAAAACCCCGTTTTTAATATACATTATGACCGCAAGGGCTTGAGACATGTTGTAATCAAAATCTGGCTCTTGTAGCTGATTCCCAAAGATTTTTAATAATAATAATAATAATAATAATAATAATAATAATAATAATAATAATCTCATATGAGGAAGTTAAGTTTCCCTATCCTGCATTATGTATAGAATAAAACATGAAGGGACATGCTATTATAAGAAAATAATCAATGACGGAGTAGTGTGACGTGTCCACTCAAAGAAGAGTTACTGTTACCACTCCAAATTCAATTATTTCCTATAACAGCATGTCTCAAAGTGTTTTATTTCTCTTATACTACAGCAGTTTTCCATTCATTAAAATTGTTATTTATTTAGTTATAAATGTATAGTTATCGTGAATGTTGTGGGACATTTGTAAAAGAGTTAGTTCTGTTAGTTACGTCATCACGACACACATTCAGCCAAAGCCCCCTGTGAAATAAATGTCTCCTTACAGAAAACTTCACCATATCAAAACTTTTTCTTTTTTTTTTTCCACACTGTAAAACCGGATCAGTTCATTTAACTCAAGAAATTTGAGGAAACTAATTACCTCAAAATTTTTAAGTTGATAAATCAATTTCTTTAAGCCAAATACACTTAAATATAACAAAAAATTATTTTAAATTACAAAGTTTGAGTTAAATTTTTGTTGAATTTTTGAAATTGATTTATCAACTTAAAAATTTTTGAGGTAAATGAACTATCCGCTTTTACAGTGTACATGTTTATTAGTAGACTTGTTTTTATTAGTAGATTTAAATTATGTGAGCATCCACCAATTGCTATAAAAATGATAACGTAATAGACGAGAACATTCATTAAATAAAATCAAATAAAAACCTGTGACTTGCATTGCAGCCAGCACTACTGTGAAAGCTGCTGTTTAATTTAATCCGCATTTAAAAAATAAAAAATACTCACTGGTTTGACAGTGTTGTGGTATAATTATTAATACAATCATATTAATTATTGTTCCTCAGGTCAAGGAGAAACTGATGGATCATGGGATGCCAGAGAACACCACAGTGAATTGGTTAAAGCAGCCTGGCGGTGTGGTGTTTCACAAGGAAGAATATTATAATAATAATAATGACACAGAAAAGAAGACTAAGGAATCATGTGACCTCTAAGTCTTTAGTCATATGTCATTGGTTACTTATGGCATGTGCTAGTAACTCAATAAAAAAAAGAAAGAAAGAAATCAGCTGCAGTTGATCAAGGACCAGGAAGAGAGAACATATTGCACTCATTTTCAAGTCTTTACAAGTTACCTGTTAGTTTCCTTGTTGATTTCAAATCCTTTGATTAGTTTGCTTATAGTTATGTGTGGTGGGAAAGCTCTGTAGGTGTGTAGTCCAGCCCCTCAGATCTGCTCAGAGGAACTTCTTCTGGAAGTGTTCCACAAAGTACGTATAATGAGAATTTTTGGTGAAGCAGCATTCAGGTGTTGTGCACCCAGGGTTTGAAACAATCTGAGGGCACGTTAAAATCTTGATATTTTTAAATGTACAATCAAACCTTTCATGTTTTGCTTTGGATGTAGTTAATATAGCTTTTAATTTATATTGCTTTTATTATATTTTGTAGTCTTCCTGTTAATGATTATATTATATTATAGATTTTTTTTGCTTGTTTGATGTATGTATTTACATTTATTCATGGTTATATTAGTCTTGGTCATCTGATTTTTCTGTTCTTTTTTCATAATTTTATTGTATATCAATTATGATTGCTTTTTTCAGTTGGATCCTTTTATATTCTTTTATTTTCCCATTTTCCTATTCTTATTTATTATTATTATTATTATTATTATTATTATTATTATTATTATTATTATTATTATTATACACAGACTTGTATGTGTATTAGTCTCAGTGGTGTACATGGTCAATAAATAAAAGAAATGTTCGATTGATTGGTTGAATGATTGATTTTTTTTAAGTAGGAAGGTTCTATGTGGGACTGAACACAGCTTAAATTCTTGTCACATTTTTAACAGATATTTCCCATTTTCCTATTAAAATGACCTCTGAAAGCAAACCAATGAGACCGGAATTGATATCAATCAATTAGCATGTCTGAGTCTGTTACTTTGTTACAGTAAAATTACAGAATTGTATGGTAGAACCTTATAATCCCATGGTCTTGAAATTAATATTATATGAGGAAATACCAAATGAAAGGAAATGAATAATTATAGAAGATGTGCTCGTGTTCAAACATCCAAACACAAGATCTACCCAGAAAACGTTGCACATGAGAACATGGGCTACTAGCAAGGTACGCTATAGCTAGTGAACCTTGTGGGAAATTAGCTGCACTAAAGAAAAGTGGAAACATTAAAAATGTTAATGATATAAAACATTAAATTCCCGATGTATAAAACTGTCTGTGCACAAAAAAAAAACCTGTCATATGAACCAACAGTAAACACACAATTAATCCATGCACCTGTTAATACGCAAAGTGTGCAGGTTTACCGTATACATGGGCATTTGGGGAAGGTTTGATAGATAGATAAATAAATTAATAAATAAGAGGGACGTCAATAGAAATAAAGGGTTTAAAAGGGAAAGTGTGTTTAAATACATATCGTGTCTGATGTACTAAACTTTAGGCAATTAGCAGGAGCCAGTGTTCAACAGTCATCATACTTACACATGTTAATCAATACTACACACAGTGGGGGAAATAAGTATTGAGCGCGTCAACATGTTTTTCAGTAAATATATTTCCAATGAAGCTATTCACATGAAAAATTGTTCCCGTGTCATTCCAATTTATTACCCCTAACTTTATTTCCATCCATCTTCTATTCCGCTTAATCCTTTTCAGGGTCACAGGGAAACCTGGAGCCTATCCCAGGAAGCATCGGGCACAAGGTGGGGTACACC
>JANDJT010000206.1:25863584-25891502 GCA_024331685.1 Stegophilus panzeri | reverse complement strand
GTTGTCACATGAAAAGATATAATCAAATATTTACAAAAATGTGAGGGGTGTACTCACTTTTGTGAGATACTGTACGTCCCTGTAAATGAATCGTTACTATAGAAACGATAACGAGCCCATTAATATAAAAGTCTGTCAGAACTGCTGCTATAGAAAATGAATCAACACCCTCTGACCAATCAGAATCGAGAATTCAGTAGATAGCACTGTTGTATATTCGCCAGAGGGAGGTAACTTTGCATGAAGTGATGTGTTTCGTTACTCGTCATTATTTTAAAGTTTCAAGTGGAACCCTAATGCATTGAGAAATGCCTTTAATGTATTAATGAATGTGTATTGAAATATTTCCGACATGACAGAGCCGTATAGAGTGAGATTCACAGTAAAATCCACAGCGTTGAATTAACACTAACAGTGTTTTTTCATGTCCAAATGAACATTGAAAGAGTTAATTCAGCACTCTAGGTGTTAATTCAACAATGGCGTGTTGCTTTGCTGTGTTGGGCTCACGTTTAATCACATAACTGGTTTTGTAAAACGTGTTTTCTATTTTTTACGAATTATGTATGCATTTACATTTACTCTTTGTGATTCAGATTAAAGACAACTCCTGCCTAGAAAGCTGCACAATTCCAATATAAATGGAACAACAGTGCCTGCCCTCTTAAATTATATACTGCACAGACTATTTAGAGGATGAAATTGACTAGGTATATAACACATATTTGGACAAGCAATAACATTTGATCCTCTTTGAAACAGTGCCTATTAATAAAGTTGATACACTTTATCAAATGACACATAGAATTGACATTTTGTAGTAATTTTCACAATTTAAATGAACAAAAAACTGGAAAAAGTAAGTACAGCCCTACATTTATCACACCTCGAAACTTACAGGACGTAAAGGATCTGGTGCTAACGTCTTGGTGCCAGATACAACAGCACACCTTCAGAGGACTTGTGGAGTCCATGAGTCGACGGGTCAGAGCTATTTTGGCGGCATAAGGGGAACCTACACGATATTAGGCAGGTGGTTTTAATGTTATGGCTGATAGGTTTATATACAGCAGCTATTTGTAAGCAAATATGATTATTAGTTATTTGTACATAATAATAATAATAATAATAATAATAATAATAATAATAATAATAATAATAATAATAAAAAGATGTTATGTTCTAAAATGCATTTTCTTAGGTGGCACAAACATAAAAAGGTATACGCTGTATAAAAAGGTAAAATAATGCTGTAGCTGTTTAAGTGGTAGTTTCATTGGATTTGTTTTTCCAAATAAATAAAGGTAACAGTGAAAGAGTAAATTCTTGTAATTTAACACACTGGCATAAGCAGATTGTGTGAAATGTTTCCTAGAATACATGTGTTTTATTATTTTTTTATAGTTTACACTAATTAATCATACATTTATTTATTTATTTATTTATTTTTTTTTGTAAATACACAGAACAGTAATAATTCAAAAAGCACAAGAACATAACACTACTATCTACTTTAAACAGGGAGTTGGAACCATTTGAGGTTCTCTTCGATTTCAGGGGTAGGATTTCCAGGCGTGCCGCGCAGATTCGCTGATCTTCAACGCATTATTTTCCGGAAGTATATTTTGGGAATTATTTGTAGATCTGACGGTTTACCGGAAATTCCGGTGTTATTTCACTTCCGATGAACGCCAGTGTAAATGAATGTGTTTTTGCGGTCTTTTGGATTTTAACTTTTTATTTTTTTTTTCAAGGTACGAATTGGAATACTCAAACCTAATCATTGTGCGTGTGTGTGTTTTTATATATAAATAATATAAATAATGCGTTATTAACGTTCCAAAATGGCAGCTGCCACAATGGCTGAGTGTAGGCGGTTTGACAGCTCTCGTGCAGCTAGCTAGGTGCTAAACTAGTTAGCAGTCAACAGAAGGAAGGAATCAGGAACAGCGCCTTTATTCCTGTATTGTCATTTTATTTCCAGCTTATTCAGTGTCGTACATTTAAAGAAGGCTGTCTGCGATGTGGAAGAAATATTTACAGGTGTAGTTAATGTCAGCTCATAGATGGATAACATGTTCATCAGGTCTCATTCACTCACGCGCCCATCATGGTTTATTTATCTAATTATCCAGATGCTTTGATGGTACTACTTTGATGATGACTACTTTATTTCGTTTATTTACATAATTTTAGCTTCATATTCCTGTTTCTGCCAACAGAACTGCCACTCACTGAATGTTTTTTGTTTTCGCACCATTCTGTGTAAACGCTAGAGAGTGTTGTGTGTGAAATTCTCAGGAGATTAGCAGTTTCTGAAATACTCAAACCAGACCATCTCAAACCATGCCACGATCAAAGTCACTGGGAACAGTGGGTTATTGGGAACAATGGTGGTCAGAGATGAATCACTGGGAACGATGGTGGTCAGCAATTAGTTGTTAAGGACAATGGTGGTCAGCGATTGGTCATTGGGAACAATAGTGGTCAGTGATTAGTTATTAAGAACAATGGTGGCCAGCGATTAATTGGTGGGAACAATAGTGGTCAGCGATTAGTTGTTAAGAACAAACGGTGGTGGGTGATTAATCGTTGGGAACAATGGTGGTCAGCGATTGGTCATTGGGAACAATAGTGGTCAGCGATTAGTTATTAAGAACAATGGTGGCCAGCGATTAATTGGTGGGAACAATGTTGGTCAGTTGTTGGGATTAATTGTTGGGAACCACCAACATCAACTGGCAGCTCGACTCACCTGTCAATCATGTTGCCCCACATTTCAGAAAGCTCCACCTCTTGCATTAGCATTCAGGTGTAGCATACACGTCTGTTACCATGGGGATATTGTAATTATTCAGGCGTCGGCTGATATTTTTTATTATATTGAAAATATAACGTGTTATTGTTGCATCCCTGGATGTGTTAGTTCAGATTGAACTTGTTCCACTAACCACCAACGTTATCGACTCCTCTTTGGATTGATCTTTGGTTTCCCAGGTCACAGCGAGTCCAGTGACAGTGAAACAGCATGGGTCTGTTATCTGACCCGAACCGAAGGAAGGCGTTGACCAATCTCCTCACCCGCCTCAACACTCCCATATGGTAAGCAGTCACTCATCAGGCTTGGCCAAAAAAAAAACCCAACAACTTAAATTTTAATTTATGGTCTTAGATGTTAGGCTTTTCAGACTATTCTTCATATTTTCATGATCCAATAACGTGAACGTCACCATTCACAATGCAAACTTTCAGATTCAGTGTTTAGAAACGTAAATAATAGTCATTCAAACAGGGTTAAAGATGCCATTAATTGGGACAAGTGAAGTCTTCTTAATGCTCTGTTTGGACCACAGTGTGGTGTGCTACCTGGCGGGCGTTGCCTGGTTCATGGGCATGGCGTTTGAGCCGTTCACTCTGCGGACGTACATGTCGGAGAACGCAATGGGTTCCACCATGGTGGAGGAGCGGTTCCCCTCAGGAGAACGAGCCTTGGCTACCGCACGGGAGTTTGCAGCACAAAAGAGAAAGGTTGGGTAAGTAGAACAGGCTTTCATAAAGTGTAATGAAAACCAAGGACTGTTTTGTTTCTGTACGCTTTGAGAGGAAAATGTCTGCACATGATTGTCTCTTTATTAATTCCTGTCTCACTCTTGGTCACCGAAGGGGCATGCCGGTGGATTGGCTGGTGAAGGCGATGCAGGCCAGAGGGCTGGAGGTTTTCACTCAGAGCTTCTCGCGCACTCTGCCATTCCCTGACGAGAGCAAGGAGAGATTTGTGAGTTTGTACACTGGCATACACGCACAATCCGATTCAGTTCAGTTCCGTTCGCAACAGCTTTATCGGCATGACTTTACATTATACAGTATTGCAAAAGGACCAGGAAGCTTTGTTTTGAAGTGGAAATGAACATTATGCAGTGACTAAAGGATGTAAAATAACACACAGACAGGTGAGAAATTAACAGAAGGTGGGGGGAAAACGACATAAAGTGACTTAGTGAAGTGTTGAACATGAAGGCTATAACATATATGGTGTATAAACTTGTATTATTACCTTAATGAGGAATACACAGTGAAAATGTCTTTGGGAACAGTGCTTGGACCCAGAAACGTTCAGTCTTGAATATATATTTTTATTAATAAAGAGTTTTGCGTAAGTGAAAGCTGAAACAAGATCTCTCTCTCTCTCTCTCTCTCTCTCTCTCTCTCTCTCTCAGATGGTTCGAGGCACTAATGTGTACGGGATCTTGCGAGCGCCTCGAGCTCCACGAACAGAATCCCTGGTGCTCAGCGCCCCCTGCAGTCCAGGCAACAGCAACAACCAGGCAGTCGGCCTTCTGCTGGGTCTCGCCCAGTATTTCAGAAGTGAGAGGCTTTAAAAACTTGATGTATACCCCCACACACACTGCACACACTTCATGTTCATGCATTCACATTTAAATTTCTGCTGTGCTTTTTAGTAGCAAGTAGAATTATAGGATAAAACAAGCTCCATGGGCAAAAAAATATATATATATATATATTTTAAAGAGTCGTATCCACTACGTCACGCAAGCGTAATGTTTCTAATGTTGTAATCTCAGGTCAGATTTACTGGGCTAAAGACATCATATTCCTGGTGAACGAGCATGATCTCATTGGCATGCAGGCTTGGTTAGAGGGCTACCATCACACCAACATCACTGGTGAGTTAAACATCTCCTCTCAGAAGGGAAGAGCAGCTGTGCTGTTGTTGTTGTTGTTGTTGTTTTTAATTTGCACATTTAAGCTGATGCCAGCTGAACAGCCAAAATCCATCAGAGCATGCTGATAGGACTGCCTGGCCAAACATTTTTAATATCAAATATTAACTGAATTCAGTGAAAGACTGCAATATTCAGAGTGTTTGGTTCAGCCTGTGCTTGTCCTGTTCTTTCAAACTAAATACAGAAAATTTCTGTTGATTCACAAACTTCCTTTCAGTGCAGATACTGTAATTACTGTCTGATCCAATTCTTTCATGGTAACAGGTTTGTTAAAATGTCACTGGAACTTCTGCGTTAGTATTGAATACACAACAGGCAAGTGTTATCGCGTCATAAAATTCAAGAGCCAATCACGTTTCAGTATGCAAATACAATCGGTGCGCATGTTTTATCTATGAAACATAATTAAATACTAAGTACTCTATGCGAACAGACATTTCAGACATTTTCCGAATGTATATAAATAAATAAAGGTTATGTGAAATACACTATATTCACTACATGCATTCATATACACACAATATGCATTCCAAAAATCTGTGAAATGAAAGGTATTGTGTAAAGTTTTGATCCAATTCATTCATCGAATCCAGGATTTAAACCTGGATTGGGGAAACCCTGGTGTAGGTGCTCCTACAGCGTCGGATCTTTCAAAACGTGTCGGATGACTCATAAAATATTGTCCTTATTTTAAGATCAAGGTGAAACGCTTTCCATCCCAACACTCCAGCGAGCTTTAAATCATTTCAAGACCTGAACATGGACTTGAAGGGAAAATAGAGCAATTCAAGTTATATTAATTTTAATACCATGTATACATTTTAATGAAAACTTTCAGGCATGAATTATTTATATACACATATCCAGATTCTTTAGATTTCCTCTTTTTTTGTTGTTGTTGTTTATTGTTTTTTTTTTTTACTTGCTTGCTACCTGAATCTTGATTGGATTAAATCTTCTAATGTCCAAAACATTCAGGTCTAAAATATGTAATGTTGGAGACAAACATTTTATAAAATTAAATTTCTAAACATTTACACAGTTTATGGGGGGGTTGGGTTTTTTTTTTTTTTTTGGGGGGGGGGTTTTTATGTAGAGAGCTATAAGACCTCCAAGTGATTTGGAAGTGATTTCCAATTCATGTTTACCTCAAATATATATATATATATATAAAATAAAAAAAAAACAGAGCTTTATATTGACCTTATACATGAAAGGGTTAAATGTGTTGTAGGTATACAACTTGTACTTCTTGTCTTCTAGTTTAGACACACAAATCTAAATTGTTTCTCTTTTTCTTTTGGCGTAAATCCAACGCTATGCTGTAACGGATCGATCCCTCTGGTCGATCAATCAGGGATGAGCTTCACGCCGCTACAGGGCCGAGCCGGCTCCATCCAGGCTGCTCTCTCGCTGGAGCTCAGCAGTGACGTGATCACCAGTCTGGACCTGGTACTGGAGGGGCTAAACGGGCAGCTCCCCAACCTGGACCTGGCCAACCTCTTCAACGCCTTCTGCCAGAAGCTCAGCATCCTCTGCACCATTCAGGGGAAGGTAAGGGAAACGTCAAGACGTGCACTGTATAGATAGCGTTAAATCATCACGATGCACACCGTGCGTGTGGAAACATTTTTAAATACTATAAAAGCCCTTCATAATGTAGGTGTTTTTGTTTTATACCACAGCATTGTATGTTTTATATAGTAAAATACCTGGAGCTATTTAATAAGGCTATGTCTGTTGGAGTTAATTGTTTTGAGGAAGGTTTTATATATTTGCAGATATTTTTAGTGACAAATAATATGCTGATTCATTTATATTTAAAATAAGACCTGTTTTGCCTAATGTTCACTGGGACCATTAGTGATATGTGAGAATATTTGATTATATATTTATTTACTTACATAGTTCTTTTCATCTACATAGTGCCCTACAAATGAGTAAAAAAATTTTAACAAATATATATTGTTTGTTTGTTTTTTTGAATCGACATAGTATAATAAATGGTTTAAAATGTATTTAATGCTGAAAAATATGATTAACATTTTCAGCCTGGTTTAAAAATGCCCCCATCTGTAAACATGCATGATTTATGTAATTTGTCCTTCTGCCATACCAAATATCTAACCAGCTAGCTAACGGACTAGCTAGAGAACAAGTTCACATCTGTCATTCAGGGAGCGCACTGAAATTATATAAAATTAATATATAATAATAATAATATAAAATATCTCAGAATTGAACATCGGGCTATCCTGCGTGTCGCGTGTTAAAAGCGTAAAAACGTATTTCCAACATGGGGGTTTTTTTTTTTGTCACGAGACACTTGCATCCTCTCTCAGCTCCAGAGGAACGACTGGGACACTACGGAGGGTTACACTGTCGCCGCACAGACCATGATGCTGATGGTGCTGAAGCAGGCGAGCGGTCGGCCCTGGGGTGACCACGGTCTCTTCCTGCGCTACCACATCGAGGCCGCGACCATCCGCGGCATCAACAGCTTCAGACACTACAAGACTGACGCCACCACTCTCGGCAGGTCTGCCGTGTTTTCCTTGCTGTCTGTTAGACACCAGGGGCCTCGTTTCATCAGCGCTGCATAGGAAAAGTTCAAAATAGTTTTTAAACATAAACGTTAGAATGAATATGTGCACAAAAATGGGTTCTGAAGGTACATGGGCAGTTCACACACAAATATAAAGATTAATAAAGCTTAATAAATAGCAATAGATTATATTCACTCTGTGTGTGCACGTATGTAACTAATAATTTAAATACAGACACGCCCACAATTAACCATATATGGTATGTAAGTGCAAATATTTCCCAATCTTTATTTGGATTAATTCTGCATTTTGCTTTGAAAGGTTTTCACACAATTTACACACCGTTGATAAACACCATTGATAGACGTCTTGCTCTAACAAGAGGTCGAGTGATAGTGGATTTACCTAACCTGCCGATAACCGATTAATCAACCGATAGTTTTTAAAATTTATACTGAATGAAAACATAACCCTCGAAGTAAAATACTGCTGAACTTTATTACAAAAATAAACAGTACTGACTGCACCATGAAAATGTACTGTACTTTTTAAAATTAAATAAATATATCAATATTAATATATAAACAATTAGTAAATATTAAAGCAAATAAAAATACACATCCAAACTGAACAAAAAAAAAACAACACATCAAATAACACAACAAAATTTGTCAGTGATAGTATTTATTTCGCCTCTAGAGGCCGCTCTCGTACTCTATAACGACAGCGGATGTTTCTCAGCCACTCCTGCATCGGTGTGGATTTTAATCCAGTATCTTTAAGCAAATTGTTCTGGACTTGGGCTGTCTTGCACTGATCTGAGATCAGAACCATGATGCTGATGTTCAGTGTAGCTCCAAATTCTTCTTTTTGTGGTCTTTCAAGAGGTCAGCACCATTAAAGAGACAATAAGTGAAAATTAGAGCTCAGTATTAATGTGAAGTAAAAAAAATAAACATTGGGTTCCAAATGATTTGTGAATAAAACTTGCAAACTCTCTTTTATGTCTTTTGCTCTCAACATTTCTCAGGCTGTTGGAGGGAATGTTCAGGAAGTTGAATAATCTCCTGGAGAGACTCCACCAGTCCTACTTCTTCTACCTGATGCCTTCACTGTCTCGCTTCGTCTCTATCGGATACTACATGCCTGCGTTTGGCCTGTTGGCTGCCATCCTGCTGCTGCGAGTATCCGCTCAGCGACCCGAGTCTCTAACATGCCAAAATACTCCTCTAGGAGCACATATTTATGACCCCAACAGTTTGTATTTGTTTTTAGTCAAATCGATGTTGATATCCATCATAATGGCTTTCTTCACTGTGCCTTTAAAATGTCTGTATAAAACTCGTGAGTACACTGACTAGCAGCAGACGTTCTCGCGCCTTTAACTAATGCAAAAGCGTTCGCCCTGTCGTCTAAAGATTGCCATCGATAGCTGAGAGTCAAGAGAGCAAACTTGGCCATGGAAAGGGGTAGAATACTCTCTTTCATCTGTCAATCACGGTAACATTCGGCACTGGTGGGCGTCCTTGAGCTCGTGTATGCGGAAGAGGGCGGATAGCGCTTTCCTACAAGTGCAATACAGCATGAGGTGCAGTGAATATAATTTTTTTTCCTGCTTGTTTATTTTATTGCAGCATGTTACACTGTGCTCATGTGTGCTCTTTTGCTAAGCTACTAAAGATCACATCCTGAAGTGACTATAGTAATTGCAATTGGAAGTTTTAGTGAAATTGTCTTCAAGATCCTTGACTTCAGTGCAGGCATTGGATCTGTGGGTCCAGATCGGGAGTCCTGCTCCAGTAACCCAGGATGGAGTCGGTGAAGCAGAACCGGTCAGTATGGAGAGTTCGTTTACAGCACTCACTCGGTTTAAGTTATGAACATTTTCAGAAGCTTGAAAGTAGGCTCCCGAGTGACGCATCAGAAAGCCGTTTGCCCTGCAGGTGGGAGATTGCGAGTTCGCAGGGGAATTATGGCATACTGTTTATTCCCTGTCAATCGCAGCGATGCTAGCCAAGCGGACATATCTGTGAGCTAATGTATGTGGAAGAGGGCAGATAGCGTTTTCTTCTTCCATATGAGTTATTCTGCCCTCCTATTCAACATGAGCAGCAGTTTGAAAAGAGGTGCAGTTTGCTGGCTTCATATGCCTCGGAGAAAGCACATATTTGCCCCTCCCATCCTCCTTAGCTAGAGTTAGTTAGCTAGTAGTGACAAGTTGTAAGACTAAGATGGGGAGGAGTTTTTTATTTTTTTCCTCAGCTTCAAAACGACTTCCTTTTCTCCCATAGATAGCTCTCTGGTCTTCATGTTGGTTTATCCTTTTTTAACAACAAATGCAGTCTTAAGAAGTGAACCCCAGGGTTCAAACTGAGAGTAGCCATTCAGAGCTATTCATTCTTTAAACAATCAATTAAACAGGAGACACCTGGGCAGCAAGAAACACATGTTAGTCACGTGTTCCAGTATTTTTGATCACAGGAAAAGACGGGTGGGTTCAAACAAAAGGTGCCGTGTTGTAAGTTGTTTATCACGTCTAGATGTGAATATGAGGAAATGAAAGCTGAAGTTCTGATCTATTGTCTGATATCATCTTTTGATCTTAAAACCAAATGTCTTTAGTGTACAGCAAAAGCAAAAGAATTGGCCTTGCTGTTCTGATACTTTCGCAGGGGACCATATGCGAACATACAGAGTCAAATCACGATCCTTTAACCATTTCACGGTTTTGATTTGGACCTGTGTGAATTTCCACATGATTCTACATTATACCGTAATTAAGATTAAATACAGCTCATTGGCTTTAGTGGCCATTTTGTGTAAATACAGAGTCCTCGTGTCATTTTCTTAGTATGAATGGAATCTTTTTTTTTTTTTTTTCTCTCCCCGACACTCTCCCTTCCTCCAGCCGTCTAGTCCGGGTGTCCTGTCTGTGCTGACTCCTATAGCGATCAGTCACCTGACGGGTGTGGCTCTGTACACACTCCCCATCCTGTCTCAGGACATGGCAGTAGAGCACTTCCCCGTGTCTGAGACCGAGGCCGTGGTTCTCACCGCCATCGCCATCTACACTGCAGGCTTGGCACTGCCACACAACACACACAGGTGGTATTATACACACACTACACACACATACATCTCAGGCAGTTCTCTTGTATTATAATATTTAATGCTTTAATAAAAGGCTTCATAATCACAATAGAACCAAGCCAACAATCACTCCGAACCACAGTGGGGTGGTGTGAGTCACTGTTCCCACCCTGAGGTTCATCATTTTCCTAAAACAGCACATTACAGTGCTTTATTCCTCTTATACAACAATTGGCTTAGGGTTAGTTTTACTAGCTCCTATGCTGTAAAACTCAGCGTTACAGCTTTATCTATAACTGGACACACTGGAGACTCCTTACATGAACGTCTCCTACAAAGGTGATACAAAGTCCCGGTAAATGAGATGTTGCTATAGAAACGATAACGTGTTAGAACCAGAGCATTAATATACATAAACCTGTGGTTTGTTTTGCAGCTGGAATTACTCTCAGGACTGCTGTGATAGAAAATGAATCAATAATGTATCTTTTTATTGCCAAGTATAAATACAGAGCTCTAACGTTGGTGACTTTTCTGACTCCCCGATATCACCGACGTTAATGTTGAATTAATTATTGAAATGCAATATTAATATAAAGCGTGTGTGTGTGTGTGTGTGTCAGGTTGATCTCAGGTGAGGGAACGGAGCAGGGTTGGCGGTTGCTGAAACTGGTGGCTCTGCTCTACCTGGCCGTGCTGCTCGGCTGCACGGCTCTCATCAACTTTTCCTTGGGCTTCATCCTGGCCGTCACGCTGGTGCCTGCTGCTGCCTGCGTCACGCCGCACATGCCCAAGTACGTAAACACACACACACACACACACACACACACACACACACACGTCTACACAAAACACTTCAGCTCATCTTGGCCAGTAAGTAAGTGAATTTCAACAACATTTGACGAGGACTGTCGTGACTTTCAATCTGCTTGAAAGCCAAGTTACATCACGATATTTACCGATTATACGAGAACGGTCGAGAGGCTTCGTCGTCCTGTTCGTCTTTGTCTTTGTAATGAGCTCTCGTGAGCTTTTACGCTCCAGTGTTCTCATTGTTAGCTGAACTAGAGTTAGCTATGAGGTTAGCTCATCCAAAGCATCGCCTTACCTGTCTATGTGATAAAAACGTTTACATTTACACCATTTAGCAGAAGTCCTGCAGCTCTGGTCTATCCACTTCTTGGTAAATAACTGTGGAAGAATCAGGAAGTAAACAACTCTTACCCGAACAAGTTTTTGTCACACTGTCCCAGTTTATTTCCAGCCATGTTTGTCCTCGTTAACTAACTCTAAAGCATGGAATAATCTGTTCATGATCTTGACTAAAAGCTCAATCGGGATAAAACATCATACACTCCAACAAGTATACACTTACAGTAAACCGGGATAAACCGATTGAAGCCAGCCGCGTCCAGTTGAGCGAGTAATATCCATGTAAATATTTGCGTCGGATTACTTTTGCTATCAGAATCGGCATGAGCCTTCGGTGCATGTGTGTTCGAGTCGTTACGAGCTCCTTGTGCAATAAAACAGTTCATGTTACAGACGAAATGATTGTGAGGATGGGATGGGCATTTCTTGTGTTCTTCTCAGAGAGTACTCTTTATTAATATTGTTAATATCAGTGTGTGCGTTTTATATTATTTTTCAACAAGCAGGTCATCCTTGCTCCTGAATGTCAGGCAGATATCATCTTTAAGATGAGGACTTTTGAGATTAGGTCTCAGCTGTTAGGTGGGGTTTGACAATTGAACCATTCCTGTATTCACGAAGCTCCGCCCCCAGGATCTACAGCAGCCTGTGTAGCATCCAAACAAGTTAGTTTGGATCCAGACTAGTTTTCTCAGCAACTTAATACACTTTTCCTAATGTTATGACTTTTTTTTTTTTCTTCTACATATCATCTATGTTTATTTGTACAAGTAAGGAATAAAAAAAAATGTCTATTGCACTTTTAATTTAATAAATACACTCGGATGAGAGAAACTCATTAACGACTTGGACTCACTGGACATTGTTGTGGTAACGCTGATATTAAACCTCGCTCCGTGCAGGTGCATAACTCTACATCCTGTCCTGTCCTGTTTATTAGGAATATCTGCATTTGGATTGTGATGACTCAGCTTTTTTTTTTCCTGTCTCTCAGGTCTTTAGGTGCCTTGGCGATGGTGCTGCTCAGTCCAGGCTGCGCAATCTTCTACTGCATCTTCCTCTTCCAGGACCTCCAGGAAACGCCGGTGACGCTTCCCGAGTGCTGCGTGCTCTTCCTGTCAGTCATCTCTCAGGGCATCCTGGACCACACCCTCTACGGTTCGCTGGTCTACCCTCTGCTGGCACTGTTCGTGTATCCGTGCTGGCTGCTGCTCTGGAACGTTCTGTTCTGGAAATAAGGACATGAACTAAAGCGCCTGTCAGGGAAACTGATCAGAAGCACTCAAACCTGCCTTGGGAGGCACCTGAGAGGCAATTTTAGGGGAACCGGGGCGGGGCTTAATGAGCAGCCATGGAGGGGGTGATCAAGAATATGGGAGGAGCTACTGAAACACAAGAAGATATAGGAAAAAGAAAATTGCGGAGGGCGTTTTCTCCTGTAAGCTATTTCTTTGTATGTTGTTCATATTTGTTTTCGGAGACTAACCAGGAAAGTCGTTTGTTTAACACTGGAAGGAAACATAAATATGTTGGGGTTTTGTTTTTGTTTTTTTTTAAATAAAAGTACGCATCAGTGTTTGTCTGGGTGCCTGATGCTCTAGAACAGCTAGCAGGAATCACAGAGTGTTTATACTAATGGCACATTACACTGTGTGAAATTGCAGCCAGAAAGAGAACATGTTCACATTTGAAGCCTTACTGGCTGAAGGTCGCTGATAAACCCTGTCTCTAATTAATGTGACGAGCTGTTCTGAACAAAGTAAATGAGGCACAACGTCATGAAAGCAAGCATACGGCACACCAACCCAACCTCCCATTTTGGTTTTCTTTCTAGGGCAGATCTGTTCTCAGAGTTGACGAACAGTTGTTGTTTTCTTACTTGATTTGAAATGTCCTCTTTTTGTTAATAAAACGCCTAAAAACTGAAAGTCTGTGAATGAATGCTGTCCGTGCAAAACGTTCACACTCTAAATAAGGATTCTACAGCGTTTCCTTGAAAACAAATAAACTCTATATCTACTTTACTAGGATAAATGTCATTTATTTCATAATCTTTCACTCTGAGTAACTTACTGGTAATGCGCTAACTTCCTTTACACACGTACACGGTGTACAAATGACTTCCCTTTCAAAATGTGTCTGGGGTTTCTTAAGGCATTTCTCATTTAAGGTGCAAGTTAAGAAGAAAAATGTCTTACAGAGTACAATGGATTATTTTATGTTTATTGGAACAGAACGTGTATTACTCAAATCTAAAATATATATATACTTTAGATTTTGTTTACTTCCTTGTCATAATTGCCTCGGTGTAAATAAATAAATAATTTAAATCTCTGTAGCATAAATCCATGGTTCTCGAACTTCAGGGACTTAAACTGAAATAAATAAATGATCACCCTGTAGTACAGCTTTCTGACAAAACAAACAAAATATTTATAAAATCTAAATATGTACAATAATATTCTGGCTATGTATTGGAGCCATGGACTTTTATTTTCATTATTATTATTATTATTAGTTCTGAAGCTTCCACTCATAGATCTAATTCGAATAAAATTTGTCAATTATGTTCCTTAAATAATTTTAAAGGAACACTATATCTACATTACTATGTAATAGATACACATTAAAGGTGCCCTATATGGCAAAAGTATGTGTTTGTTTAACATCTCATTCCAGATTGATTTCCCTTTGCTGTTATAATAAGCTCCACTCTTCTGGAAAGGCTTTCCACTTGATTTTGGAGCGTGGCCGTGGAGATTTTTGTTCATTCAGCTACAAGAACGTTATAGTGAGATCAGATACTGAGGTCAGACGAGAAGGTCTGGGGTGCTGTTGTTGTTCCAGTTCATCTAAAAAGGTGTTCAGTGGGGTTGAGGTCATGGCTCCTGTAATTCTTCCACTCCAGCCTTGCCAAACCTTGTCTTCATGGAGCTTGCTTTGTGCAGAGGGGCATTGTCATGCTGGAACAGGTTCAGGCCTCTTAGGTCCAGTGAAGGGAAAATGCAAAGCTACAGCATACAAAGACATTCTCTACAACCGTGTGCTTCCAACTTCGTGTCAACGTGTGTATTTATTTATTTATTTTTTAAAAACAATAATAATAATAAAGATTATTAGCGGTTGTGAGAGGGGACACGGTCACATATTTCCGCCGCCAGAGTTTCCAGAGGAATTAAATATCAGACGGACCCACTTCCTGTTTTGATTTATTTCCCTCCTGTGTCCGAAAGAAAGATGACGACAGCGCTGTTCTCGTTTCTCGTTACCTAACTCCATCTTTTTGTTTGTTTGTTTGTTTGTTTTCTTCTCCCGGGCGTTAAGTATAAAGCAGGTCGTCATGGCTCTGAGTTCTGGGGTTTGGGCTCCGGTTTTTCCGTCTCCGGCGCTCCAGCAGGGCTCGGGTTCGGGCTGCGGCACGGTGCTGATGTCGGTGCGGGTGTCGGTGTCGCGGGCGACGCTGCGAACTCTGCGGTCGCTCCGTTCTCCTGGTGCCGGCGAGGATGACGCGGCTCTCCGCCTACAGCTCAGCATGGACCCGAACCGACCCGGAGACTTCCGCCTCACCCTCAGAGACTCCGGCAGTAACGGCAGGATCATGGTAGGACTCCTGGCCTTAGCTGCATTAATTACTCAAGATCAAGCTCTACTGAGAAAAACAGTGACTTCAGACCTGCTAAATGAAACCAAAAGCAGTCCTGATCACTAATTATGATTTGCGTAACTTTTAGAAACAATATGCTAAGTCTCTTACTAGAAATCATTTTATTTACATGCATGGCCACTACTGCATATGTTCTTATCACAGCAAATTAAAGGTGCGGTCTGTCATTTTCAGAAGAGTGTCTTGACCTGTAACAGTCTTCTAAGTCCAAAGATTAAGCTTAACGAATATCATTTACAAATTTGCCATCCGGTGAATCGTGCTCATTTCTTTGATTCGGGCTTCTGTTTACATTTTTTTTTCAGGCCCAGGAACTGAGCTGCGCAGCCCCGCCCCCTTTTCCTTATAATAAGGAAGTTTACAGGGTAGTGATGTGAATCTTTAATATGACTCGGGAACAACGAGTTGTCTCAGAAAGTGATACGTTCATTTTTGACCGCGCATGTGCTGCAACATCCACATAAGTTCTGTACAGGAAATATAAATGATCAGTTTATGTCTCGAGTCTTCGGGTCCCAGTCGTTCGTTCTTCCGGCGACTGCCGCATATGCAGTGCACCCTGCAGTACCGGAAACAGAAATGATCAATTCATCTCTCGAGTCTTCGGGTTTCAAGTCGTTCGTTCATCACTTCACAGCTCCACTGCATTCAGCCTATGGGGCGGTCCCGACTCGAACCCGAAGACTCGAGAGGTGAACTAATCGTTTCTGTTTGCGGGGAACAGACTCGACAAATGTGACGTGACGAAAGAAAGAACGACTCAGATCGGGATGTGAGGTGAACTATCAGACCGCGTAGCCTGAAGACCTAACGCTAAGCTATTAATTAATAATTTCTCTTTTTCATAATTCGGCCTTGGCTGCAATAGCCTATCGTTTATTTTATATTCCAAAAGTGATCAACGTTTGCGTAAGCACTAGATGTGTTGTGGAATTTAACATGTAACATTTTAATGATATTCTGCTGAAATGAACGAAAGCAGATGACTTTTGCTGAACGAGATTCAAAGATCCGAGTCATTAAAGTGATCCGAACTTCCCATCACTAGTACAGTGTGCGCACTTTTAACAGAAGGGGTGGGGTTAGTTATCCGACATGCGCGCTAGCAAGCGATAACGCGACAGTGCGATTAATGACGTTCGATCTGAGATCTGTCAAAGGATTTCGAGGGTCCGACGTTTATTCGGTTCCTCACTCAGAACTTTAGGTCCTACCTGCAAATAGTGCTTCTCATATACTGCTCTCAGCAAATTATGAAAATAATAATAATAATAATAATAATAATAATAATAATTAGAGATGCACCGATGTATCGGCCAATAATCGGTATCGGCTGATAATCAGCCGATAGTTTAAAACATCCGAGGACCAGGGCCGATTATATCCTGTCAATCAAAAGAGGGCGGGAAAACACATGGATTTGGTGCTGTGTGTAAAGAGGATGTCTCTTGTGTGGAATGACGACAAAACTGCAGTGTGTAATCTCTGCATTGATAAAATTTGTCGTCGAGTCAATTTTTAAAATATATTTAATGAATAAATGTTTAAAATATATATATGTAGAGTAGTATATTTCACATCCAGTCAATGTTAATATATAAAAAAAGTTGATATTATATATGACCAGTTTGATGTTAATGATGAAGTAGAAATGCTTGTGTTTGTGGTGAGTGAATGTGAGACTAACAGGAGGTTTTTTACAATTCAGTCAATGTTAATATGAATTAATAACATTCAATAAGTTAATAATCTTTAGTTCATGTGTTAATGTTAATTAGAGTAACGTGTCTTCTGTTGATGAGACCAGTTACTGTGAAACAACTTGCTGAAACTGAGAGAATAAAGTTTTTATCTGCATTTCTTTCAGAATTGTGGAATTAATTATTATTTTATTATAATTATAGTATATTTAAATGAAGGTATAAAAGGCAGAACTATCGGTATCGGCCGATATCACTCTGAATAATCGGTTATCGGTATGGGCCGAGAAATTTAGTATCGGTACATCTCTTATTATATTTTATATTATATAATAATAATAATAATAATAATAATAATAATAATAATAATAATAAAGCATGGAAAGAAGTAGCAGATTGTTCATGCCTCTGGTGAGTGTACGTAGCTAGTACGAAGCGTATAATATAACAAAGTGCGTGTAACATAAATTCGGTAAACAACTACTTTCACACTGAATGTGAATTATTTCTCGGGGTTTTTTTTTGTTTAACCAGTTAGCTGTGAGCTATACATTTTTGGCTTGAAGAGGAGACAAACTCCTCTTTTTAAAACTTGCGAGGCTTAAATCAAATGTCCAGGGCCCTGTTGTTGTTTATTTTTGTACATCTCTTAACAAATTGGAGTCGAGATGATGTATGCCGGAGTTTGTAATAATTGGTCAGAATCCACTACTGATCGACGTCTAATCTCAGGAATGCGCGTGTGAGGAACCGCTGCCCCAGGATTTATGACCTGTATGAAAATGAAAGTAACCTGCTGCCTGTTCCCTCCCTCAGTCTCTGGCCGAGTTCGAGCTGTGCGCCGTGAGGTACGAGATCAAGTCGCCTCGCTGCCACGAGCTGTGCGTCATCAAGCCGCCGCACGACACGCTGACCTTCACCTTCCGCAGCGAGCAGGAGGCTCAGGAGTGGGCCACCGTCATGATATCGTCACTGAGGGAAGCCCACAGAGGTCCGAGCTCACGCTCCGTTCCCGGTCTTCTGAATATTCTGAGCTGAGCTGCAGTTCCTGACTCTTCTGACGCATTTAAGTCTTTCTGTTTTTACAGTCGCAGGCATTGCCTCGCAGCCCACCGAGGACTCGGTAGACTATCTGAAACCTGTCGAGCAGAGCGCAGCCTTGTCATTATCAGCCAAAGGTGAGCAAGATGAGGAACCTGCGCTGTGGTTAGCATCGTGATACACCGCTCTTTCATTCAGACGTTCTGTTATAAACGACTGTGGAGAAATGCAAAGGAACACGGCATCTAAACTGTATTGAATGTTTTCTAGAATATCGTGGATTTTAATTAAGTGTGGTGTGCCGGTTGTTTTTCTGGAATTTCCGTAGAGGAGCTGTGTGCTGAGCTGGCCAGAGCCATCGAGGCCGGGGATGCTCAGGCGGCGGTGCAGCACGCCACGTCGCTAGCACACCAGCAGATGGCGCTCACCATCCAGCCGGCTCGAAAGGACTCCGAAGACGGAGAGATCAGGTGAGCTTTATTGATTTCGTTTACATGGAGTTACAGCTTCCACAGTGGGACGTTCGGGTTTATAATGGAGTCCCGTTGTGTTGCGCTGCTGCTTTCCTGTACGTACAGTGATCCTCTGAACCAGCCAGTGTTCCTTAACCAGAAGTGTGCTTGCTTAGCCACTTGCGTGTACATGGATATTGTACCATAGGTACTAGTGTTGTCAAAAATATAGATTTTTCGGTACATCTCGATTTCAATACTCGTTTTCCGCAGTATCGATTGACAGTATTGACACACACAGTAGTGCCCACATACTGTAGCCCCGCCCCCTCTCACTCACAGCGCTGTCTTCTCGTCACTCGTCTCATTCGCTCCGGTTCAATAGCGTTTTGTTATGGTGTTAGAAAGATGGCAAGTTCAGAGCCTCCATGTGCGGTTTTAATGGATAAAGAAGTTTTCGTTAATACAATGTCATGTTATAGGCTTATCTTTGAATAAAAATCTCAAATTTCTATGCCCTTAATCGAAAATGGTATCGATATTATATTGATGATTTTTTTTTTTTATGGTATTGCATAGAAGGTAGAAATTGCAGTATCGTGACAATTAGAGCTGCAACTATTAATCGATAAAATCGATAATAATCGATTATGAAAATCGTTTTGAAAATTCAAAATCTCATTATGGATCAGTCGGTCTGCGCGCGGCACGGGGTACGTTTACTCATTACGTTACTTCTGTTCCGAAAACACGCTTCGGAGAGTAAATACTAAAGTTGTGTCCCAGATGAAGTACTGTACACTTACACTATGCACTGTGTACTATACCGTCTAGTGTGTGGATTTTAGAAAGGTAATATCATCTCAAAAGGAACACGAGAGTCTTTTTTACTAACCGGACGTATAAGGCACTTCCTAGTCGACAGCACATACGAAGGTTATATGTCATACGAAGGTTATAATCGCAAACGAAAATGAACGAAATAACGAAAACTAGGTGTGAAAAAACATTATCGTTTACTGAAATCGAAACAAAAACGAGGCATTACCAAAAAAAAAAAACGTTAACTAACTAAAACAGTATTGTCTGTTTGCAAAACTAACTAAAATAAAATACAATTATAGAGTAAATGTCCTTAGTTTTCGTCTTTGACAATGTCTTTCAAAGAGCAAATAGTCAAAGAGTTGACATTTCCGACTGGGAACCCGGAAATTACGACATTCCGTGTCAAATTGAACACAGCATAGTCCAATGTCCTCGCCTGGCATCATGGCGGTACCGAAAGTCGGAAGAAAGCGGCAGAGTCCTATTTGGGATAACTTTGAATATGACTGTGTGTCAGATAAAAGCAAGTGTCTTGCAGTGGAAGGTGGTGAAATATGTGGACAATTTATTAAAGGGAAAAATCCCACGAATTTGAAAGTACATTTGAGAAGCGCACAAGGAGGCTAACCTAGCTTACCTTAATAAGGTAAAGGAGAACACCAAGCCCCCCTCCCCCGAAACAGAAACTAACCCCGGTACACGGCTAGGCAGCATGACGGAGACAACCATAGGACAGAGTACACTACAGCAGTGCTTTCACCGGCGAACCGATAGCTGCTGGTTAGTAAATACGCAGGGACACCACAAGCCGGAGGAAGCGTTGGTTAATATGTTTATTGATCCTGGGATGTCTACACAACTGTGTGAGTCGATTGCCTTCAAAAAGTTCACCACTTTACTCGAACACCTGGAGCTGCAATATTCACTGTTAATTAATGATGCGATATTGTATTGCTATGCAACTGCAATGATTTGCCATAGTGCTCTAGCACGTGCATCTAATGCTGCGCAGTCCAATTCATTCAGTAGCCTAGCTGATTTTGAGATGGTCTAAATGAGTTGACCCTCTAGAGTTTATTGTTTTTTATTTGTTTCATGTTCTTTTCTCAGATTGAGCTTCCTGACACTCCTGGCTCTTAAGCAATGTCATGCGTGGCTCACGAATGAGTTGAATACACGCTGTTCACGCATGTCTTCTTTAGTCTATTGCCTATTTAGGTTTTTTTTTTCCCGGCACACCTCATTTACACATTTTGCACGTACGGCGGCGTCTCGTGTAGACTGTTTACATATTTGTGCCCATATGTACATTTTATGTACTGGTGTTATTGTTGAGTACATATCTCTAAAATTGCATGATGTTTTTTGTTGAGTTTTTAATTACACAATACTTTTTCTGGCCTTGACAAATAACCCATATTACAAAAGACTAAAACTAACACTAAAACTAATTTTTAAAAAAACTAACACTAAAACTAATAAAAAAAAACTAACACTAAAACTAATTTTTAAAAAAAACTAACACTAAAACTAATAAAAAAAAACTAACACTAAAACTAATTTTTAAAAAAACTAACACTAAAACTAATTTTTAAAAAAACTAACACTAAAACTAAGCATTTTCCAAAAATAGAAACTAAACTAAACTAGCAAACCCGCTTTAAAAACTAATTAAAACTAAACTGAATTTGAAAACATAAAGTCAAAACAAAATAAAAATTAATGAAAAATGCAAAACTATAATAACCTTGCGTCATACGCATGTAATGTGACGCCGCTAGCTTTAGCAGATACCCAGAGTCACCGACAATAACTTTCTTCGGTTTACACTTTACATCAACGTTACCTTTTATAAAAAGTAATGCATAAATACTATTATATAATATAAACTTTATATATTCATTTATATTATATATAGATAAGTATTTATGCATTATATTTTTTTTATGGATGCACAAAAAGCACTGAATTAAACTACAGTCCTGAATGAATAATATATATTCTGGTGTGTGTGTGTGTGTGTGTGTGTGTGTGTGTGTGTGTGTGCGCGCGGGGGGGGTTCTTTTCAGTCTTATATAATTGGACAAACAGTTATTAATCGAAAAAATTATCGGCCAATTAATCGATTATGAAAATAATCGTTAGTTGTAGCCCTAGTTACAACAGTAGTACACACAGAAACACAACACAGGTGTGTCTGTGCTCTGTAACATTATACGGCACTTCATAAACTCCATATTCAATATTAACGTGCCTTATAAATTTATAAATTCGTTTTAGCAATCTTTACTTTCTTCTATTCTTTTCCTCAAGCTGAGCCTCATATTAGCTTGATAGAGTTCATGGTTTCAAATATTAATAATAATATGCTAATATACTTTTAGAGTGGGGTTTTTTTGTTTGTTTGTTTGTTTGTTTTTTTTTTTAATTAGCTGCATTAGTGTTTTGCAGTTTAGGAAGCACGTGCAGAAGTCTGCAGTCCTCTCGAGAGACGTCGGTTTGTTCAAGTGTGAATGAAACATGCACTAAAAAAAAGAAAATGGAAAAAAGACACCATAAAGTGTCTTTATAGTTTTAATATACATGTTGTATTGCGCAGTGCTTTGCGTAATACAACACGTATATTAAAATGCATGTTGTTAATGTCCGCGCTGCTGTGATATCGCAGGATCAGTGAATTATATAAGCCTCTCTGTCGTGCGTTTGCAGCTTGGCAGTTGCCGTTGAAGATGCCACGTCGTCCTGTTGCGTCACGGTTAAAGTCGCCCCACACATGACTGTGGCGTCTCTCAAGCAGCAGGTAAGTGAGAAAATAAAAAATGCTACTGGATGTGCATGGTGGAGTTTCTGCGAGCTTAGTGTTCTGTCACGACGCATCTTCTCGCTAATCTTCTTCCTAACCTCCGTGTCTGTTCCAGATGTTTGCCGAATACGGTTTCCACCCGCGAGTGCAGCGCTGGGTCATAGGTCAGTGTTTGTGCTCTGAGCAGCGCTCGCTGGTGTCGTACGGCGTGTGTCGAGACGGAGACACGGCGTTTCTCTACCTCCTCTCGGCACGCCACGCACGCCTCAGCCGTCTGCAGTGCCAGCAGGACCAGGAGAGCGCCCTCCTCACACCCACGCCCAAACCGGCGCCGGCATCGGCCAGTCACGACTGGAGAGGCTACAGCACACTGCCACCCCGACTCCATCACTCCAACACAGGTGTAGCTTTATTCCCCGACTTAAAGCAGTAGTCCGGTGTTTTTATTTATTTACTTTTTTTTTTTTTTTTTTTTTTTTTTTTTTTTTTTTTTTTAAATATAATCTCTGTCTATTGCATCCAAAAGTCCTTAACAATCCCAAAAAAAACCTCTCCGGCCTGATAATCGATTACTGACGGAATTTACCGTCCCCTAGACTTCTATTATACATGCGTTTGGTTTTGGTACATAGGTTTTCTGTTCTTTTCTCAGGGAAATGTGTGCTGGGTTAAAAAAGGTACATAAAGTTGAAGTGAAAAGACGAAGTGAAACCTCTTTGTGTTCCGTCAGAGACACTCGCGGTCTGGGTTTTTTTTTGGGGGGGGGCGGTGGTTCAGGTTCTGGGCTGCTGATCAGAAGGTCGCAAGTTCAAATCCCAGCACTGCCTTTAAACAAGAACCCTAAATCCTCTCTGCTCCAAGGATTGCTGTATCATAGCCGACAGTCCCAGAGTTACAACGTGCAAGTCACCATGATCGTATTGATTTGGGCTCGAACTAAAAGTAACATCATCAAATAAACAAGGAAAACATCCCACAATGCTTTGACTCTGACTCTAGCCAGGATATGCGCAGAACATTATTTCACTGTCTTGCTTTCTTTATTCACGGCCACTAATATGTGATATTTATTATACTCGTTACTTATCGTTGTAGACCCACACCCACACCCACACACACACACACACACACGCTTTTTTACATTTTACAAGCTATCTCTCAAAAATATGCCAAAAGGAGCCGTCTTCTTTATTTCCCTGATATAGAAAAAAAAAGAAGATCGAAAACCAATCGATATATGAATCTGGAATGATTGACAGCTGCGTAGGTTTTTAAAACTCTACCTCAAGTAAAGTAATTTAGTCACTTGCACATGTTGGAATTTCCATATTTGAATATCATTTCAGTTTAAATAGGCAGGGGGAGGAGTATTGGATCTCAGCTGGTTTTGAAGAGAGGTGCTTGAGGTCAGAGAGGTCTGTGTAACTTTTTTTATTATTATTTTTATTATTTATTTTCTTTCTTTTTTTTAAGCAGCACATCCGCAAGCCAAGACTCTAAAGAATACAACAATTACTTTTTTTTTCTGGAGCTAGTACTACAAAAGCTCAAGCTGGTCCTGCTCCCCTCGGACCTCCTCCCTTCAGTCCTCCTCATTATTTCTTTTTGAGCTTGGCAGGTCTGCTATTATATTACATTTATCCAACGGTGCAGTGATATTTGCTAGACTCTTTGTTTTACGTCTTGGTGGGAAGGCCGTGAGCCTGAGCTAATTAATGGAAACATTTCTAAGGTTGATTACGCTCTTTACAGCGCTCTCGTTCAGTTCTGTCTCGGCTCAGCGCTGCGCCGCGTACTTGACGGTGATGATGAATGTGAGACTGTGTTTTGCTGTGTTTTCTAAACAAACAGGGGGCGGGGGTGGGGGCGGAGCTGGGAAGCACAGCATCAGTGACAGCATGAACCTGGAGAGACTGCAGCTGGGTGGACCCGGGGTGAGACCAACAAACACACATGCACACACACACACACATATATATATATATATATATATATAAGTATGAAAACTTTTGGAAGACATTTTGCTAAAAAGTGTTATTTTCCCCCTATGTATGGAGACATTTGGGACACCCTGTAATGTGTGCAAGCACATCTACTGGTTTGAGTATACACTGATCGATATTATTTCTTCTCCTGCCCTCTAGCTGGGATGGTCGTGTCCTTCGTGTACATTTATAAACAAGTCGACGAGGCCCGGTTGTGAAATCTGCAGTACAGAAAGACCCACTCGACCAGAGCTCAGCGCGTCTGAGGATGCGGCCCTTCTCCTATAAAAGGTTCTTCTCCGAAACACACTGTGAACTTCTTCAGCCGCGAGGAGGCCAGTATGGACATGGAAAAATTTATCCATGCACACACATTCACCTGGCAGAGGATTCAATGTGCTGAGTGAACCGAGGTGAGAAGAAAAAAAAAAAAAAAATAGAAAAGCCTCCCTGAACTCTAGGAACTCCCTGACCTATCTAGGAACCTCTAGTGCATGCCGTCATGCCATGTTCTTTTACTCGAGCCAGCGTTGCTCAAAGACGTTTCGGTCGCGTCTGATGACGAGGGAATGATGACGCCGAGGATGAAACTTCACTGCAGAGATCCTCAAACAAACATCAGCTGCTTTACCTTTGTCCTTAAAGTGCAGCGTCTCTACAAATAACCAGCAGTTTGAACTTTTCTTTAAAGTACCCCTGAAGGTGACTATTTTTCTTTTTTCTTTCAGTAAGCAATAAAACATGTGCCTGAAACAGAGGTGGCACGCTGTTACAAGAAAATAATCAGTGGCAGGGTGGTGTGATGAAGCGGAGTTACTGTTACCACCATGGCGTTGATTATTTTCCCAATAACACCACTTCCTGAAGTGTTTCGTTCCTCTTGTACCACAGTACGTTTTGCCAACGATTTCTAAAGAACGACACGTCTTAGTTATTTTCCGTGTAGAGTTACGTTTCACGTAGCCGAACGTCTGCAACACAAGTTCCTTTTATGGCTTGCATCACAGCAGCCCTAAACACTCTTCTCATCTTTCTTGAAGTTAGGAAAACGCAGCTCGTCGTGTTACCAAGAAACTTCTGTGTCCCCCGCCGGAAATCTTCCTAACCAGAAATATTCTAAGTCTCCTTCTGGGGAAAACTTCGAGCTTATCAGCAGTTTATACGTCTTTTGTCAAATAACACATTTTGAATCCGTTCGTTGTGAGTTTTAGATCGTGTGGAAGGTCCTTTATTCAAGTCCACGTGCAGGCTGTTACTATGGAAACAGCAACGTATTCGAACGAGCTGTGACTTACAGTGTCAGACCTACGTTTAAAGGAAATTACTCGATAACCTACCGACTAATCAGAATAGAGAATTCAACAAGCGCCGACACAAAATAAAAAAAAAATAAATAAAAAAGCGCAATAGCTTGAAAATCTCACATCCACTATCCAAAGGATTATGCTAAATTAACTAAGGAGAATACGATGCCCGGACCAATCGAGCCTCGGTTACTGGAATCCCACTTGGCTGATGGTAGAGGAACAAGAAGGTGCTTCAATTATTCGGAAGGAAAAAAACAAACGAACGAACGGTCCGATTCAATTTGAAAGTTACGACTGTTTGCGATGGTTTTCATGAACAATATTAAACCCGAACTGCAGCATGTTCACAAAAAGCTGAGGATTAGTAGTACTGACGCTGACACGGGGCGTTTCTAATTTGCGTGTTAATGCATAAATCCATGCACGTATAGAGATGTTCCCAGACCTGGATTGTGTGTTTTTTTTTTTTATTATTATTAATTTGTAATACTGTACATTGTAATACGACCTGTTCAGGGATACTTTAAATAAGAGGCACACTTGTAATCTTTTCACTCGTAAATATCATCGATCATAATTTCTGCCAACATCTCGTCTTCACCCACAGACCGTAGTTGAATAGTCATTCAAGCGATTTTTGTTTGGCGAATGAATTCGGTTTCTTTTATTTAACGTTTTATACTAATTAAGACTGTAGGAGGATTTATTTTATTTTAATTTTTTTTTTTAAAGAGACAAACTCTGCAATCAGTGATGCTGCTACACCTTACGAGTGTAACGTTTTTATTTAAGCTTATTAATGCATATTTGAAAATTAGAAATTGACCACGTTTGCAATATTGTTGCAGTTTTCCCGTATCGTATTGTGATGAGACGGAAATCCTACGAAGCTCTTAATTACTGATTTGGATCGTGCTTTGTTTTTTTTTTTGTTTTTGTTTTGTTTTGTACTGTTTTCTCGTCCATAAAACTATTATTGCAGATATTTACTGGACCTCATTCTAGCCTCATGTCAGCTTGTTGTTGTTAATAAATGATTATAAGTCAAGATACAGGAGCCTGATGTAGCAGCTCAGTAAAATGCTCTTCCACCAGCCTTAAATAGAGGGGGGAAAAACCAATCAAAACCTGTCTAATAAGATACAGCGTCAGTGTTTTACTTGTGCCACACAAGCTCATGATTGTAAATGATTACATTTATTATTTTAATTGAGTAAATTATATTTGGTGTTCATTTTATGGACAATAAAATTAAGATGAGAACAAACGTGCGGTTTTCTTTGATATTGTGTACACTATATAAGACCTACAGCATAGAAATCACCCAACTTTCATTCATTAACCTGCTTTATGAATCATTTTTGCATCGATGGATCATCAGTCTTAACCCAGACAGAGCCTCATCACCCGGCAACCATGAAATTATATTTATAGCTAACGGAGAATGAGATGATGGAAAGCTAATTTCCTGCTAGCTGTCATTTATTCTTAGCCATGTTAAGATTTGTGCCAGAGCTGAAACTAGCACACCGGTGCGTTTCTAGACGCGTCTGGAAGTCTAGCCCTGGACTTTTTTTTTTGTTCCTTATCTTGTTTTGTTTTAACTGTAAAATATATTTAAAGGTCACTTCAGTGCAGATTTTTTACGACCATAATCTGACTATTTAAATATTATGCTTCACTTGACTGCATGGCAAAATCCTCCATAAAGCCACATCAATGCTGCATGTTCCTGTATTTAAAAACCCTGTAAAATGTTCATATCTAATTGTTTCTAACCGAATTCACAGGATTTTTTTAACGTTATGGCAAGGTTTACACTGTGCTTTAAATAACTGTCCGTTCCTCTGACCTCTCATCAACAAGGTGCTTCTGTCCGCAGAGCTGCTGTTCACTGGATGTTTTTTGTCTTTCTTACCAGACAATCCATCTGGCCATTCTCTTCTGACCTCTCTCACATAATTGCTGCTTAGTGACTACGTTTACATGGACAGCAGTAATCTAATTATGGACCTTATTCTGAGTAAGACAATATTGTGATTAAGGTGATTACATGAGTCGCTTTTAAAATACTCCTTTCCTGTTCCCGTTTTACGTGTTATAGAACATAGAGCGATTAACGTCTCACGTCATTACGTCCCCACGCCACGCCGTCCGACGTTCCCTCCAGAATTTCCCGTATCAACATACAGTTCGTCTTCGTTATGGTACCGTATACAGTTTTGGGTGTTTTTATTTTTAATTTTTACAAATGCTTCAAGTGCGGGTTAATTATTTGTCGTGCTGTACGTGCAAATAGACGACTGATTGAAGCCGTGGGCTGCGTCCTAAACCGCGTACTTACCGTCTATATAGTAGCTGAGATGCATGTATTTCACCTATTATATACATGTGTTTCTCCTACTATATAGCAGATAAGTACGCGGTTTGGGACACAGCCGTGCTCCCGTTTGCCGTCAAACGGTCGAGCGCTGCCGTGTGTGATCGTGTCCTGTCGCACAATGCGGTGAAAACTCCCACATGACGTTAACAGTGTGATTAAGGTGTGTACATGTCTGTAACACACGTCGATAATGCGACTAAAACAGGAATACTCCACACGTCTTAA
>JANDJT010000206.1:25804993-25823315 GCA_024331685.1 Stegophilus panzeri | reverse complement strand
CTAAGATGATATGAGGAAGAAACCTTGAGAGGAACCAGACTCAGAAGGGAACCCGTCCTCATCTGGGTAACGATGGACAGTGTGAAAGTAAAAGAAAGTTCATTATGGTTTTTATATGAAGTCTGTTTTTTGAACTAGTCCACTGTTCACTAAAGGAGACCTGAGTGCAAAACTGCATGTGGTAATCGCAGTCCCAAGGCCGTGTAGCAACCGTAGTCCCAGCAACCACAGCGAGAACGTCCATTTGGAATTGAGGTCCAAAACCATTTCCATGGTACTTCAAGCGGTACCATCCTCAGCAATCTCCAGGCTGTAGCCACCAGTTAATGAGCTCGATCCAGAGGTAGGGCATCAGGGTGAATCAGGCAAGTGATCGCTTTCACTCACCTCATCTTGCCCCTCTGCCTCCTCTGAAGGCCTCTCCGCTTGCCTCTTTGTCGCTTTTGTTTGCTGTGTTGCTGCAACTTCCGTGGAATCGCTGCTATTACTGTTAGATGATCCACTTTCGGCTGTATCAGCAGGCGACTCTTGTTCATTGTCTACCTTTTTATGAGGACAGAAGGACCGTTTGCGTCTTAAATCGCCGCATTCAAAACACTTGCAGTTATTGGTGCTTGCATACAGCATGTAGGAGCTCTCTTCGTGACTGACGCAGAAAGAGATCTCCAACACGTGCTCAGGCGAAGTCAAGAACATAAATACCTGCCGTCTAAATGAGAGAACATGTTTGAGTGCTGTATTTTTACATCCTAGTGGAATCACCCTGATGGGACTTGCGCTTTTTCCATATCGTGACAATTCTTTAAGAATGGCATCACCTGGAATGAAAGGCAGTACATTTAAAATTGTAATTTTTGTAGCTGGAGTCACTAAAGGAGTCACGAGCACAAACATTTCTCTAATCCATATTCCACTCTCGCTCAGCTGATTAACAAGCTGTTCTGTTTTCAAAAACATGACGATTGACTTATTCTCAGCGATGCTGAGCGGTACCATACTAATCAATCTCCAGGCCATAGCCTCCAGTTGATGAGAGCTCCATCCAGAGATAGATCATCAGGATGGCTCAGGCAGGTCCGGAGAGCAGAAAGGGTCAGGATCACTGGCATCTCCATAAAATCATGTATGACTCGACAGAAGGAGAGAGTCTATATTCTAGACATGTGTGTGGAAATAGGAACCACATATGGGTGTGATGGTCAGGTGTCCACAAACTTATGGCCTTGTATTGTATATCAACAGTTGTTCCTTCCACCAGTCTCACCAGTTTAATAAGACAAAACACCACACCTTGTCATGTTACAGAGAAACCAGAAATCATTTATTCACTCCTAGGGGGACATTTTAGAGTGGCTAGTGTTGGGACAGTGTAGTGTGTGTGTGTGTGTGTGTGTGTGTGTATATATATATATATATATATATATATATATATATATATATAAACCTGGCTTAGAGAGCAGTAATGTGGAGGAAAGTGTAGCTACCTCGTGGGGTCCGTACACCACCGCCAGCGCCTTGGTGTTGCCTTGCTCCATGTACGCAGATCCGTCCGCCTGCCCGAACACCCCCATGCGGGCCTGCAGCTTCCGCAACTCGGTGGCTTTCCGTCCGTCCAGCCGGTAGCCCTGATCGGACAACAGCTCAAGTCCAGCCATTCGGTAACTTACCGGGGTTTTCTTTTCTCCTGTAAAATGTTCAAATCAACCGAACAGGAAGCGCCATGTGCTGATTTGCTGCTGATCTGTTGTCCTTTCCCCACCCACATTCCGGCAAGTCCCGCCTACTGATCTCTGATTCGCGGCGTTTATTATTTATTATATTTATTATTATATTTATTATTATTTTTTTTTTTTACATCAGCTATAAACAGAACAATGGCAGGGAGGCTACAAGTACAAACGGACAAATAAATAAATAAATAAATAAATAAATAAAAATAATAAAAATGAGACACATAACAGAAAAAAAAAAAAAAGAAAAAAAAATCCGTGCACAGATTCTATATTTCAGTAGCTTTCTTCTTGCATATTGTAGTTCATGTTATGCATCTTGCATTCCGTATCTTTTATTTATTTACTTTTATAACTACAAGAATAAAATAGGTTCGTATTTAACACCTTACAGGAAACGGATTTAGTCAGAATACAGGTAGGGAGACGATGACGTCTTGATCCCGCGACATTGATTACGGATCCTCGTTTGGTCCAAAAATGTCGAACAAGATTAAAAAAACGAACTAACTAACTAACTAACAAAAAGCAGCCACTAGAGGCCTGCGATAAATTACTATCACATTGAGTTTATATAAAATCCAGTCTTCATCAAAAGGCGCCATTTTATGTGCTGTTAAAGTACACCGGAACATGCCATTTAAAAATAATTACAGTTATCTGTGTAAAATAATAGTTTAATGTGTTTTGTAATAGTTTTCAAATATTTGTAGTAAACCCTGCTGGAAAAAACCCTACAAATAGTATTACAAACCATTAAAACCGTTATCATTACTGTTATTGGTACTTAATGGTATCCATTAGACATAACATGCCACCAATAGAATGCAACAAATTACCAGTAGAGATCCACAGGGACCATTACTGTTTCCATTAAAACCAATACAATTCCCATTATAACCATTACAAATTCTATGAGGGTATTTTTGAGCAGGGAACTATCATCTGTTAGTATCCGAGTCTCGAGTTGCACCGTCATATTTCCAGTAATTTATTTTTTAACAGTTAGGCAAAATGCCACAACCATGATCATGTTTAGTTTCTGCATGTAAAGGTTTACAGTTATCATGTCGTTATAATTGGATAATTTTCCCAGTAGACCTTCGAGCTGCTGTGTGTATTTTGCAAGATCACATACTCGGCTCAGTTTTATACAAAAGTTCTAAGATAGAAATGTGAACGCTCTTGTATTGTAATGCACTTGTGGCTGAATGAACAGTCGGCCTCCAAAATCTAGTGGAAAACCTTTCGTAGAAGAGTGGAGGTTATTACAACAGCAAAGGGGAACTAAATCTGCAATGGGAGGCACAAGCACATATGGGTGTGATATTGTGGTCAGGTGTTCACAAACTTTTGGCCATATAGTGTATATGATCATAGTCAATTCAGCATTTTTGTAGGTAGAATATGTGAGGAATGGACACCGGTCCATCACAGGGCAACATGCACACACATTTTCACCTAGGAGCAATTTAAAGTCACCAGCCTGCCAACCAGCATGTTTTGGGGTAGGTGGGAGGAAACCGGAGGTCACACACAAAAAAAACTCTGAACAGACAATAACTGAAGGTAATCAGGATCAAACTGAGGACCCTGGACCTACAATGCAGCACCACCATACCAACCTTTGTTGATACGCAGAAATCGGTGAAATGTTCATTTTCAGTCCTAATGGGTTTTGGGAAAATAATATGAAGCTTAAAAACACAATAGATTCCCTTTATACTTAACAATCCTCTTCCCTGGGGAACTGCATTACCCCATGATTGGTTCCTATATTTTATGATCCAATAACACTTACCTGTTACGTATTCAACTCCTTAAATTTTTTTTTTTTTTGGATTTTTTTAAAAAACACACAAAAAACAAAAACACACCACACTCACTAGAAAAACAAAATTTCCACTATTCTGACACTCTTAACAGTTAGCATAATTAAATTGACGATGCATGAAAAGGTTAAGACTCTTTTTATGATGTTTTCGGAAAATATGAGATGTAAAATCACCTTCAAGTCACTGTAAATTAACACAAACTTCCCTAGCTTTAGATACTATTTGCCATTCTTTTTCTTTTTAAACTCATGGACAATCGATTTACTTTTTAATACTAAGTAATATTTAGACAGAATATAAAAATTATAATTCATACATACATCATACAGTTTAAGAAAGAAAAAAAAAATATATATATAAAATAATCTGGATATGGTTTTTAATAATTTATGTATGAACGGGTTCATTTTATTTTACAGTATGACTTATAAAAGCCGTACCATCACATTTTCATGAAAACGCCACCCTGAAACACATTAAATTTGTTTATACTGAATATTTGTGATGTGGTTAGAGATTCTGTTGGTTGGTGCTGTATTGTCGTTATTCCTGTGAGAAGTTCGGGTCAGTCTGTCATCACAAGGGAAAACTGTTATTGCTGGATTGCTAGCACAGTTACAATAGAGTATAATAGAAAAAACACACAAAAAAAAACCCCAACAATTAAAATGTGACAACCTTAAACATAAAGGATATCAGTCAGGTCGAGCTGTTAGCTTCTAAAAACAAAACAAGAGCGAGCGTGTTTACTCACTCATCAACATCATCATAATGATAAATCCAGTGTAGAAGTAGTGGAGATGTCGATGCTGGTCTCAAAGGCCCAGAATGCAATGCAGTTACACGACGTAGTCGAGTTAACGATCTACGAGATGACGAGAGCGATGGTGTACACTGTACAGATGAGGAGGTGAGAGCTGGACCGACTGAAGGACCAAAGCGCCGCTGCATTGATCTCTTTAGATAGAAATGACTCGAGTCTCCTTTAAATCCCACTGCGCCACTATCAGCAGGTGGTCGAAAGGCATTGTGGGTAAATGTAGGACGCTTAAGCAGAGTGAACATGGAGCAACTCAGACTTTCTTGACAAAACAAACCATGGATGTTACTCACATTAATTCTGAAAGATTCAAATCAAAGATTTTTCAGATCCTTTACGTGGTCGCAGGGTTACAATCAGACCGTTTGTAAGAGGTGATAAATCCAGCAGATGAAAGAATACTGAAAGAGTAATCAAAACAAGCACCATGCAATTTTAAAAATAAAATTTATTAGCATCTCTAATGTGTATAAATAAAAACATATATAAGAAACAATGCGTATATGCATTATGAGCAGAACAATAACTGAATTCTGTGATACAAAGGAGCCGAGGCTAACAAACCCCAGTCTGATTTTTTTTTTTTTGTTTGTTTGTTTGTTTGAAATAATTTTTGAAGTATGTGTGTCTGTGAGAATGTACCTTGGAAATCAAGCATTGCAAACAACATTCATACCTAGGAGTTGCAACTCTAAATTCAGTCATTACAATGAAAGAAACAAGGATAGAAAGAGACATGGAGCATGAAGCGTTGGAGGGTTTAAAAAAAAAAAATAATAAAAAAATAATAATAAAAAAATAAAAAGATTTCATGTGTATCTGGCGAGTCTCGGTTGGTTTCCACAAAAACCAGGAAAACCATCAGTTCCACATTCACAGCAAACGGTATCTGCTACAGATCACTGAATGAAAATATACAGTACTTTGAGTGTTCTGAGCCAAATTTGAAAGATGTACCAGGGCATTTTAAGATAGAACCTCTTCACCGATGGATATACATCAAAGCTGTAAAATAATACATACATTACGCAACAGTAAAAACAAGCCAACTCTGTTAGGTTTGGATTTTCTTTTTTTCCAGCACCCACAGCTCAGTCATTTTTTGGTCATGCTTTCAACACTGGCTGAAGTAAAAACCCTTTCAAAAAAAAAAATCATTAGATACGCACAACAAAGAAACGGCACCTCTGCGAGCTGACGAGGAAAGAAAACAAAACAAAACAAAACAAAACAAAAAAAAAAGTGGTCAGAGGTTGAGTCTGAGGTAAGATAACTGCTGCCGTTAGTCAAAAATGAAAAGGAAAAACAAAACAAAACAAAAATATATAGATATATATAATTACACAAAGCATGTAACAGACAATACGCAACATGTATCCTTCAAAATCGTAGCTACATGACACTGTGGACATCACCACTGGCATCGAGTCGGAGCGATGTGCCGGTTTATTACGCTCTCCCACCGTGTAGCTCTAAACTCAGGCTACTGATTTAGCATTAATTATAAATCACTGACTGCAGCCCATCTGTTGATGTCCATCCATCCATCCAGCCATTATCCAATCAGTGACAATGACCACCAGAGGAGCTTAGATATCATTCGAGTTGCTGTTCATGTCGAGGCACAGCAGTGACGCTCACATGGTAGTGTGCAGGGCGCGCTCTGAACCTTTTACAGCCCTAAAAGATAACATGCTTTGATATAAAGTCATTGCTCAGTGTTTAAGGCTTTGGGCTACCGCTCAGAAGGTTGTGAATTCAAATCCCAGGATTACCAACCTGCTCACTGCTGAGCTCATGAACAACACTCAGACTAAAACTACTCCATCAGCTCCATCCTGTCTCAAAAGTTATTATTATTAGAAAAATAATAATTCAGATAAAAGTGCAAACAAGTAGAACTCGACAGAAACAGTGTGGACAAGGATTCCTCCGCTGCCAACAAGTCTAGTCCTACTCGTTGCTAATGCGTTTGCCTTAAATACCCTTGGGGTATACTTCAAACATGTGTGTGTGTGTGTGTTCAACTGAATTGAAATCTCAATTCAAACGTTGCTGCAATCGTGGCTCGTTGTTGTGAGTGTACGTCAGATATAACGTATATATATAAAATCCCACCTTCTTGTGAGGCCCCCTGGTGGCGGATTTGCTCTTGGAGTTTGTGAACACTGTATTCTCATGGTCTATTTTACAAAGACACACCCAAACATCCGGCAGCGGTCCTGTGATGGAACAACAGAAGGGCTACGGTCAGAAATCCAGCCATACGGCAGGGTTACCTGACAAACCGGCACTATTGGCGTTTGAAGTCCTAGTCCTGAACGCTGCTGAAAACCTCTTTCACCTTTAAAACAATGGGGAACGCGACATCCAAGACATTTATTAAACGAGAAAATAAAAATAAGGAGGGTTATATGATGAGCGAAATGTGAAGAGTCTGATGTAACGTGTAAAGCGCGAGGGCTTTGTTGGCCTCTTGATGAACCAGACGGAACGAAGGAGCATACGCAGTAACTCGGACGTGGCGATGTGGTCTCCTCTCTGCTCCGTCCACGTGTCTTTAGAGTGCAAAGATCCCCTTATTTCGTTTGCTGTGTGGTTATACACACGCTCGCACACGCATTCATGCCACACAGTCACACACTCTTATATGTATATATATACACATACACACACATATATACACACAGATAAATACATATACGTGTATATATGTATATATACACATACATACATACATACATACATACATACTCTGATGTGTCCGGACTAAAACTCGGCAAACTCCTTTGCACATTTTTCTGTAACAGACACGCGGATGTCCTCCTCTTCATAGTCGTCGAAGTTGCTTGTGTCTCCCGGGCCTCTGCATTTCGGAATAAATGGAGCCTCTACCTGTGGGGTGGGAAAGAAAAAGAAAAACAAAACAACACAGAAACAAACAAAAAACACACACACAGTGAGCATGGTGCATCCTCATACTGCTTTCAGAAAATTGCTGTGACCATGAGGTCAGTGATGATGATGATGATGACGAGGTCATCACACCTTTCTCTCGTAGATGGCGATCCAATCCGTCGTGGCAAACCATTTGTGGTTTTTGATGTCGGTGACGCCGTTCTTGAGGTTGCCGTACCGTTTCGTCAGGTCGACCTGAAGCAGATTCCTTAGCAGGTCCTTCAGGTCTGAACTGAAGTGAGACGGGAATCGTACCTACAGAGACGGTTTAAAGTGGCTCAGTGATCACTGCTGTCTGTGGGAGGCGGCGTTTTTTATTGAGCTCAGTTCTATAGTCAGTGGGGTTAATGGGTACACCTACCTGCCTGTCTGAATCTGTCCATCTCTGTCTGCCTCTCCCTCTGCGTCTGCCTAAATATGTCTGTCTGAATCTGTAAGTCTGTTTCCGTGTCTGAATCTGTCTGTATCTGTGTGTGTTTCTCTGTATCTGTCTGCCAGCCTGAATCTGACTCTCTGAATCTGTTGGTGTCAGTCTGTCTGAATCTGCATGTCTGTCTCTATCTCCCAGCCTCAATCTGCATGTCTGTCTCTATCTCCCAGCCTCAATCTGTATGTCTGTCTCTATCTCCCAGCCTCAATCTGTATGTCTGTCTCTATCTCCCAGCCTCAATCTGCATGTCTGTCTCTATCTCCCAGCCTCAATCTGTATGTCTGTCTCTATCTCCCAGCCTCAATCTGTATGTCTGTCTCTATCTCCCAGCCTCAATCTGCATGTCTGTCTCTATCTCTCAGCCTCAATCTGCATGTCTGTCTCTATCTCTCAGCCTCAATCTGCATGTCTGTCTCTATCTCCCAGCCTCAATCTGCATGTCTGTCTCTATCTCCCAGCCTCAATCTGTATGTCTGTTTCTCTGTCTGAATCCGTGTCTCTCTGCCTGGTTAAGACACATTTTCCGCTTAAACGGAGCAAACTTCCTGTCTGCTGTTCGTGAACAGCAGAGTCACGGACTGACCTCTAATGAAGAACGAAGACCCACCTCTTCACTAAACTCTGAAGCGAGCACTAAATTTCCCCGCGTTTAGGTGGGACCAGTTTACAGCGATGTTAAAATAATAAACATCATGGACTGTGTGTGGCGTCAGAATTGTCTAATGTAGACTTAAAGAACACGGATATTCAACTGTGAATCGGTAGCTCTGTAACACGATATACCAGCTGTGAGCGCCATGAGTTGTTGTAGACTAGGCTTATTTTAGAATGAAAGTGAGCGCGGCTGTTTCTACCTTTCCGGACACGATCTTCTCGTAGATCTGAATGGGCTGGTCGGCGAAGAACGGCGGGTAACCTGCAGCCATTTCGTATATGAGCACTCCCAGGGCCCACCAGTCCACTGCTTTGTTGTAGCCCTGCACAGAAGATAAAGAGCACACAATCTCACACATCATCCATAGCTTTTTAAAACTAAAGGTTGCTTTACGACATCCATGACAGGAATCAGAGACAAAATAAGGGCAAATCAAACGGAACAAAAACAAGACCAACATGAATCAGGGGTGAACGAAATAGAATAAGATCATATATAAGTGAATAATATAAAAGGACAAGTAACAATAAACAAAACGACAGAGGATGGATAGCTCAGAATAAAACCAAAAGGAGTAACCACATGGTAAAGGAGACACCATACGTAACATAGGGAATAGGGTCTAGCACTGACTGAGGAGCTTTTAGTTTCGCTTTAAAATTCGAAATACGTGAAACATCGCAGAGTCTACAGGAAGCTATAACGCTAAACATGCTACCACCTTGCTGAGGATGATCTCCGGCGCCAGGTACTCCGGGGTTCCACACAACGTCCAGGTTCGGCCCTTCACTCGTTTTGCGAAACCAAAGTCGGTGACCTGTGATGCAGAAGAGATTTCGGTTAGATATGCATGAACGAGCAAATCATTAATTAAACGTTTTTTAAAAAAATTTACGCGAAAGCAAGCGCCGCGATATCCGGAGGAGCTTGCTAGTTTTCAAAACGGCCGCAGATTTTCTGTGGATCTGGGCCAAGGCGTGTCACGTGACGTCATCACGACACGCGTTCGGCCAAAGCCCTCTTCGACTCATGAGTACAGCTAAAAAAGGTCTAATTTACCAACAAACATCTCTGCGAAAGTCTGTGCAAAACTATTCCGCGAATTCAAGTACTGAAAAAAGCCGCAGCAAAATCAAGCGATTTTGGCCGCAACAATCACAAAAAAAAAAAAAAAAAAAAAAAAAAAAAAAATCTGAAATCCTGTACGGACTGATTAATGTGGCATACAAAAAAAATTATCACGTGTTGGTTCTTTCAAATGCAAGGAAATATAGCCGAACTCGCTTACCCCCACCCCATATAACATTTTGTTTAGACAAATAACCTGGAATATACAGTCAATGGAGAAAGAAAGTACATCCTCCTTCAATTCTACCATTTTTATGGTTCCAAAAAAAAAAAAAAAGACTACATATTGAAATATTTTTTTTCTGTTTTGTTTAATTTTTAAAAAATCTTTTTGTTTTATTTCTTATTTAGGCCCTGCTAAATAAATTAAAAACATTAAGAAGAGTGAACGTATTGTAAATGTAAGGCCTCGTGTATTGAGAACTGTAAATAAATATCAGCAGTAGGAGCTGAACGAAACTCGGTGGTTGAGAAACGTGATGCGTTTCCTCATGAGATAAGAGCCGGAGAGTGCACTGGGAGGTTACCGAGCCTGAAGAAAGACCCTTTAAAGCGGAGCAGATACGACACAACTGTAACCGATTTAAAAAAAAAAACAAAACCCAGATTAACACTTAACCTCAGTTAAGACTTTCTTGTCTTTCTTGCAAGACACTACTTGTGGGAATCTCAAGTACCAGTGTGCATTGGATCGACTTTCGGTAACACAACACCTGGTGGATCGCTCGATTATTTTCAACATTAGGATTACCTGGATGTAGCCATGCTGATCGATGAGAAGGTTCTCGGGCTTCAGGTCTCTGTAGATGAGGTCTAGCGAGTGGAGGTACTCAAAGGTAAGGACTATCTGCGCTGCATAAAACCTTGCATGTGGTTCACTGTGGAGAGGGAGAAAAATAAATAAATAAATAAATAAATTATACAATCAATTATAAGATTCAATTATAAGCTCCGTGGGCTTATTGTGACTTTCTTTTGAGCTGTAGTTATTATAATTTCTCGGTTTGAGCGGGAATCTGTGTTTCACGGCACGGTTAAAGCCCATCTCCTTGAGACGCTCGCTAAACACCTGCTAAGCCTCTGCGTTTTTATCCGTTTTTGAAAGTTAGTCAGAAATAGGTTTGATTTCAATGAGGCATTTGATCTCGTCTTTGGTCCAAGTTAAACCACCATTCACGCTTGTTACGTAACGCAGTTCCCATCATGCATTGCTATACAGGTTGCTCCGTTGGGTTGGATTGCTCGCTCACCACAAGAGAACCGCTCCAGAGCTCATTTGCAACCGGGCCCGCTTGTTTCGGTGGGGATCCGAGCGAGTTTGTCGTGTTCGTAAACGTCTAAACGAACCGAACCAAGCGAGAACACGCACCAGGTTCCGAAACGAACGAGCCGGGTGTGAAAACTGAACTGAAAATGTATTAAATTTGGCACTTTTTGATTTATGAAAAGTGTAGACTGATTGCGTATTACATTATAGTAGGCTAGAATATACGAGGGGTCCACGGCTTCACCCTCAAAAAATGCTGGGGGAGAGAGAACAAACAAACAAACAAACAAACAAACAAACAAACAAACAAACAAATAAATAAATCAGTGAAAATTTGGCCTGTGATTTTCTCAAACACAGAAATGGCTGGTCCAGACAGAATCCAAATCACAGCACAGCACCTGGAAATGGTGGAATTATCCCAAGCCCTCATGTAAATCTTAAAACTCACCCCCCCCCCAAATCTTACTGGCAATTTCCACCTTGACAAAACTTCCCTGAACATTCGAACACTCCGGTCTCTGACACACTCACGCACCTGAACCTCCCGATTCTTCTTAGATGTGAGAACATCTCGCCGCCCGGTACGTACTCCATCACCATATACAGGTTGGAATTGTCCTGAGAAGATGGAAGAAGCAATGTTCAGTGTCAAGCACAGTGAATCAGCGTTGCAGAAAGCAGAAAGAGACGGAGACGGCACCTTGAAGGCGTATTCCAGTCTGACGAGGAAGGGGAACGATACCGCCTGTAATATTTTCTTCTCGTTTAGTGTGTGTTCTATTTGCTTCAATTTCACCACCTGCAAATACACAACACATCAGGAGTTACAGCAGAAGTTACATCAGGAGTAAGTTAGCCATGTATTCCAGGTTTGGGTAAATAAATACCGCGGGTGGGCGATATGATAAATATTACTTCGCCGTACTTGAAGACATTTATGCAGAATACGGTCTGTAACACAATGTACAGTCCTACTTCGATAGAAACTACAGTAACACATATGTAATGTCTATAAAAATGTTAAAAGCTAAGTAACTAAATAAGTAAGTAGGTAAATAAGTAACCAAGCAAATCAGCAAGTAATTAGGGAACCAAGTATGTAAGCAACTAAGCAAATACATAACCAAGTAAACAAGAAATTAAATAAGTAAGCAACTAAGTAACCGAGTAACTACGTAAGCCATTAGGCAACAAAGTAAGTATGCAACCAAGTAACCAAGCAACTACGTAACCAAGGAACTAAGTAACCAAGGAAGCAACTGAGTAACCAAGGGATGCAACTGAGTAACCAAGGATGCCCCTGAGTAACCAAGGATGCAACTAAGTAACCAAGGATGCCCCTGAGTAACCAAGGATGCCCCTGAGTAACCAAGGATGCCCCTGAGTAACCAAGGATGCAACTGAGTAACCAAGGATGCAACTGAGTAACCAAGGATGCAACTGAGTAACCAAGGATGCAACTAAGTAACCAAGGATGCAACTAAGTAACCAAGGATGCAACTGAGTAACCAAGGATGCAACTGAGTAACCAAGCCACTATGTAAGTACTAGGGCTGCACGATTATGGTGAAAATGATAATCATGGTTATTTTGATCGATATTGAGATCTGGATTATTTATCACGATTATTCATTGGTTTTTAGGGACAACATTCGTTTATTGTACTTTCACATTTAAATAAACAGACCGCTGCTTTCACCGCCATGTCGTGCTACATTCCTGCTAATGTACAAATCTTTACATCAAATTAGACTGATCCTTAAAGTGAATCATCTCGTAGAAGCAAAATATAAATAAAATTGTACCCAAAATATAGGATGAGTAAAAATAAAAATGCCATCAACCAAATGAAAATATGCAACCGAATGAAAACAGTTCAGGCGAATGCAGAAAAGGCAATAACAGTGTTTACAGGAGGAGAGACGCAGACAAATCACCCAATAGAGCGGTGACGCAGGGACGACGTCATTTTGTACCGGAACCTGGAAGTTAGCATCGCACCGGTTCCCTCGACAAAAACCCAATAGGATTTTCCCACAGGCTTTTGGATTATTGCAAGAAATAAGCTCTTTGATCAACAAAAGTTTACAATACTAACACATTTTGTGCATCAAGATCATTTTCACAAATTAACAGAACTTCTATGTCAATAAAAGCCTAAATACAATCGGCAGATATAAACAGCTAACCGTATGCTATGAACGAACTACACCACGGTCGCTCGACTTCAACGTCACCATCACAAAACTTTCGAGAACTTTTCCAAACTCGATTTAAAAGCGAAGCTCGCAGCGCCAGCGAGCACCCTTCCGGGTTTTTAGTGACACTGACTTTGTTTACTTTCTACATGTGCATTTGTTATGATTTCTGTCCTGTCTCCGCCCCTGTATCGTCACTGGTTGTTCCCTTGTGTGTCATCATTAGCCTCAGCTGTTTTGTGTTCACCCTTAAATGACGTTTGTCATTTAAACCCTTCATGTCTCTTTGTTCAGTGCGAAGTATTGCGTGAGTTTTCCGTGTACCAAGCCTTTGTTCATAGTGTTCATCCTGTTCTCGACCTCGTTGTTTGATTCTTGTTTATGCCCGTTCGCCTGATCTTTTGCCTGTTTTTGACCACGCTATTGTCTCACGTTTTGGATTTGTCTGCCTCTCTTCAATAAAGCTCTTATCTGCACTTGCATCCGTCCTAAACCCTCATCACGTGACTGTTAGCAACCGCCTTTTTCAATACACTTAAAAGCTTTTTTAAAAAAAAATTATGAGTGGGATTTTACTAGTGTATTTTATGTCGTAGAATAAAACGTGAAGATATTTTGAGCTTGTGTTCACCACAGACCTTATTTCAGGCTTTTAACCAAAATACAAACAACAACAACAACAACAACAACAACAAAAAAAACCCACTGACTTCGGGACGATGGACCCGGAAGCGCTAAATGCTAACTTGTTTCCTGGTTTTGGCATACAAGATGACATCATCCCTGCGCCGCTCTATGGTGACTGGCTGGAAGATTAGGAGGCACTTGATTTGATCTGCAGCGGCGTTTCTAAGATCGGAGGATGAACTTAAAACGTCGATATCGCAGTCGATCATGTTCATGTAATCGTGGGCAGTCAAAATTGTAATCAAGATCAATATTCAATTAATTGTGCAACCACAGTAAATACATAACTAAGTAACCAAGCAACTAAGTAACCATGGATGCAACTAAGTAACCAAGCAACTTATGTAAGTACATAACCAAGTAACCAAGCAACTACATGAGTAATTATACAACTAAGTAAGTAAGGCAGTGCTCCAAACTAACTTTTTCCAGAACCGTCCCAGAACAGTCACCGTATCCGCCGTCCTGAACTGAAAACTGACCGTCCCAAATATTCAGTTTTGTTTGTTTACAATACGGTTAGATTTATTTCTTGGTTTAATTTCTCATACCAATACTTGTCAGTAAGTAAGGACGCACTCAACCAAGTTCAAAGACATGGCTAGCAAATAAAGGGTTCAAATGCCCGGCCCTAATAACAACAACAACAACAACAACAACGTGCTCTGTTAAACAAACCTTCTGTTTGTCCAAAATTTTCATGGCGTAGAACTGCTCTGTTCCTTTGTGTTTTACCAGCATGACTCTCCCGAAACTGCCCGTGCCCAGAGTCTTCAGTCTGTCAAAGTCGTCTAGGCAAGTTGTGCTCTAGAGCGAAAATAAATGCAAGGCCTTGTTAAAGGACAATCATTTCAAAATAAATGCTAAAACAATCCAAAACAGCAATAATGCATAACACACACACACACACACACACACACACACACACACCTCTGAAGGAGAGGGAAATAATTACAACTATAAAAGACAAAATGAAAAAATAAATAAAACTTTAATCCGTTTGTTTTAAATTTAGTGTTTTGAAAGCTGGTAAATAGAAAGGACAAAAAGGAAGGCAGAACGATTGAAAGAGGGAAGAAAAAAAGAAAGAAAGACAAAGGGGGGGAAAAGGAAAAGAACATAGGGGAAGGAAAAAAAAAGAAAGGAGGGAAGAACAAGACAGGAAGTGAGAAAATAGAAGAAGAAGAAGAAGAAGAAGAAGAAGTATGGTTGGAGAAATTAAAGAACAAACAAAAACAGAAATTGTAAATAAAATGTTTGAAAGAAAAAGGGGTAGAGGAAAGAAAGAAAGAAAAAAGAAAGAAAGATCAAGAACAGAGTATGAGAATAGTAGAAAGAAAAAGCATCGAGAAATGAAGAAGAAAAGATTGGGAGACAAAGAAAGAAAGAAAGAAAGAAAAAATTTTTACGAAAGAATGCGTAGCACTCACCTGTGGTGGACATTCCCATTTCCTCAGGAAATCTTCTTTGGCTTTGGCTAAGAACTCTTTGACTGCAGAGGACGAGGACGAGGACGAGAGAGAGAGAGAGAGAGAGAGAGAGAGAGAGAGAGAGAGAGAGAGAGAGAGAGAGAGAGAGCAGTGTGCGAGAGTGCTGCTAATCACAATGCTAAATTACGCTAATAATGTTAATAATGCACTCAACACCATGCTAAGGGCTCTGCTGAAGCACTAAATCCACCCTGTGTACAGACTGGAATCTAAATTCTACACAAAAGGAAAGCATGCGAACGCAAAAACACACACAAACTCACACAATCACAACTTTAGAGGACCCAATGAGAGAAAAGAAAAAGGATAAGAAACGACACACGGGTCACGTGGATTTGGGGTAAACATCGTGCTTTCGCACTGCGGCGGCTACTGAGGCCAATCGACACGTTTACTGTCATTGTGATCATCTAATGAAATAATGTTCATACCAAACGGCTCTATAAATCACCAGGGATGTGCCGGAGCATTCACCCAGATGGATGGGATGATCGAGAGACAGACGGGGACAGAGAGAGAGAGAGAGAGAGAGAAAGCCCACACACACACACACACACACACACACACACACACACACACACACACAGAGAGAGAGAGAGAGAGAGAAAAGGAGAAAGTTTCAGATGAAACAATAACATCATATGCACAAGACATGGATCAGACGTGAGACAGTTTCAGTCAGAGACAAAGAGAGGAAGACTACCGTCACTAATCACCTTCAGCCCCTCTACCTTACATCCCATAATAATCACAGACTAAAACCTAATAATAGTGAGCGTTACTGTCAGGTGAAACACGCAGGAGCAGAACTGTCACACACTCACATCCTCCTTTTCTGGTTCTCTGTTCTAACGCTCGCTCACACACACACACACACACACACACACACACACACACACACACACACGGTGAGTGTGATCTGAAGAGCTTCGGGACATTTCAGCAGGACTGAACACAAGCATTCACATCAGCAGGGTTTAAGGTGTCGGAATCGAATCCCGGTGTGTAAACATCCTCAGCGCGAATGCTGCACTCGCGTCTCAGCGTGACCGTCTGAACCAAAAGTCTAGCGCTAAATCAACCCGGATCATTCGAACGTGGCGCACGTTTCCTTTAGTCCCTGGATATTTAAACAGAAAAAAAAAAAAAGAAAGAAAAGAAAATAAGGTTAAACTACTAATACTAGATGATCACCATGATTTAATTATTTATCATGTTATTTAATTGTTTATCACTCTGTATTAGCGCTGTAATCGGGTCGTTTACGTGATTTCTACACACACTTGCTTCCGTCACTGTTGCCGACTCATGATATAAATAAATAAGTGAATGAATAAATGAATGAAAAAAAAAAAAAAAAAAAAAAAAAAAGGTTTTACGAGATGTCAGCCTCGTCCCTCTGACACATCCATCCTTCAGTGTGTGTGTGTGTGTGTGTGTGTGTGTGTGTGTGTGTGTGTGTGTGGAGAAACGGGAAACAAATGAGGAGAAGGAAGGAAAGAAAAAAGGAAGACGGAAAGAGCAGGAGAAGGAAAAAAAAAAAAGAAGAAGAAGAGGGTAGAGCAAATAGAAAATAGAAAAATGGAAAAACAAAAAAAAGAAGGAAAAAAGGAAAAATGAAGGAGAGAAGAAAGACAGGAAGTAAGAAAGAAATTATGAGAAGGACAGAGTGGGAGGAAGTAAGAGGAAAGCATGGAGATAAAGAAAGAATGTAGAAGAGATGGAAATGGAAAGTAAGACGGTAGGGGACGGAGGGAAGGATGGGAAGGAAGGAAGGACGGATTAGGAGGGAAAAAAAAGAAGGGATGGAGAAGAATTAGGAGAAGGAACGAAGGAAAGGATGGATGGATGGGGGGAAAAATAATCAAAAGAATGGATATGCAAGGGATAGAAATGACGAGAGAAAAGGGGAAAGGATGTGAGAAAGAAAAAGATTGAGGAAAATCGACCCTCGTCATCACACACGAGCTCACACAAGCCCACGACTGATTGACAGAGGACACAGAGTATGCCCCTCCCACACAGAGAGTACGGTCAGTTCTGCCCCTTTGGAGCTCTGGCTGTGGTGACGTCATCAGGATTCGCACATCACAGAGCCTGGAGGTGGCAGCACTTCCGCCGTATCGGTATTTTAACCCCATCGTGCGGTCTATACGCCGCAGTTTACGCTCACACATGGTGTAAAGATCCTGTATTGGACGTTTTCGTCCGCCGTCAAGTTTAATCGTGGACGGAAGATGTTGGCTGAAAACATCAAAAGCGCATTTTATTTTATTTTTTTTTAAAAAAAAAGGTTACCCGTATTAGTGTGGACCGGGTCTGAGAGTATCACACAGAGGACCTCACAAAGACGTAGACTTGATACGCGATACACTGAACCGATTCCGTGTTAAATGTTCGTCAAATTAAACAACCCACTATTACCTTCCCTTCCTGCTCCTTCAGAGGTACTTAACACATCGAGAACAAATCAGCATCGGTTATTAATACTGAACGTCACTGTACCGTATCTTGAAGACGGACACGTGGCGATAACGTTAGTTTTAACTGAAAGGTTTGCTGGGTGAGAGTCAGGATCGAGCAGCGGTGACGTGGTGTTTGTCTTTCCAGAAAACAGCACTGCGTTTACATTTCTATTAGCTCACCGTCAGATCTTATCGCATCTGACGCAAATTCCGAGCCGGTTTTACCCTTTACAGAAAACAAATAAAGGTCACGGTGCGTACTACTTAACATTTACACCATCACAATTCAGGACGAAGAGAAGTCTGGATTGATGGACGCTTAGTTTAAGGGTTTATCACGTGTTTATAATCTTGCAGTCTCATCTTCTACGCCGGCTGACGCAAAAAGATCAGACGAGGGTCGGCGCGTTTCTCTCTCCACTCCGCAGTCGCAGTGTTTAATACTGCGCTGAGAAAACTCACACACACACACTCGCACACACTCTCTCTCTCATACACACACTCTCTCTCATACACACACTCCCTCTCATACACACACTCCCTCTCATACACACACTCCCTCTCTCATACACACACTCCCTCTCATACACACACTCCCTCTCATACACACACTCCCTCTCATACACACACTCCCTCTCATACACACACTCCCTCTC
>JANDJT010000206.1:25759806-25789140 GCA_024331685.1 Stegophilus panzeri | reverse complement strand
ACAGTTACACTCAAAATACCATAAGACCAGCCTGGTTCAGTTGGAGTCAACAAAATAAAACAGCTTCATCACTCAAAAAATAGGACTAAACTAAATCATTTCAGGCTTCCATCAAATGGATTGGATTGGATTGCAGAACGAAACCATCAAACCTTTTGTATATACAGTATATGATAAATACTGTATTTGCAGTATCTGTGTGTATGTGGAAACCAATATTCCATGTAAATATTTCCCCATAGAGAACAATTTAAATGTTATTAATGCACAGTCTTGCAGGTACAAACCTGATCTCTAACAACAATACATGTCTAGAGACAGACTTTCAAAAGCTTGGTAGTGAATTGTGGTAAGAATGAGTACAAACAGGGTAGCGCTGTCTCTCTCCAGAGACCCCCGTGGAGTTTTACATGTTCGTGCCCATGTGGGTGTCCTCCTGCTTCTCCTTTTTCCTCCCACCTCTTTAAACACATGCTGGTAGGCAGAATGACTATTCTAAATTGCCCCTAGGTGTGAATTAGTATGTGACTGAGTGTGTGCATGGTGTCCTATGATGGACTGGTGTCCCATTCAGGGTGTATTCCTGCACTGTGATCCATACCAGGATAAAGTGTTTACTGAAGACAAATAAATGAATGAATGGATGTGAATAAAACACTTGTGCCAACATGCATTCTCTTTAAATCCCAATCCAGTTTAGAGTCAACACGCTAATTCTCAGCCATCTTGGATTACTGCCATGGTAGTCTACAGTACTGTATGTTTGTGGTCAGACGCTGCTCCTACTTTGAGATCACGTCTGCCTGGTGAGACTAATTAACATATGACATGCTGTTATTCTGTATAAAGTTTCCATTCTCTTTCAGGTTGTAAAAAAGTACTAACCTTTGCATAGTAGTTGCCTAAGTAGGTCTCGGATAGAGCAATATAACTGAAGGTGCTCTCTGTAAAATGTTCATAATGTCCTCCCTTTGCAGTTGCCCTTTTATAAGCATAGACACCCTCATTCTGGTCGACATGCCACTTGTTAGGTATGTATTCCTCTTGAGATTCCCATACATATTTCCTCGAGTCTTCATGTGCTCCCCGTCCAGCTACCAATTTCCCATTGCTGCCACCGTCTACATTCATGGCTATGTGATGCAGCATTAATAGTTCCTGAGGAAACAGGGAGATAGACCACTGCAGTTTACCATGTCATCTTGGTAGGATTTCAACAACTTTTACATAACCAGAAGTTAAAAAAAAAAAAAAATCTACATCATAAACAAAGTCAGTTCTTCCAATTGCAAGGACAGTTATGCACTCCGGGACCCCCAGTGATGGATGGCCTTGGCATTGTTGAGATACAAATTTTGTTAACCATGAGGCATGTTGAATCACTCACAACACTTTGCCCTAGACTGTGTGGCCAGGCTTGGCTCAGTGAATTACCAATAACCCTCCAAACAAACTTCTTGCCCTGAATTTGTTTAGCGTTTTTGCCTAGATCCCAAGCGAGCCACGCATGGACAGTGCTAAAGGTAGTGTAGAACATCAAACGCAGCTGCAGACATACTGATTAATGGCATTTGAAATTAAGCCCCAGCTGTACAGTTTCCATTAAAATAAAACGCATACAAGTTTACTTGAGAGAGAGAGAGAGAGAGAGAGAGAGAGAGAGAGAGAGAGAAAGAGAGAGAGAGTGTTAAATTCAAATCTTTTTATTTTTAAATGTCAAGTTGTATTTTACTGCTTACTAGCTTCAGGGTCCCTGATTCAATCCTGACCTTAGGTTACTGTGACTCCCCAAGTATGTGTTGTCACAATATTTTTAAATTCTTACTATTTCCCCTTATTCATTTCATTTAGCCATCTTCTTTATGGTCTTCAGTTTGATGCTATTACTAATTGTCACCACTAGAGGCAGCACTGCAGTGCAGGAGTAGTTGAGTCAAAACTCAATCAGTAATAAATCAGTAATAACGAGAAGCTTGCCTTGTACACAACTACTTTCTTGTGTCTTATCATTTCTCCTGTTTATACAGGTGCGTAAACACTTAAAACTACAATAGAATACTCCAGAAATGGTGAGATAACGTCATATTACACACAATTCTGCTGAAATTTTTTTTTATTGGAAATGTATACTTAAATAAAGAAACAAATAAATAATGAAAATGTATGCAAATTGCTACTATTGTAAGAAATAGAGAAAAGTCCATGGTTAGCCTATTTCACGTATTTCTATGCTTTCAAGATGGCACCGAGTATATTTTTAGATTGTAAAATGCATCTGTAAGGCTTGTAAATAATTTCTCTTTGCATACAAAGGATCCTATTACTTTTCTGAGGGACAATATTAATGTAATATTGCAGAAATTGTTTTTAGAGTTATTAATGAGGAATTAATTAATAAGCAGTCTATAGTTACGGCACTAACCTACTGGTTTGTACCGTTCTAATTAACAACTGTAATGTGTACTCAGGGGGTCAGTACTACTATCCTTTTTGCAAATAGCTGTTAATCTGCTTGTTCATGTTATTTTGTTTAACTGTTTAAGCTTATAAAATCGAAAAGTAGCACACTTTGGGCCATATCATTTGCAGTACACATTTACTTACGTAAGTAAAGCAATGTTTGTACTCAAGATGTTTATATATCTACTTTATTGTTATTTTTATACAGATTTACTGAATTAACACAAGTGAAAAATCTTGGTTAGGTAAACAGTGCAATTCATAGTAAGCTAGATTGGCATTAAAATGGTGTTTGTATGAGATTGAAATGATGCAGACACATGGATTCGATTTATGTAACTTTTATTATTATTATTTTTTTAATCCAGTTGAGAAGAAATACTGTACTGTATCTACTGCAGTTTGTCATTTGAATCACATTCTCCTGTCTCATTATTTCTCCTTTTTATACTGGTATATTTGGGCGTACGACATCTCCTGCCCGAGACATCACTGCCTGTGTACAGTTATACCTATACATGTTCTCCCTGTGCCTGTGTAAGTTTCCTCTCGGTTCTCTGCTTTCCTCCCACCTCCCAAAAACAAGCCAGTAGGTGGACTGGTGACTCTAAATTGCACCTTGGTGCAAATATGTGCCTCGCAATTGACTAGCATCCTATTCAGAATGTATTCCTGCCTTACACCCTGTGCTCCCAGAACAGGCTCTGGATCCACTGCAACCCTGACCAGGATAAAGTACTTACTGAAGATGAATGACTGAATGCATTTTACTATTTGTGTCTATAAAATCAACCTTCTGAGAAACTCAGTCTATTTGGCCAGGATACGCAGTTCGGATTTGCTGCCAAGCCATGGCAAACTGCACTGCTCGTAGGAGAAGTGCTACAGTATTAGACAGCTGCTCCACTTGAGAGCCAGAAATCTAGTGTGACACATAACACACACTACCGTATTCTCTCCTTGGCCTTCAGTGTGGTAGGTGATGAGTTGCTGTTCTTGTTCGAATGGAAAGGCCTGGAAATTACCAAAAGCTGCAGGTCCTCCACGTTCACAGAACAGCAAAAGCACTGGAATCACTGCAAACACATTTAACAATTTTGCCTTGTCACACATGTGAGTTAGTTTAGAGATTTGCTAACTGGCTAGCTAACTTGGTTAATGTTAGCGATAAAATGTAATTGTTATGGTCTAAAAATCTTAGTTTTTCAAAAACCAATAAGAATATGGCACAAAACCATATTCAGATACAGAAATTCAAATCCAAGCTAGTTTACTAGCCAACCAGCATCTTTGATAACTGGAACCTTTAGCTAGGGAAAGGTAACTCCAACAGCGAATCCATGCCGTCCTCTAAGTTGGGCAAGAGGCCAGTCACCTCTTCCTGTAAAAAATTAGAAGATTATGGATACCACTACAGTAAGAGACAACACCCAGAGATGTGATGAGTACCTACACTGGGACACCTCGGAAATGAAGGCAAGGGAAGCCAGAAGCTAGAAAGAGTCACAGAAAGCATCCTTATTCACACCAAAACACTCTATGACTAGGATGCTGGAACATGAGGACAATATACCATGTGGGAAAGACCACAAACATTGTGAAATAATTTAGGTTAAGCATCCTCGGGCTGAGTGAGATCCGATGGATGGGGTTCGGAGAGACTTGGGAGATGACAGGGAACACCATAGAGGTGTATGAAGCGAGCTTACTGAAGTGGAACCCAGTGAGCGATAGAATCATCAGTACCTGTTTCTACAGGTGTATGTCCTGACTAACGAGGCAGAGGTTGAAGAGAAGGAAGATTTCTATGAGCAACTGCAAAGACAGATTGAGGAAACACCACAGTATGACCTCATCCTCATCCCAGAGGGTCAGCAGGACTACATGTGTAACCGTAGTGTTCATGGGATGCAGGCCAACATCCAGATGAGCACAGAGGTAGAAAAGGCCTTCAAGAAACTGAAGAGCGGAAATCGATGGCATCATACCTGAGATGCTTAAGGACAGCCTAGAGACGGCTATACCTGAACTCCATAAGTTGTTCAACCACATCTTAAAAGAGCAGAACGTGCCTGATGACTGGAAGAGATCCCTCATTGTTAAGATGTCAAAGAAAGGACATCCCACCCTCTGTGATAACTATATAGGTGTACCCCTTCTGTCAGTCCCTGCCAAATTTTTTTGTAGAATCCTGTTTGAAAGAATAAAAGAAGGAGTAGACAAGAAACTCAGAGACGAGCAGGCTAGATTTAGAAGTGGCAGAGGAACATCAGAGCAGATATTTGTGCTAAGGAATATCATAGAGTAATGCATAGAGTGGCAAGCACCTCTGTACATAAACGTCATAGAATTTAAGAGGGCATTTGACAATGTGAAACAGGAAATATTATGGAAACTATTAAGGCAATATGGTATTCCAGAAGTGTTTGTAAACATCATCAGGTAGATGTATGATGGAAGCATAATCTGCATGCTGGAAGCTAGTAGAACATCAGAATAGTTCAAGGTAAAGAGCGGTGTAAAACAAGAGTGTGTGATGTTTTCATCACTGTTGTTGACTGGATCATGAATAATACCCACATCACAATTAGGGGAAATCTGATGGAAATTCACTAACATACTAAAGGCCTTGACTATGCCAACGATATTGTGCTCCTATCTAGCAGGTTCAGCGATCAAAAGGAAAAAAAACAACAAGATGGAATGAGGTGGTAAAAGCACATTAGCCTGACAACAAACACTGTGAAAACCAAATGACTACGATTGAACTGCAGAATAGAGGAGCACTTAGACATTGAGGGGAAAAAAGTGGAAGGTGTAGAGTCTTTCCTGTTTCTTGATTGCTTCTAACCAAGGAAGGAGGAATGCAAGATGACATCCAGAGGAGACTGTTATTAGCTAAAACTGCTTTCTGTGCACTACAGGCAGCATGGAGATCCACAAAATACAGCACCAGGATGACGCCCAAGATTTCTAGCAGCAACGATTTCTATAAGCTACTTTATGGTGCTGAAATATGGAAAGTTACTGTAGTAGATAGTGACAGGCTGGATGTGTTCCTGAGAATCCATTGGCCAGACGATGGGGGTACAATACACAGGACACATACTTGGGATGAATAACAACAATGGAGGGGTGAAGGAGAAGAGGAAGGCCACGGACCAAATGAAGGAAGAGTGTTGAGAAAGAAAGATCTCGGGTAGGTTTCTTGCAAAAGCCAGAGGTGGCAACTAAAGACAGAAAGGGATGGAAGAGTGGCCTTATGCATCCTAAAAGGCATGAAGAGGATAAGGAAGTAAGTAAAGGTGTAAAGATTATCTTATGCATATGTAATTATTTCTTGGGGGTTAAAATGACATATTAAACAATTATTAGTTAGTACACAGGTTTTAATTTTTTTTTTTGCTGGTTTAGAGAAATCCATCCAAATGTAACAGCTACTGAAAGTAAATATTCAACATTCAACATACATGATGTCACAGATTCCCCATTTGTGCTACAGTTGCCATGGCACTAAGCATCATGTGCTTAAGTTTTTACCCATTTCCTTTCATTGATTTGCTATCCAACTGTGTCTACCTGTTTCGTGTTACTTCTTGATTAGTTTGTCTATATACACCCTACTGTTTCTTTGTTTTGTCACAAAGGTTTATCGTGCATATCTGTATCTTTAAGTCCAAGCCTCAAATTTTTGTTACCTTACACACTTGCATCCTGCCTCTTACAATCCATGTTACTTAGGCTCAGTGCATTATTTTCATCTGAACATCAGACTCAGCAGATAAGTTAACAGAAAAACGCAGAGCAGTGGAGAACATGAAAAGGCTGAGGTGATGGTACTCACACAAGAGAAGCAGGATTCCTATCAGTAGTACCAGAACTCCACCTGCTCCCAGTACAGTGCTGGTGCTGCTCCGTCTCTCAGGTCGGCACACTTGTGCCTCAGTGCATGTGCACACGGCTACCTGAAGCTTTTGAAAGTCCTCGCAGGACTTTCCCTGCTGGTCTTTCACATCCAGTTCAACTGTGTAGTGTCCCGGCCACAGGATCTCCTGGCTGTGCAAAATGACTGTTGTTTCTGTAAAAGGAATTCATTAGTCATGAGCTCCACAAACGAGAAACAAGTACAGCAAATTAAACTGAGCATTTACATTATTTAAGTGTCACAGTATTAATGTTAAACTGAATTAAAAGCGTTTTACACTTAACCATTGAGATGCTCAGTGCTCCAGTTCTCCTTTATGTGCTTGGTAACCACTGTGAATTCAAAAGGATCTGCGTTGGGGTATTTATCCCCATCCGTGGCTGTGACGTACACTACTCTGTTGCCATAGCACAGTGTTTTGACTGAGCTGGTTAAAATCGGGCAGTGGTCATTGAAATCCTCCACCTGAATTACAAGAGTTCCTGTCGCAGTTTTGAGTGGAAAATCTATGGCAAAGATTTGCGACATTATAATATTTAGGACATTCTATTATTACAGCTGTACATACATGATACATATATATGCTTTTATAATTTAACTACATTTACTAATGTACTAATACTGTATGCACTGATGTTATAATGTCACATTCACTACATATAAAAAAAAAACAAAAAACCCCAGAATTCCACCTTCTGACTGGGAAAACAGTACACAGGATATTTTTGGAGCATTAATCCCTGGTTTCTCTGACCAAACCAAGAAGTGAGACAACTGATATATAAACATGTCATGTGTCCTAGGAAATGAAGTTTTTCAATGGGAATTTTAGTTTATATTACAATTTCAGTTTATATTTCAAATTTTTATTGAAACATTGCACCACCCACTTCTGTTGAATATCGGAAAAATGTTTAACATAAACACACACACAAATATGGTAACACTAGCTAATGTTAGATGTTAGAAGGAAAACTACTATGCCTCCAGTTTTACCTAGTAAACAAAACAGCAAGTTGGAATAATGAGAGGTTTCATCATTCTCCTGAATTCTCATACACGACTTGAATCCAGCATCAGGACTGATCTCTTGATTGATAACACTTAGGCCTATTAAACTACAGTTCTGTTGAATTCTCCATTCTTATAGGGCAGAAAGTGTTGATTCAACTGGTTTATATTAATGCACTTAATCTAATGTTTCTAAAGCAACAATTTACACAAGGACTTAGTCATGTGAAAATTTTTTTGTTTTGTTTTTTGACATATTTGGACAAGCAAACGTTTGATCCTCTTTGAAACAGGGCCTATTAATAAAGTTGATACACTATCAAATGACATAAAATTAACAATTTGTTATAATTTTCACAATTTAAATTAACAAAAAAAACAGATCAGTCACATGGAAAAAGTAAATACACGCCTACATTTATCACATCTTCAAACACATACAATTAGAATCAGGTGTTCAAGAAGTGATTAGAACCTGCTTAGGGAGTGCAGGTGGAACCGGTCTTATTTATACCGCTTGTATCTAATGTCTGGTGTTCCCTTTGCAATTGAGGTGTGTGGTATCATCATGCCAAGATCTAAAGAGTCCTGTACGGCCTTCAGAAAAAAGGATGTGGATACCTATGAGTCTGTCAAGGGATTTGAAACGGGCAGTACAAGCAAGAAAACCCTCAGCCATCTTGCACCTGAGCAAACTTTGCATGGGAGAGTGGTCAAAAATTCCAGCAAGCCAATGTCAGAGACTGGTGGACAATTATGCAAAACGCCTACAAGAAGTTTTTTTTTTTTTTTTTTTCCTGCCAAAGGGGGCAATACTAGCCTCTGAGGCCAAGGGTGTACTTACTTTTCAACAGTCTGTGGAATCTGTTGATATTTCTGGTGAATAAATGATTGAAAAAACTAATTATCCTTGTGGTTTTGTTCAAGTATATCAACTTTATTAATAGGCACTGTTTCAAAAAGGATCAAATATGTCAAAAAAGCCAGCAACTTACATTACATGGGGTGTACTTATTTTTTCCACATGACTGTATATAGTGGATGCGCCACATAATGAAAGTGCTGTTTTTCAACTAAGGAAAATGTATAACTGTTATCTGTAAGGAGACATTTGTTTAGTATTTTATGGAAGGAGTCTCCAGTGTCGGTGCTTTGTAACAATCAGATATACAGTAGAGCTGTAACTTTAAGTTTTCGGACACTCTTCAGGATAGAGGGCTTTCTTGGTAACAGGCGCCATTTTTGTCTTATTGTCTTCAAAGAAAGTAAGGTAACAACTGTTTATTGCTGCTACAACATGAGTGATAAAAGGAACTAACTTTTTCCATGGACATTCCACAACATTAAATGTATATTAAGGGACAAAAATGTATGTAAATGAATAAAAAGTATGGCATTGTCATTCTTTAATAAAGAAAATATTGTTGGTTAAGAGGAATACAACATTAAAGGACATGCTATTATACCACCCTGCCATTAAGCCATTAATTATTATCCTATAACAGTATTTAATTCCTTACATATTTCAAACATAGTCACAATCGCCTGATCCAGTCATCTATATCACTGGCTACTCCCATCTCTGGATAACGTACCATTGGTGATGCATAAGATTTTGGTGTAGTACGTTCCATTGGTCAGGAACTTGGACTCGCGGTCTGGATATTTGTTGAGTCTGATCTCGGCTGTTTTCTCATTAATGCTCACCCAGCTGTCTAAATCTTCTCCTTTTACATACCTACAACAATAAAGTAATAATAATGAATTTTTTTTGGCCTTAACAACAAATTCAGCCTTTAGCCCTAACTTTAAACAAAGGTACAGTATGTTTTCACACAAGCCCAAAGTTAGTTACAGTAAGAGGAATAAAACATTGTGCTGTTCTAGAAAAATAATTAACTTTCTATAGCCTCTTTCCTATAACAGCTACCCTCAAGTGGTTTCTTCCTTACATGACCACCGTATCCTAGAGATAAATTACAGTCATGTCATTCACAATATCACAGCTTCCGACACATGGTGAGTGTGAGCTGGCTGGAAGAATGAACACTGCTTAAAATAAATAAATATACTAGGCTCATGTGATTCAACGTGAAACAGAAAGAATAAAAGAAACACCTCGACAAATCTATTGGAATACTTATTTAAATATGTAAACCACTATAATATGCAAGGCTTTCTAATTCTCTTCTCTCATCTGTTAAAATATTAATGAATTCTATTCTTCTCCTTAGCCACTGTTGTAAAAGCAAACTAAAACCATTATGTACAGTTCAGACCAAAATGTTGTTCTTTTAAATGAAAGCTTTAATAGAAGTGGTTCAAAAACATGCTTGGAGGTAGATTGGCTATTCTAAATTGTAAATTATTGTGTGAATGTGTGTGTGTGTGTGTGTGTGTGTGTGTGTGTGCATAGTGCTCTGCGATGGACCGGCGTCCCATCCACGGTTAGGCTCCGGATCCAGTGCGATCCCAACTAGGATAAAGCGCTTTCTGAAGATTAATAAATGAATGAATTCTAACCATAAGTGTGCATAATTAAACCGTATATTTCTCACCTGACGTTAGTGGCGGTTAACAGTGTATCACTGTCCGTGGCTGTGTAGGTGGTGATGACCTTCTTCAGGTCGATTGTTTTGTGGTCTTCAGAGATGTAGACGACTTTGACAGAGGGTTTGAAATGAGGGGCTTCGGGCACGTTCAGTACATTGATCTTAATAGAGTACGTTGTGTGCTTGACAGTTACTGACTTGTGATAAGCTGCCTTGTTCTTGACCTCCACTGTCAGATTGAACTCTTTCCTCTCCTCATAGTCCAGCTCCTTTAAAAGATAGGACAATAATAAAGAAATCAAAGAATAAAAGAAAAGAAGAGTTGATACAGAAAGAGTAGAAAATGAATACGTACTATAGGTTTTGCCTGAGAATATTATTATTCATTTTAATCATGATTAGGGGTGTTACAGTTTGTACACAGTTTAAAGTATGATAATGGTCAAATAAGATCACGTTCCACAGTATCACAGTATTAAGGAACCTTTTACAAACTCACAGGCTGGGAGTGAGAATTCAAGAATTTTTATTCTTATGAAATATGAACAACATCGCTCGTACATGCATATATTTTGATTTATTACTCTGGCTTTATTCTTTGTAAATAATGTTTTCACACATTGTTAATTTTCTGAGTGTAGGTGTTGCACAAAAGTGCAAAAGTCTGTGTTATAAACCAAAAATCATGTGGAAATTGTTTCTTTTTTCAAGGTTGTGGTACAGAATTTTGAGCATTTTCTCAGCATGTTCTATTAATTAATAAGGGAAAAGGGGTTGGCATCATATCATTTAGATATCCAAAACCCTCCCTAATAAACAGTGTAATCACAGGTGTCAGCTTCTGCCATTTTGTTACTAATATGCAGTTTTTGGTTAATATTAACATCATGAGAAATGATAACGATACACGCTAAAATTTAGGCCATGAAGGCAGAGATTACATGTTATTCTTGTTCATTAGCTTGCAAGAACGATTGCTAATCAACCAAAAATCCGAGGTTTCATGTGATTCATACCAAAACACAATAGGCCTAGACCTATGGTTTTTAAAGTGGAGTAATAGTCCATGAGGAATAGTCAAGGGGTTTGTGTGGCGGCGGGGGAATAATCGAGTGTCAGCTGTGGACGGAGAGTAGGAGGCTCGAACCGGCAGGTAACGTGTGATGATTCTCACCTGTGTCGGATTAGCCCGAGTTGATTTATGTGTCTGTTTGTGCTTTCAGTCCGCCCCGTAACAAGAGAAAAAGAGAGAGAGTGTCGACCAGCACAGAGCCGTGTATGTGTGTGTATGTTTGAAAGAGTCCACTGAAAAACGAAAGTAAAAATAAAGAGAACAAAGAGCCCTTTTGAATTGTCCTTAGCCTGCCTCCCGCCTCCTCATTCCCAACTCAACCCAGAAGTGTTACAATCTGTCATTTCTTTTTTTAAATTTTCATTTAGTTACAGTGGTGGAAATCTCATCCGAGCATTCTTCGGTTATTTATATTTATTATTGAGTTTTTATATTCATTATTAACCTGTTCACTTGTCATGTTGATAAATTGAATAAAAAGACAACATACATATTATTGTACATATTTAAACGATGAGCCTAATATTTGGAATATGTTCATTGAATAATTCTTTACAGACAGGGTCAGTAGATTTTTATTCCATGACTGCAGAACATCCGAGATCGACGGCCTATACTACGCTCACCAAATGTAGCTGAAACGACAAAACATTTGGCTTGTGCAAAACAAACAAACAAACAAACAAACAAACAAACAAAACAACAACAGGTTATTATGTTATAAACTTTCAGTTTAGTACACAATAAATACTTCCACTATTTCCAGAGTCAGATTCACTCTGGACTGTTGTGTGAAATAAACTCTTTCAGGATCATCAGTTGTGCCACCTGTGTCTTACCTTAGTGACCATCAGGATGCCCTCGTTAGTTTTGGGGTCGGTGGTGATGTTGAAGTGAATGGCTTCATTCCCTGAGATGATGGTGTACACAGCCTCCCAGTTCTCAGTGTGGGGCTTATCTTTGTCTATGGCTTTAATCCGAATCACTTCCATATTCATGATATTCTCCTCCACACTACCCTCGTACTGCAAACACCACAAACACGTGGTGAGAAGAAGCGTTCAGCCATTTTTCGTGCTGTTTTGATAGTCTGATTGCAGAGTTTGATTGGTGCTCTTTGCAACCCAGTCCCACAGGGGAAAAAAACCCCCAAAACATTTCCACGCAACTTATTTGCAGAACCGTCTATACGCTGAATTTCATTTTCATTATGTTGAATTTCATGATGGTAGCAACATACATTGCATAGCAACATACCAAACTTTCACTTGAATGCTCTGTAGCAACGTTTAACTAAGCTAACCTTTACCACTTGAATAAGCCATTTGAATAAGATCAATATGAAATAAATAATTTTTTACATATTGAGCATATCTGCATTTTGAAAATAGCTGCATTACCGTACTGCGTTACTTTATGAAATGAAGTGATCAAAAGGTCAAATTAATTATTGCTTATTGATCTTCTTGAAATAGCGTAGTGGTGGAGATTAGCTTGGTTTAAATACTGTGTCACACAGAGCATCTGAGTGAAACTTTGATACATTGCTATCCAACACATGCTGGTGCCAGGATGTTGAGATTTAACTCATAGAAGGTGCTGCAAATAAGCTGCATGTGAACCTTTTTTTTTTTTCCCGTGACACTGGGCTGGATTGGTAACACTGTGTTTAAATATGTCTTGTGTTTCTTTATAAGACAAATGACATTAGGTACTCATAATAACAATTGAATCTGTAGAAAAACACTCACTGAGTTCTTCTCTAATATGGGGATGTTATCATTGACATCAAGTATGTTGATGGTCACGGTCCCTGTTCCTGTCAGTGGTTTGTTTTGGGGCTCCTCGGGATTATACATCGTGCCTCCGTTCATGTCTGTACCTGTGATGATCAGTTGGTACGTTTCTTGTTTCTTTACAAGAAAAGAAAAGTTGAAAATAGTCTTATTCCATAAATATTAACAATCTAAAAAACATTGTTTTGAATTCTGTCTTGTATTAAAGGAGGACTCAATAAACAAACATTGGTAGATCAGTAGTATGCCTCGTATAGCCGTGAGGAAGTACGACCCCAATTCCAAAAAAGTTGGGACGCTGTGTGAAATGTAAATGAAAACAGAATGCACTGAGTTGCAAATCTCATAAACCCATATGCTATTCACAATAGAACATAGAAAACATATCAAATGTTTGAACTGAGGAAATTTTACCGTTTTAAGAAATAAAATAAGGTGATTTTGAATTTGATGGCAAAAGTTGGGATGGGGTCAACAAAAGGCTGGAAAAGTAAGTGTTAGTAAAAAGAAACAGCTGGAGGAACATTTTGCAACTAATTAGGTTAACTGGCAACAGGTCAACTGGGGTTGTAGTTCCCAGTTTGAATACTGTGAAAACTGTCATGATGAAGTAAAATTTAGGATTACAACCCCTTTTAGGAGAGCATGGATTACTCCGATATTTGAGTAATGCACTACTGGGTATTTTTAGTGCTAAGTGAAAGCACAATAATCACAAAATCTGTCAAACTTAGCAGCTTGAAAAATGATTAGTGCTTTAGAAATGTCATTATTTAAAATACTTCGCAAACAGCCTTTTTAAATACCCAGAAGGTGGTCATCTTTTGAGGTCCCCAGTTGCCAGAATCTACAATTATACACTGCCTCCATGCAAAAATAAACCTATGTGAAAGACGTACCAGAAGCTACAAACTAAAACTAACTACAAATATATGCACTTGGAGTTCAGTACTGGAACAGGGTTCTATGGTCAGATGAGACAAAAATAGGTCAAGGTTGGTTGGATGCAAAGAATGGAAAATGGTTATACAGAAAAGAACCTAATCTCAATGGGTGATCCAGTGGGTTGAAACAAATGGTTGAATCTTCTAACAGGACAATGATCCTAACATTGGTCAGCATCTAAAATTATTTCAATGACTGCAGAATTAAACATTTGACACGGTCATTCCAGTCCCGTGGTCTAAACCCCAGTGAAACCTGTGGTGTGAGCTGAAGAAGCGAAACCATAAGAAACAATGGAAACCTTAGAGGATAATGAGAGATTCTGTATTGATGAGTGTCTCAGATTCCTCACTCGGTGTTCTCCAATATCATCATGCTTTCTGGGAGGAGACTCAATGCTGTTATTTTGGCAAGGAGAGGTTGCTCAAAGAAATAAATGCAGGGTTTAATTATAAATTATATAAGGGTTAGTTTCTTTTTCTTAGAATAAAATCGCTTCAAATGTTTACGGTTAGATATCCCTCATATTGTGAGTATGAGATTAAGCAAATTAACCTCTTTTAAAATCTTTTCAACCCATCTTTACCAAGGGTGTCAAGAATTCTGAACCTGTATAAGAAAGCCTTGAATAATAAAGCTCAGATGATATGAAGCTCAGATTCTAAACTTCAAACTAAATATTGTGTCGAATTTTCCGTCTTTCCTTTACACCAGACACGTTTCTCTTTCTGGAATGACTCGTTTTCTGTTGACGAACTTACAGTAGTGATTGTGACACCTGCCTTTTTCAGACTGATGCTCTCACCTCTCGATCCAGTGTGTCCATTTTGACTTTGATTTCACCAGATGATTGGTGAATTTGGAACATCATCTCTCCAGCCGGCTTCTGCTGAATAACCGTGTAGGCAATTTGTGAATGTAATGTGTCTTGCTGGTCAGCATCGTCAGCTTTGATTTCAATTACACTGCTGCCTAGGAGAAAGAGTATTAACAATCAAGATATGAGATATGATAACATATGAGATTTATTTTTTGGACTATATCGTGGACCGTATTCTCCGTTTTTCCCCCAATGAAAATCACAATACAAAACAAAACTGTGTAAAATTGGGCTGGGCAATATTGATTTTTTTTGTCATACATGACATCAAAATATTTTTTGAGATATCACAGACATTAATAAGGATGTTGATTCTTGCTCTTACAGTGGATCTAAAAAGTCTACACACCCCTGTTAAAATGACAGCTTTTTGTAATGTAAAAAAAATAAATAAAACCAAGATAAATCATGTCAGAACCCTTTCTACTTTCATTAAAATTTTAAGCTATTAATTAAATTGAAAATCAATAAAAATTATTTAAGCGGGGTGGATGGGGGGAATGTACACTAAACTGGTTGCATAAGTGTGCACAGCGCTTAACTAATATTTAGTTGAAGAACCTTCAGATTTTATCACAGCATTCAGTCTTTTTGGGTAAGAGTCTATCACTTTGTCACGTCTCGACTTAGCCATATTTTGCCATTCGTCCTTGTAAAGCGTTCGAACTCTGTCAGATTGGCTGGGCATCTCCTGTGCACAGCCTGGAGATTTCAGGCCAGTCCACAAATTTTAGATTGGATTTAGGTCTGGACTCTGGCTGGGCCATTTCGCAACCTTGAACTTATTTTGGTGAAGCCATTCCTTTGTTGATTTGGAGGTTTGCTTCAGGTCGTTGTCAGGCTAAAAGGTAAAATTCCTCTTCATCTTAAGTGTTTTAGCAGAAGCGTTAAGGTTTCGTGCCAAAATTGACTGGTATTTGGAGCTATTCATTATTCCCTCTACTCTGATCAAAGCCATAGTTCCAGCTGAAGATAAACAGCCCCAAAGTATGATGCTGCCACCACCATGCTTCACAGTGGGGATGGTGTTCTTTTGGTGATGTGCCATGTTTTGTTGTGCCAAATATATCTTTTGGTATTATGGTCAGAAAGTTAAACTTTGGTCTCATCAGACTATAACATACACATTATTCCACATGGTTTAGGGAGATTGGATGATTTTTTGTTGTTGTTGTTGTTGTTGTTAAAAAAGTCTTCCTTCTTGCCACCCTACCCCATAGTCCAGACATATAAAGAATTGAAGAGATTGTTGTCACACGTTGGGAGCAACTAGTACTTGCCAGAAATTACTGCAATATATTTTAATGTTGCTCTAGACCTCTTGTAGGCCTCCCTGACCAATTTTCTCCTAATCTTCCCATACATTTTCATATCTTATTTTCATTTTCGAGGGATGTCCTGTTCTTAGTAGTGTCACTGTCGTGACATATTTTCTCCACTTGTTGATTACTGTCTTTACAGTGTTCCATGGTATATCCAATGCCTTGGAAGATTTATTGTAACCCTCTCCTGATTGATATTTTTCAACAATGTGATCCCGTACCTGCTTTGTGGCTCATGGCTTTTTTAGTTGGATGTTGCCAAGAAGAATTAAGAAAAATCCTACAGGAACAGCTGGACTTTATTTGGGGGTAATCAGTCACTTTAATTGATAGCAGGTACTCATTTAACATGAGTTTGAATGTAAATGATTGATTCTGAACACTGCTACATTCCCAATTATAAAAGGGTGTGCACACTTATGCAACCAGGTAATTGTATATTTTTTTTTCTCCCACTAAAATGATTATTGTTTTTCACTTTAATGAATAGGATAAAAAAAAATGACAATAAATGGGACAAAAAAGGGTTCTGACATGATATATGTTGATGTCATTTTTTATTTTTAATATATCACAACAACCTGACATTTTAATAGCGTGTGTATCCTTTTTAGATCCATTGTATGTGTAGCTAATTGGACATTAAAATATACCAAAGCACTGTTAAGTTCTCGATTCTGATTGGTCAGAAGGCGATGATTAATTTTGTAACAGTCAGTAAGTTATCCAATACTGGAAAGTCTTCAGGACAGTTTTTTTTTTTTTTTTTTTTTTGTCTTGTTTATTTCAAGAGAGAAACAAATAGGCTGATGAGGGAAGACTGATGTTTAAAGCTGTTATAATATAAGTGATAACAGGAACTAAGATGTCTTGTGGATGTTCCACGACATTAAATGTAAGTATACATGTTTAAAAAGTATGACATGTTGTTATTTAATAAAAAAATATTTAACTGCTGGCAAAAATGCTGGGGTATACGAGGAATAACATACGATAGGCTATAGGGAAATAATTATCATGGAGGTGGTAATAGTAAATCTGCTTCACATTGGGCAACATCGCACAACCCCATTGTTGATGATGTTCCTATAACAGCACTCCTCATCCTGTATTATTCTTTACTTCTTCCACAAAATGTACAAATTCAAAAATCCAAAACCCAAAGACAAATTCAGCTACAAATCCAAATGTTAAAAAAATAAATAAAATGAAAAATAAGGTCCAGGTACCTTCGTCACTGAGCTCGTAAACAGAACCAATCATTTGAACTTTAAACACAGGGGCGTTGTCATTCTGGTCTAGAACTATGATGTTCAAATTGAGGTCCCTTTCAGCAAGCGATCCATTTCTTAGTGTAGCTCTCCCTTTGAGCTAAATGAAAACACACACACACACACACACACACACACACACACACACACTCACTGTCAGACACATTATGCAGGTGATTTCTAAAGAATAACTGTGGAAATCATGCAAATTAGGGTGAGGAAACAAAATATGTAAATTAGGGTTACTATGCATTCTGTAGTAGTTTAATTCAATTTACAAAACTGATTCTTTTGAAGTATGTTTCAATATAGACCAAATGTTAAATTAAAAAAATAAAAAACTACACTACATAAAATTCCAGCTTGGGTATGTGTATGAAAACTCTTACAGTAGCCACACACACCTTTGCATTCATGGTTTGTACTTATGGGTTGTTTAATAATTTTTAAGGCCTACCTATCAACAGTGTGGCTTAAAAACATCCAGTGCACATCCTTTCACTCAAGTGTATTGCAGTATCTTTTTTTTTTTAAAGTGGGTATTAAGTGGACATGGTATTATCATTACCACCTCGCAGAAGGAATACGGACATGTGGAAAACATATGAAACTCCACACAGACAGTAATCCAATATCAGGATTAAACAGGGGACCCTGTGAGCTGTGAAGTGGCCATGATACCCACTGCACCACCGTGCTGCCTTATTATTGCAAAATAAATACTAAACATCTCTTTACTAAACACTTGAATTACTTTTAGTATTTCAATATACATCACTACCATCATTATCATTACAGAAAATGTGATATTATTTGAGGGTGATGATGCTCAAAGTCATGCAGCGGATACACTCACGTCATAACTAGCGGTTTTCTCTCTGTCCAAGATGCCATGGATCTTGACGTAGCCATTCTTTCTGCCTACGCTGAATAATCCCTCGTCCACTGCAGGTCCTATTAGAGAATATTCAATATCCGTCCTGGTCTCTTCATCCGATCGGATCTGAAATCAAACACGTACAGTACAGTTTCATGTACACATGGGTGTAACGTCACTTAACCGTTACCTGTTGCAGGTGTCAAAGCATTTTAAATTTACTGAATTGTTATTCTTATTCATAACTGTATTTATACCATAGTGCTGTTGGATTCTTAATTCTGATTGGACAGAGGGTATTGATTAATTTTCTATAGCATCAGAAGTTCAGGCTGCAAGATAAAAAAAATGACTAAATATTGAAATCTGTTCTGTTTTTTTTTGTTGTTGTTGTTACCTGAGGTTATCTGTCTGTTTATAGAAGTTGCTGAGGACTACTCAATTGTTATTTAGGCCCTGATAAATAAAAACCTTGAATCGAAGGAGGGTGTACTTTCTTTTTCCCATGACTTTATAACAGCACATCCTGTCATGATTTATTCCTTACATGGTAGATACAGCGCTTACAATTAAATACTCTGACTATTTAATATATTTAGCCACAGGTGCCAACTTTGGTTTGCTCTGCATCTCAAGCAGCCACAATATTCATGATAAAACAAAATCTTTTATTTATACCATATACACCAAATGCAGTGTTTTGGTAAAGATGGCTTTAATAAAGCCACTATTGATTGTCCAAATACTTTTTTGGGTCTAAATTCAAACAGCATATCTAGTATTTTTTATGATGTTTTACATATAACATAACACGTATGTTAAATGTCTACCGTCCCAGATAATCCTGTGGTGTGGGGTGTTACATTCAGTCTAAGCTAATAGAAAGTCCAGTCATTACATAGAATTGTAAATATCAACATCCTGTAGCGTGTGGAGACATGCAAAATGTCTCCAATGGAAAAACACATTCATACTATATCGTCATGCTTCAAACGACAAATAACCAATGAGAGACAAGCTGACTTGTCATATCTGATTTTCGTTTGATTCCTGAGAAATTCTGATATGTGGGTGCTTTAGTCATGAGTCTGATATAATCTGCTGTTTTATTCTGGCTAAATCTTGTAGTGTGGATGGTTTGATTTGTAGGGCAGTAGTGGCTCAATGGTTAAGGCTCTGAGTTACTGATCAGAAGGTCGGGGGTTTAAGCCCCAGCAGCGCCAAGATGCCACTGTTGGGCCCTTGAGCAATGCCCTTAACCCTATCTGCTCCAGAAGGGTTGTATCATGTATCATGGCTGTATCATGGCTGACCCTGCTCTCTGACCACAGTTTCCTAACAAACTGATATATGTGAAGAAAAAATTCATTTCTCTTCTTCTTGATGATTCAGGACAAAAAAAAAATATCTGTGAACACTATTTTTGTGTTTATCTTGTAGTGTGTCCCACGCATTAGCTCTTATCTTAGGCCTGGTACTGAAAACAGTGCAAAAACAAAATGAAACTATTCTGCTTGATCTGCTATCAGGAATACCTTAGCTGTCTTTTTCCAATCCTCAGGTTGTAATCTGTGGCTTATGGGCTTAGTAAATAACAGACTCCCTCAGGTTAGACATGTATGTGAAAGGAAATTAAATTGCTTGTTGAGATTTAACCATCCCACATTTTATGAATAAAATGGACCATTTATACTTATTTCTTTAACAGTGTGCAACTGGATTTTCATGAATACCATATTTCTGGTGTAAATGCTTCTTTGAACCAAATAAATTCATTCATATCCAGATCAATGGGGCTCGATGTGAGGGCTCATGACTTCTGTGACAAACAAGTATGGAGCAGTAACTTCTTGAAAATAAATCAGTGCAGCAAATATTTTCAATACTCAAACTTACAAAACCTAATATTAAATGTGCTCAGTAACACACTATTGTTAAAATCTTAGACTTACTAAAAACAGAGACATACACTATAATAAAATAATAAAATTACGTATTGACGAAGGTAAAAACTTCCTTGACAACAGACATGACCAGTATCATGAAATCTATTTTGTAAATAAAAATCACAAACATGTCTTCAAATATCTTGAAGCAACACTGTTTTGTCATTTGGCACCAACCATTTTGATACTAAACTCGGTATCGGTGTCAAAGTCGAAATGATGGTATCGTGATGGACCTGAATTCAACCTCCTTGATGTCCTTGTACTCGGCTATTTTTCACAGCAAGTCGAGTAAATGTAAATATACTGTATATAAACATGTAGACTACTGTTTGACCGGCTCTAGACGGTTGAACCTGTGCTCAACACAAACAGTAACACAACACGGAAGTAACCAGACGATTATAGTGTACATAAACACAAGGGCAATTCCATGTTAGAGGCTTTAAATGTTTGAATTAAAACAATTACCAGAAATTCTGAAAAATTGGTAAAATAATTCTACTTTAAATCAAATTGTTGCCATCTCACGTAAAAAAAAAAACAAAACATTGAATCTTACTAATACAACATCTAATCTAAAGTCTATACTTAGTCTGTGAGTATAAAAGGAGGAACTACAGTAATCATAACAGCATTTCTTTGAAAAAGCCACAGAGGTTACTCTATACTTTTCTTGAGCATGTTACATAACCTGTATGCACTGTAATTTTTCCCCATAAAACATAATTTTACCTACAATGACCTTCATGAGAAGTAAAAGTCTAATAATGTAATGGAATAATTATCCATACTGGTAATGTCTTATAAATACCATATACTGTAAATACTCACTTTGGCAATGGATTCATTTTTGGTATAATCCACATTCTCAGTCAGCTCCTTTGGAGGGATGACCCATTCTCTTTTCTGTCGATTGAGCATTCGCAGCTCTCCTTTACTTGCTTCAACCCAGATTACCTGTTCATTCACAAGTACAATCACACCATATCCATAAACAGAAATCATACTGAAGCAGTTAAAGAAACAGTTCAATGACATGGTTCCCAAGAAACACAGCCAGGAGTTCTGGGACTTCTTTTCAATTAAAGTTACAATAATGCAACTAAGCATAACTAATAGCTATTATTTACTTATTATGGTTATTACAATTACAATCATTAACAATTCAAGTGCTTAAAGCAGATTTTCTCAACAGTAACCATGCAAATCAGCAGATACTAAACAAACAAACAAACAACCAATTGAACAAACATATTTAGAAATATTTTAAAAACATAAAAAACCTAAACAAAAATAAATATAAACTTTTTTTAAAAAGTATAAAAATATAAAATATAAAAAAAGTGAAATATAATAATAATAATAATAATAATAATAATAATAATATATATATATATATAAAAACCCGGGAGAATAACTGTTATGCTCTCATGGATGCTGGTGAATTCCAGCCAAGCATTTACCTGAAAGAAATCTCCCTGAGAGTTTTATATTACTTCAACATTACAACAACAACAATGAGAAAGAGACGTCCCTTTTCATCCTCAAAGTCAAGTGAAATACTTACAGTCGTACAAAACGTGGTTATTAAAACGCAGAAAGTCAGAAATTTCGCCATCAAAACAGTAATCCACAAAAGTAGTAGGATGTGAGTGTTTTAATGTTGGTGGTTTAGTGCAAGTGCTGAAGCTGGAGCTCTCGGCTTTGCATCCTGAGCGCAGGCGGAGCCTGAGTCACCATTGGTCTCTGCAGGGAGGAAGTCACACTGGTGTTGCTATCTGAGAGCTTCCTCAATCCTGCTGCTGGAATACTCTACAATGCAAGTTAGTGTCTTCTCTTATGGAAAAATCACATACGTTTTTCAAATACATAAGGAAGTAAAATGAGATCATGTGAAAACTGTGCCCATGATAGCCTCAGATTAGTGTTCATGGCTGAATGGAGTAGAATCTGGTGTGGTTTTCTGCTGTTGTAGCCCAACCACTGCACGGTTTGATTTTGTGTGCATGCTGAGATGCTTTTCTGCTCAGCACGGTTACTATATCCTTCCTGGAAGCTCAAACCAATCTGGCCATTTTCCTCTGACCTCTCTTATTAACAAGGCATTTCCACCCTCAGAAGTGTTGCTCACTCAATGTTTTTTGTTTTGTGCACCATTCTGTGTAAGCTTTAGAGGCTCTTGTGTGTGAAAATCCCAGGAGCTCAGCAATTTCCGAAATATTCAAACCAGCCCATCTAGTACCAAAATCCATGTAACAAATTAAAGTTGCAAAGATCACACCTTTTCTTCATTCTGATGTTTGATGTGAACGTTACCTGAAGCTCTTGACTTGTGTCTGCATGATTTTTTGCATTGCGCTGCTACATGATTGGCTGATTAGATAACTAGATGAATATGCAGGTGCCACCACTATAACTAAATTCCCCGTCACCCTCGGATTTCCCTGGATGCACATTCACAACCTACGTTCACTACATTAGGTGGAAATTCTTACCTGTTACGATAAGGTCCAGGACGTGTTTAGTAAAGTCAAAGCCAGCATCTTACCCCCTCATCATACTTACGACTGTGCCATAGAGCTCATGGCAGGCACCAAACCACCACACAACTGCATTTATCTGTTGACAGCCACTAAGAATCGGGCCATACTGGAAGAGTATATTGAGGAGGTACTTAAACAGGGCTACATTTGACCCTCCACATCACCCACATTCATGGGATTCTTTTTTGCGGAGAAGAAAGAGGCTGGACTCAGGCCATGCATTGACTATCAGGGATTAAATCAAGTCACCATAACCTATTGTTACCCCCTTCCACTGGTTCCATTAGCCATAGAGGAACTCCAAGAGGCACGCATAGTCATCAAGCTGGACTTGCAAAATGCATACAATCTCATACAGATGTTTTATATATATATATATATATATATATATATATATATATGAGGTTACATATAACCTCATCAGAGAGGGCAGCCTATGGAAAACAGCTTCTTGCACCACCTCTGTCCACTTTGAGGAATGCGTCATGCCTTATGGCCTCTCTTGCACACCTTCAGTATTCCAGTGCCTCATTAGCAATGTTCTTCCAGACATGCTGGGCAAGTCTGTGATCGCCTACATAAACAAGGTAAACACCATCAGAGAATGGGCCACTCCCATCACAGTGAAGGACCTTCAGAAATTTCTTGGCTTTGCAAATTTCTATTGTTGATTCAGCTGTAATCTCAAACTCATTGCAGCACTGCTCACTTCCCTACTAAAAAAGGGCACCAAGAAATTCAAGTGGACATCAGCTGCTGGACAAACCTTCTCTCAGCTAAAGAAGGCATTACCACTGCCCCCATCCTTAAGCACCAAGACCCCTCCATACAGGTCATCATGGAGGCTGACACCTTTACAACAGGAGTTGGGGCTACGTTATGTCAGTGATTTGGAGACAAACCCAAACTTCATCCTGTTGCATTCTTTTCCTGGAAATTGTTGCTGGCTGAAAGGAACTGTAACATTGGGAATCGAGAACTACAAGCATTGGAGGAATGGTGCCACTGGCTGGAGGAGGCCAAACATCCATTTATCGTCTATACCTATACCTATACCAAAGATCTTGAGTATATCAAGACTGTCAAGTGTCTCAACTCTTGCCAAGCATGATGGGCTCTATACTTTTCCCAGTTCCACCTCTCATTCTCCTACAGTCCAGGGGACCAAAAGCTCCAAATCTAAGCCAATCACAAGATCATCCTGTGCCAGAGTCCTAGTGGCTAATGTTCCTCCTACAGCACCATCAGCACCCCTCGACATTAAGGGGCAACCAGCTTACATTGTCGAGGAGATACTTACATTTACATTTATTCATTTAGCGGATGCTTTTATCCAAAGCAACTTAAAATGAGAAAATACAAGCAAAGTGATATATCAAGCAGAGAACAATACAAGTAGTGCTACCATACAAGATTTTTAACTGAGTTCCAGAAGAAGCAAAGTGCGCAGAGTAGAGATGTAATTGCCAGAGTAAGTATTATTAATTTTTTTGGGGGGTTGGTTAGGTGTTCACAGAAGACGTGGGATACTTGACTCATGTCATAAAGAGGGGCAATCTCCAGTACCTCATTGACTGGGAGGGTTACATCCTAGAGAAATGATGATGGGTACCAGCCCAAGATGTTATAGACCCCCTCCTTTGCAATGAATGCCATACCCATCACCCTGAATTTCCAGCTCCTTAAACTCCTGGTAGACCCAAGAGACAATCTGCTCCTGGAGTGAGGTCTTCAGTGGGGGGTTCTGTCATGTCTACACCAGAATTGGTGAGGAACACCAACTCCCCAAACTACAAACATGACCACTATGAACTCCAGTTCCCGGCACACACACTCATGGTCACGTTCACGGTTGTCCAACTATTGATACACACACCTGGACTTAATCACCAATCATCACAAACTCCACATATACACACACCGAACACAACTCAGATGCAAAGTTCAGTGTTTATGTTCCTGATATGTCTTACTCACAGTATTTTGATATCCTGGTTATTCTGATTTTCCTACTGGCCTTTGGTTTTGAGATTCTAGTGTTCCTAGTTTGTTCTGTTTGCTGATGGCCTTTTGACCACTGTTTTTGTCCCATGGTCTTGGATTGTGTGCTACCTGCATATTGTTGAATAAAGGTCTACTTTTGCAACTGCATTTGCTTCTGCCAAGATGACAGGAACATAATGAGTTTTGACATGACAGGAACATAATGAGTTTTTGTCAGAGGAAAGCCCATGAATCAAAAGGGACATACTGTATATTACAATCGATTAATGCTTTTCTTATTTTATATTGATCTTTACTGTTAACTGTAAATGTATCATTCAGAAATCATCACATTGTTCCAAGTCCTTGACAGTAGGTTTGTAGTAACTGAATTTTAAAATTTAAGAGGTATTTATAATGGTATTTGGGTGGGTGGGAGTGGTGATATACTGCAAAGGCAATACTGGCTCATGACAGGTCCAGTCAGGGCAGCTCACATAAAACACAATTTATATAGCAGTGACTCAGACTCTGTCAAAACTCGACATGTTAGAGAGCTCTCTCCACCATCACCGTCAAAACACAGACTGAGGGAATAGCTTTTGGAAGAACAGTGGCCATCACTCCACTTCCAGAGACTTGTAGAATCTGGGCTAAGACACATTAAAACTGTTCTAGAGGCATATAGTGGCATATAGTGGGGTGTCAAAACTTTTCTACAAAGGGCCGGTATGAGTGCAGGTTTTCATTCCAGTCAAACAGGAGTCACACCTGATTGCACCTGTTTAATCAGTTGATCTTGGTTTTCAATAGACTCAGGTGTAAGTTCTGCTTAGTTGGAATGAAAACCTGCACCCACATCAGCCCTTTCCAGAGAAGACTGAACACCTCTGCAGGTATGCCCTACGTCAGATGCTGATCAGCCATAAGTGTTGGAGGTACACCATTCCCTTTTATTTCATGCAAGTAAAGAATTAGTTAAAAGCATGTAAAAGCTTTTGCAAAAGCAGTGGTCCTTAAGAAACCAGCACAGAGGATCCCCAGCTGAACACTACTGCGTGTTAAATGTAATTTTACTCGTAAAGTTACCAGCAAATAACATGAATTTTAATCGAGACCATGAAACCATGAAGCCCATTTTCTGGTTCAATGTCAAGCACAATAGGGGTTTGCCTTTGGGACATTTAGTACAATTATACTCTATTCAGCTGTATACTGTACTTGTGAAGGTTAATTAAACACAAAACACTACAAAATATCCGTTTACAAAAGTACACTTGGAGATACTATACACCGTGTTCATACAAATTAGAATGTTTGTTTATTTATTTATTTTTCCCCAAGTTCTTAAAAAAAAAAGAGCATAAAAATCAACTACACCCATGATAAAAAAGAGAAAAAAAAAACAACAACATGCCATTTTCATATTAGTAACCAATCGTTATTGACATTACAATCACCATTGCTTACTTTTCTGAAAATAAAAATAAATAAAAGTTAAAATTGCACTTGCTACTTGATCAAGCACCCTTCAAGCACCCTTCAACAAAACCCTACATTTCAAATGATTATAATTACTGTTTGAAATAAGGATCATGTGCTAATGTTGGCAGTAGAGATTTATTACCTTGAAATAAATCCCTTTTTTTTTTGCAATATGTAATGATAGTATTGTGCAAAGTTTCTGCATGACTGAGAAATACTTCAGGAATTGGCAGGATTGGTCAAATATTCTAAAGGATTGGGCAGGATTGTTCAGAAATCTTTCAGGAATGGATAGGATTGGTCAGAACTCCTTCAGGATTGAGCAGGCTTGGTCAGAAATTCCATCAAGAATGGGCTGGATTGGTCAGGATTCCTTCAGTAGCAGGTGGGATTGGTCAGGATTCCATCAAGTGTGGGTGCGAGTGGGATTTAAAAAAAAACAAACCAACCAAACAAAAAAAACCCAGATCTGCCACACTTCTACTCTAAACTACTACCATCAATCTTAGCTACAGCAGTCAGACAGAACATATCATGCAGTATATACACAATACAATTATGCAAAAGAAAGAACGAAAGAAAGAAAACCCCACAAAAAATTATAGCAAATTTGCATATTTCTGGTTAAAATGACCGAGAAAAGTGAGGGAAAACTTGTGCAAATGTTGGTATCTTTTTCTTTGGGGAGAAACTATACTGTAATAGGCATGTGCAGATAATGAATTCAATTATACAGTCATCATTGACACACGTTATTACATGTTCAAAAATTTTGCACAAATCTGTCGGCATTACACACCTTCAGGTCTGGTATGCAGTTGACAGCTGATAAACAGAGATGATGACTGACAGGGTTGTGAATGTCTGAATCTCACAGCTTACTGCCATAATGAGTTAAAAACAACAACAACGAAAAAAAACAAACAAAAAAAAACAGGTTACGGAGGAATAGTTCCTGTGTTGTGTTGAAAAACTGGTTCCTAATCCAAAGGAAGAAACTGAGGATGGCTTCCAGTTTGCTCCAGCACATTAATAGAGATTTTAATCAATCTTACAGCACAAATTCATCCAGTGCTTGTACCAACAGCATATAATCCTTATGCAATTTAGAGTGTCAGTCACCCATACACACTAAATGGAAATCACTGTGTTTTATTCCAGCAGGTGGCACTGCAGTGTTGTCGCTCAGGGAGGCACTTGTGTAGTGTGTGTGTGTGTGTGTGTGTGTGTGTGTGTGAGATGCCATTATTTTTAAATCAGTGGAAAGCTTTCATAATGAAGATACAGTAATATCAGGGAATTGTTGTGCACTCTATTTCCATTACTGGCTTAGAAATGGAAAAATAAAGACAACTGAACAGAGACATTTATCTCCTACCTGAAGAGAGAAATAATTTGATGATACATGTATTGTTTAAAACCCAGCTCTGTTACATGAAATACATACCATTATGTTAAAACCGCCTAAAAAGCCTATCCTGTTAATTATTAGTGACGGACAATCTAGCAGAGTACTACACACTGCCACTACAAACAATTTCTCTTTTAATTAAATCTGATAAACAGCCTGAGACACGTGATATTTTGTTTTACGTAGCAAGACAAATGTCTGCTAATAACAAAAACATTATAATAGAATGCGTTTGCACTGGAAAAAACTAAACAAAGGGAAAGCTGTGCTGCTTTCATGCTTTCTCTCTCTCTTCTCCAGATAAAATTATGACAAACTGTGCATTCGTCTGATAATTTTACTGGTTATTTTACAGACAAAAGCTACCTGTTGCCAGGAGAAAATCCTCTCCAAATTGCAAAATCAAAAAATTAGTGATCCTGCAGGCTGATTAAAGTGGCAATGACAACTACAGGTAAGCTTTATACTTGCTTTTTATGTGATGAAAATTTTATTTGTCCAGTAACAAATGGAAAATGAGAAACTGAATCGTTCATGTCCTTAATCCTCTAATGCTAGATTATATATATTGGAAAATTATATATAAAATTATATATAAAAATTGGATTGTTTGCAATATAAAAATTGCAAACAATCCAATAATGTTCTCTATATTCAAACAAATAATGCATATATGCAAAACAAAACATGACCAGGTGTGATGGACACCAGAGGCACTAATCCAATTCAAACATGGCTTATAAGAGTAATATTTTACTAATTGATTAGGACGCTGCATAATGAGTACTCGTGGCAATCACTATGAATTACATTAATGGATGTTCAAAAAGTCTTCACCTTTCTCTTTTTAGTTGCTCTTCTTGGAATTCAGTTTTGTGGCATATGCATCCCAGCACTAATGGCTGCAGAATGTAGAATGTGCAAGTGTGTTTGTACTTGCATTAGGAGGTGGAGCTCGACTGGAAACTTTTCTTGACAACTGAAACCCTTTCCTCTCGCACCTCTTTGTGAGAGCCACCATTTAGCACATCTTGCTGCGACACTGAAAGGGCACTTGGGATAACTGATGCATTTCCTAAAGCCATGATACCTCCTCCACTTTGCCCTCTGACTTGCATGCTCTGACTCTTGCTGGTGCTGGAGTGTGAGGAGCTCTGCAGGACATGCACAGGCTCCACGCTCTCTATTCGCTGGCTCTCTACGACCCGAACAGTACCAGAAACGGTGCCCTGATGGTCAGCATGGCCTGAGAACCCATGCACCACTGTGTCTCCAATACCGTGATCCACCAATACTCTGGTGTTTGCTTGCTGCAACTCCAGCCTGGGAAGGGTGCTCTGGGCAGAGATTGCCATGTTGGTGCCCCCTTTCTCCACCAGCACCACGTTGCTTTCCTGAACACCCAGCATTGGACCAGAAGCCAGAAACAAGGTGGGCTGATGATGTTGCTCCACTACGTACATGGGGGTAGAGGAAAGGTAGACAGTTGGCTGCTGGATGAACAGAGTTTGGCCTACAGCGGTTGTTGATGTGGCGCCTCCACTGCTAACATTCTCGCCATAATTTGTAGTTGTGATTTGGGTGGTGGAGGAGGAGCTGGATGCAGAGACTGAAGCGGCCTCACTGTGGACACCACCAACAGCTCCTTCTATTTTGACACCAAACTGTGAACTGGAGGAGACCGTTATGGGAGGCATGGGAGTGGAGCTGACCTCGAGTCCGATTTCCGAGCCACAAGAAATCTCGGCGAGCCTTTTGAACTGAAGCCCGAGGCCATCGAGGAAATCCAGATTGTTATCCTCGTGTAGATGGCTGCAGATGTCCTCTAAGGAGCCAGTGACTGAGTTGCAGG
>JANDJT010000206.1:25731688-25759670 GCA_024331685.1 Stegophilus panzeri | reverse complement strand
ACAGTTACACTCAAAATACCATAAGACCAGCCTGGTTCAGTTGGAGTCAACAAAATAAAACAGCTTCATCACTCAAATCGGACCAAACTAAATCTTTTCAGGCTTCCATTAAATGGTAGGATGCTGAAAGAATGTTTCTGGAGGTTGAAATTGGCAGAAAATATTCTAGATGTTAAACTATGGTCCCTCAAGTTACATTACTTGGCTCCTTTGAAACACACTTTTTACAAAGGTCTATTTGCGGTGTCTGTGCATGTGAAAACTACTATTTCACCTGAATCATTCTACATACAGTCAAAGTAAATGTTATTAAGGCACAGTCTTGCAGGGACAAGCCTGCTCTTTAAACAAGAATACATGTCTTGAGCCAGTCTTTCCCACCCCAATTTCCAGTAAGTACACATGTCCAGAGGACGTGCAGTCTTGTAAATGCATGCTTAACTTGAACAATTTTTACTTTGCAAAAGATAATGTCTCTTTTTACTACATTCAATCGTTTCTCCATAAACGCAACACAAACAACCATGCTTAAATCCTGCCTTAATGGGCAGTTTCTCAGCCATCTTGGACATACTTTATACTTGTGGTTGGATGCTGCCCCTTCTTTGAGATAACGTCTACCCCATGAGACTAATTAACGTAAGAAATGCTGTTGTTCTGTATTATGGTTCTGTTCTCTTTCTGGCTGTGAAAAAAATACTAACCTTTGCATAGTAGTTTCCCAAGTAGGACTCGGATAGAGCAATGCAATTGAAGCTGTCCGATTTAAAAAATTCAGAATATCCTCCGGTTACAGTGAACTTGTTATCAACATGGTCAATATTTTGTTTATATTTCCACTGGTTATTTAGGTATTCCTCTTGAGATTCCCATCCATATTTCCTCCACTCTTCCTGTGTTGCCCATCCAGCTTCCATATTCCCACTACTGCCACTGTCTATATTCATGGGCACCTTAGGCAGCAGTACAAGTTCCTGAGGAAACAGGGAGACAGAACACTGTGTTTCACCATGTCATCTTGGCTGGATTTCAACAACTCTTACACAACTTAACCACACGTTTTTCTACATTATAAAAAGTAAAACCGTTAGTAGAGGTGTTACAACAAACCCACAAAAACAACTCCTATAACAACAGTTAGTTACTTATACTTAACTTTCGAGAAAGCTTTCACAAGAGGGGACATTTTTGAAAAGCAAAACACATTAAAAAAGTTTAACCTATTTCCACCTTAATTACACCAAACCCTCACGCTCTAGCTGAGCTGGAACGAGAGATGGTGAGGACTAATAAATGCTTCTTCCAAGAGAAAAGCTCCATCAATTATGCTCTCCTGGACTCCCTGAAATGGCTGACATTGGCATTGTTCGGATACAAACTCAACCTCTTGACCATGAGGCAAGTTGCGTACCATTTTTTCCACTGAACAGTGCGGCAGCGCTCAGTGAATTACCAATAATCCTCCACGTTGCTCCTACTTCCACACAGCACACAAGCTGTACTCAAGTACCCTGAATTTGATTACACTTGATTACCCTTCTTGCCTAGATCCCATGTGAGCCAAGTATGGACACGTGAGCGGCGCTAAAAATAGCGTTGAACATCAAATGGTCAAATGCAGCCGCAAACATACTGATTAATGTTGCTGGCTGAAATCTAACTACCCAACCCCCCACCATTTTTTTTTCTTCCAGTGACTGACTACAAAAGTGTCTTCCTCATTTTCTGGGGAATTCAAGAGGCAACATCTCAGTGTTAAGCCGCCGTTTAATGTTTCGTTTTTACTTCTTTACACACAGTAATAGGGCAAATCCCAAATGGCTTCCTATTCACTTTGCCTATCAAGTCATCACCCAGTAACCTTCAGTGAAACTCCTCTTACTTGGCCAGGATATGCATAGTCCTCGGTTCGGGTTTGTTGCCAAGCCATGGCAAACCGCACTGTTCGGTGGAGAAGTGCTATTAGACAGCTGCTACACTTGAGAGCCTGACATCTAGCATAAAGCATAACACACACTACCTTATCCTCTCCTTGGCCTTCAGTGTGATAGGTGATGAGTTGCTGTTTTTGGTCGAAGGGAAAGGCCTGGAAATTACCGAACATTGCAGCTCCACCACACTCACACAGCAGCAAAAGCACCGGAATCACTGCAAACACATTTAACAATTTTCACTGCTTTAGGAACCTCGAGACAGACAGACAGCGACTGAGAGAGACAGAGACAGACTGACTATCTATGTATATTCTAATTACTGCAAATCCAATATACATCATTAAAAATCCAAATGCATAATAAATGTATCCCCATTACTCTCCTTATTTCAGTTTAACTCAGTGTAACCAGATATACTTCTTACATGCTTAACTTCTCTTAGATAGCTCATTCCATTTACACAGATTGGTGTTTAGGTCAAATACGTAAAAAGTCCCATTTTTACATTTAAAACAGAGACTTTCTCAGCAGTATTGTTAAAAAACCTGATTAGGGTAACGTTACGTATGAGCTCCATTTAAGTCATTAGAAGCCGACTTGTATTTGTAAACCTTTAGCTACAAAATTGGTGTGCTGAGCAGGCTAGCTAACTTAGGTATATTTTATAGGTATATTTTGACTGGTGTTAAAGAAATCACTGAGAGAATGACAATGCAAACTGAGACTCCACACTTATGTTTTATATGCTTATGTTTTTGCACCTGTGTGGTCATGGCTTTGTTATCTATTTGTGTCCACCTTTTTTGTGTTAGTTCTCCATTAGTTTGTTTACATGCACCTTAGTGTTTCTTTGTTCAGTCATTAAGTCTTATAATATATGTTTGTATTTTTACGTCCGAGCCTCATTTACTTGTTTCCATGGATTGGTGTTTTTGACCCTTTCCTGCCTTTCAACCTTGATTATGGATGTCTGCCTGTGTTTGGACCCCAGATATGGACTTAGCTTATGACTATTGGATTTGCCTGAATAAAGCATACACTGAGTTTATGCAAGCTCAGTACATTATTTCCATGTGAACATCATACTTAATGCAAAAACGCAGAGCAGTGGAGAACATGAAAAGGCTGAGGTGATGGTACTCACACAAGAGAAGCAGGATTCCTAGCAGTAGTACCAGAACTCCACCTGCTCCCAGTACAGTGCTGGTGCTGCTCCGTCTCTCAGGTCGGCACACTTGTGCCTCAGTGCATGTGCACACGGCTACCTGAAGCTTTTGAAAGTCCTCGCAGGACTTTCCCTGCTGGTCTTTCACATCCAATCCAACTGTGTAGTGTCCCGGCCACAGGATCTCCTGGCTGCGCAAAATGACTGTTGTTTCTGTAAAAGGAATTCATTAGTCATGAGCTCCACAAAGAAGAAACACAAACTATGAGGTATTAAATTGTGCATTTACATTATGTAAGTGTTATAGCATTAACGTTAAACTGCATCAAAAGAGCTTTTAACTTAACCATTGAGAACCTCGATGTTCCAGTGCTCTTTTGTGTCCTTGGTAACCACTCTGAATTCAAAAGGTTCTGCGTTGGGGTATTTATCCCCATCCGTGGCTGTGACGTACACTACTCTGTTGCCGTAACACAGCGTTTTAGCTGAGCTGGTCAGAATCGGACAGTGATCGTTGAAATCCTCCACCTGAATTGCAAGAGTTCCTGTCGCAGTTTTGGGTACAAAATCTATGGAAAGGTTTGGGACATTATAATATTTAGGACAGACTATTATCACAACTGTATATGATTTTATAACGTAACACAGATGGTTACAATGCTGCTTTCGTATTTGAGAAAACATCATGCCGTGTTGGCAAGCTGGTGGCATTTAAGATGAATGAAACATTTTGGGACGTGTTTTTATATGAAAATAATCAACTTCAGGGTGGTAAGAGTACCTCTCCACCACACCGCCCTGTCATTAATTATTATCCTAGAACAGTATTTAATTCCTTACATATTTCAAACTGATCCAGTCATCTATATCACTGGGTTATACGTTACACATTCTGAAAGACCAGCCACATGGCTACTCCCACCTCTGGATAACGTACCATTGGTGATGCATAAGATTTTGGTGTAGTACGTTCCATTGATCAGGAACTTGGACTCGCGGTCTGGATATTTGTTGAGTCTGATCTCGGCTGTTTTCTCATTAATGCTCACCCAGCTGTCGAAATCTTCTCCTTTTACATACCTACAACAATAAAGTAATGATATACATTTTTTAAGTAAAGAATTTCAGCCGTTAGGCCAAAATATAACCAAAGATACAATACAGTTTCATACAAGCCTAAAGTTATTTACAGTAAGAGGAATAAACCATTAGGAAAAAAACAAACAAAAAAACAACAACCATAATATCTCCTAATATATACCTTAGATCTTATTTCCTGTTTTATATTTGTGTATTATTTACATGACCATCAGATCCCTGCAGATAATTTACAGTCACAATATCACAACTTCCTCCATGTTCTATTTCAGTGAACATCTATTTCACCTCACACTCGCATGCTTATTTCATTTCAACATGTGAGAGTGAGCTGGCTGCAAGAATGAACAGTGCTTAAAATAAACAAACTGGGTGTTATGTGATTCAATGTGAAACAGTAAGAATAAGATAAATGGCTATTGCCAAAAGCTATTTCAATAACTTATTTAATATATGTCAACGTAATGTTTTCTAATTCTCTTCTCTCATTTGTTAAAATATTAATGAATTCTATTCTTCTCCCTAGCCACTGTTGTAAAAGCAAACTAAACCCATTATGTACAGTTCAGGTCACAATTCCCTTCATTTCAGTGAAAGCTTTCATAAAAAGTGGTCCAAAAACATGCTTGGAGGTAGATTGGCTATTCTAAATTGTGCATGTGTGTGTGTGTGTGTGTGTGTAGTGCTCTGCGATGGACTGGCGTCCAATACAAGGACAGGCTCCGGATCCAGTGCCTAGGATAAAGCGCTTTCTGGAAATTAACGAATTAATTCTAACCATAATTGTGCAGCTAGAACTAAATTTGACATGCTATAATGTCTAAACAGATTCCAGATCAGTAGTACATCTATTGATAAGTAATGAACAGAAACGTTAATAGAGAGACTTGGAATTTTCAGACAGCCTTAAGAGAGAGAAAGGCCAAACCCAGAGTAAACACTTTCCAGTCTGGAATTGCACCGTATATTTCTCACCTGACATTAGTGGCGGTTAACAGTGTATCACTGTCCGTGGCTGTGTAGGTGGTGATGACCTTCTTCAGGTCGATCGTTTTGCGGTCTTCAGAGATGGAGATGACTTTGACAGTGGGATGGAAATGAGGGGCTTCGGGCACGTTCAGTACATTGATCTTAATGGGGTATGTTTTGGTCTTGTCAATCACCACTGACTTATGATAAACTGCCTTGTTGCTGACCACCACCATCAGATTGACCTCTTTCAACTGCTCATAGTCCAGCTCCTTTGATAGGACAATAATAAAGAAATCAGAAAAGAAAAGAAAATATGAGATATGTATTGGCTGAAAGTTTGATTATTAATGTGGTTTATATGATTAAAAAAAAAGATCACATTCCACAGTATCAAGCAACCTTTCACCACACACAAGAAGGTAGTGAGATTTTTCCTGCTATGGATTATGAACATCACTCACACATGCATTTAAAAAAATATTAATATTCATCGATATGTTTCCACATTTTGTTCATATTTTTGAGGCGTGTAAAAGTCTACACTGGAAAACAAAGATCATAATCTTTGAGCATGTGGACACTTTTTCTCCATTTTATATTAGCACCAATAATATAAAAGTATAGAGATGGTGAGATTAACGGGGGGATTAAATTGTTTCATTTTCAGTTGTCTGCTTTTGCCATTTTTTACTGCAAACATATTTGGCTAACATTAATATCACAGGAAGTGATAACGCAGGCTAAAATTCACTAAAAGCAGAGATTACTTTTCTTTCTTATTCACTAACATGCAAAATCAACTGATAATCCACCAAAACGATTGAATGTTTTGGCTAATTTGTACCAAATCACGACGTGAATTGGGCTAAAGCCTCAGAAGTTCTCAACATGGCATCCATGAGGAATAGGCAAGCTATCTGTAAAAAAAAAAATAATAATAAAATAAAAAAAAAAATCTAAAGATTTTAAATGCTGTTTTAATACAAACAATAATTAAATTTGATGAAAAATAAGTGAAAAAAGACTTCGGTTATTATCATCATTACAAACTTTTAGTTTCAGCCATGGACAATTATTGTAGTCTTCAATGTACACAATAGAGGCCTCCACGATATTCCAGAATACAGTAGAAGGCATTCCCGGATGATCAGTGTGTGCATCAGCTGTGCCACCATAGTTTAAATTTGATCTGTATAGACATTGTCACAAAACAGCTTTACAGAAATCTGGATGCAAATTCAAATCCATAATAACGAATTCAAAGGCAGTGGTGGTGAGAAAAACTCCCTGAGAAGACATGAGGAAGAAACTTTGAGAGGAACCAGACTCAAACGGGAGCCCATCCTCTTCTGGGTCATTCTGGATAATGGGATTATACATGTATATCATTACAAAACACAGATGTAGAAGAGTAAAGACACATAGTACTAAGTGTGTTGAAAAATGATGTTCAGATAAATATGTGCCCTGAGATGAGCACAGGACAGCCTTTATGATCACAGCAGCAGGAGCTCATAGATTATCCACTGAAGACAGGTTGAGAATAAAAAAAAGTGTGTAAGAGTAAATTAAAGAATAAAAGTGTAATTCAAATTTATACATGACATGGCTTATATGTTCATTAATTTATCCGACTCGGATTTAGCTTACCTTAGTGACCATCAGGATGCCCTCGTTAGTTTTGGGGTCGGTGGTGATGTTGAAGTAACCGGCTTCATTTCCTGAGACGATGGTGTACACAGCCTCCCAGTTCTCAGTGTGGATCTCATCCTTGTCTATGGCCTTAATCCGGATCGCTTCCACATGGACGGTGTTCTCCTCCACACTACCCTCGTACTGCAGACACCACAAACACATGGTCAGAAGATGTGTTCAGCTGTTCAGAACACTTTTGTCCTGTGTTTTGCTGGCCTATGATTGGTAACAGTGCGTTTAGATAGTTGTCCAAGGTATTCCTTTAACTGCAAATAATAGTGATTTTTATTTCATTATGAAACAAATGACATTAGTTATTCATAATAACAAATGAATCTGCTGATAAACACTCACATGGTTCTTCTCTAATATGGGGACATTGTCATTAACATCACGAATGTTGATGGTCACAGTCCCTGTTCCTATCAGCGGTTTGTTTGAAGTATCTGACATGACTCCGTTCATGTCTGTACCTGTGATAATCAGTCTGTAAATTTCTTGTGTCTGTGCAAGAAAAATAAAAACAAAATAACCTTTAAATAAAAGAATATTGTCTTGTATTAAAGCAACATTCAATGAAATATAGCAGTAGATCAGAAGAATGCCTCATACAGCTGTGAGGTGGTAGCTCCAAGTTTGAATACCATGAAAACCCCTTCCTAATGTTGAAAGAGGAAGTACATTTTTAAGGATTACAACCCCTTTAGGGTTATTACTCATCATTATAACAGAGCATGGATTATTTCAGCTGAAGGAGTCATTTTTACCATGGTTCTGAAAGTCACCATTGTCTAAAGATTGTCGAAAACATTTCCAATTAATGTTTGGCATTTCTGAGTAATGCACAGTGTGTATTTCTGAGCGCCGGGTGACAACACGACAAATCACAAATTCTGTCAAAGCACTGAACCTGAGAGGTTTTCAAGAATTTCATTTTCAATTTTAGCAAATGGCAATGCCCAGATGATGGTAGTCTTTTGGGAATAGACATCGAGGATGGCTTAACGCCAAAACGTGTTCGTCTTCTTTATAGTCTACTTCCATTAAAAAGTAATAGAACATGACCTTGAGAGTGCGTTTTTATTTTTTTTTCATTCTTACTAAGTTTTATTTGTCTCACACCCAAAGAATTGATAAATATTGTAGTTCAGCGCATATGTCTGTTTCTCAATTTGTCTTTTGGGAATACCAATTCTCACTTCCATGCCAAAGAACTAATTAGAAGGCATGGCGGATGAAAGCTTTCTTTCATCTAACCGCAAACGAAGGCACCTGGAGCTCGCCAGACACGACAAGAAACAAGTTCTATGGTTTATTTCGGGTAAAGGTTCGATTTCCCTTATATTTTCAATATGAGATATAGCTAATTAACCACAGACATTTTTTCATAACCTTTATCAAGGGTGCCAATAATTCTGTAGCTGACTGTATAAGCAAGCCCTTTATAAAGCTAAGATTCTAACATAATCTAACATAAATGTCTTGTATGTTTCTCCTCAAACAGTATTCTGTTTCTGTAATATTTAGCTTTCAGCAGATTGGGAGTCTGCGTTAAATGTGCCATCTTGTAATGGACGCTCTCACCTCTCGATCCAGAGTGTTCATCCTGACTCTGATTTCGCCAGACGATCTCTCCATTCTGAACATCACCTCTCCAGCCGTCTCCTGCCGTATAATACTGTAGGAAATTTGTGAATGTAGTGTGTTTGGCTCGTCTGCATCAATGGCTGTGATTACGATTACATGTGTGCCTGGGAGAAAGAGTATTAATGATTAATCTGAAGCTCATGACATGTTTATTTGAGAATAGGTGGGCTATATTTCTCTTTTCCCAAAGAAAATAATAAAACTAAATAAAATTGTGGAAAATAGGTCTGGGCGAAATCATCATGAATATTAATATAGTGATAAATTACACCCTGGGATATCACATATGGTCATTAATGCCACTTAAATACCACTGATTATTACTGCTATATGTAAGTGAATGGACATTAAAATATATCACAGTGCTGTTGAATTTCACTATGAAGATGTGTTTAACATTCACTGTATCAGTCAGTAAGTTTTCAAATACTCTTCAAATAGTCTTTAGGACAGATGGATTTGTGCTTTCTGTGAAATGACAAGCTGCATTTTTGGTCTTATTTATCAAAAATAAAATACAATTGATATATATATATATATATATATATATATATATAGGGAGAGAGAGAGAGAGAGAGAGAGACTAATGAGGGAAGGATTTTTTTTGTAGCTGCTACGACACAATGGGTAACATGAACTAACTTGTCTCGCAGACATTCAACAACATTAAATATTTAATAAAAGATATGATGTGTCATTCTTTAATGCATTAAAAATTTGTCGGCAAATTTCTGTGGTATAAAAGGAATAAAACATTTTGTGACGTGCTGTGATAGGAAAAAAAATTAACTACAGGGTCGTAACAGTAAATCTGCTTCATGTCAGGTCCCATCACCCCTCCCCCCCAAAATCATTAATTATTTTCCGATAACATCATGCCCCAAACTGTTGTATTCCTTACTTAGTGTATCAAATGTACAAATTCAAAAATCCAAAGACATAAAAAATGCTTTATAATAACATTTAAAATAAATAAATAAATAAATATATATATGTACCTTCGTCACTGAGCTCGTCGACAGAACCAATCATCTGAGTATTAAACACAGGAGTGTTGTCATTCTGGTCTAGAACTATGATTTTCAAATCGAGGTCCCTTTCAGCAAGCGATCCATTTTTTAGTGTAGCTCTCCCTTTGAGCTAAATGAAAACACACAGCATTCATATACAGTAAATGCTTTATATTTGCAACAAAACAAAAACAACAACAACAACAACTTAAGATCATGTGAAGGCCACATTCACATGTATTGTGTCTAGCATTATATAAAGCACATGAGCCTGATGTTTCCTGATCCTAACCTGCTTCAATCAATGTGTATTCAATTTAGTTTGAGCAAATTCGAATGCTGTATAATGCAAGATATTCATATTTCCAACAGTAAACTATCCCTGTGTGTGAATGTGTATGTTTTGTTGGTAAAATGGCAGAAATGGGTTTTCTGAAAACGTAATACCTGCCATTCATTTGTATAATTTGCACATGAAAACACTGAGCTCTGTTCCAGAAGTAATATATGTGGCTGTAGGGAATCACATTGCAAATGCAGATTGAATGCAATTTGCAAGAAAAAACAAAAAAACAAAACCAACAACAGAAAACCTTCTGTTACACATCATTACATCAATGTAATTTAAATTTAAACAGTCTTTCCAGTGGTGACCAAGTACAATGTTGTGGGAATGAAGATCTCTGCCACGTTCAGGGAATCTATTATGTACATAATGATGATGAGCTCGGGGCAATCATGAAATATATGCCAGCATTTTGGCAGCAACCACACTGCAAACAATAACAGCTGAACGCTCAGTAATTATAAGACTCACGCCCATATTGTAATCAAAGTTCGTGTTAAGAACAGGCCTCATTTTGTTGCTAGCATTGCCTTTAGCAACATGACGCAGGAGTTTCATTTCAACACCAACATTTCTCATAATGCGTTCTCATAATGGGAGTCCACATTTAAAAACAAAAATTGAGTTACAGTGGTGGAAAGTGGAAAAAAAACAACAACAAAAAAAAAAAACAACCCACCTTTATCAAAAATGTTATTGATTATTGACTTCTTATTGCTAGCAGTCTGTTTGACCGCTCACTTGAATAAAATGGATTTAATCCAAATCTTAATCATTCAAAGACAAGTAGCACTAAAAAGAATGCCTTCAATCTAATGATAATTCGAATAAAAAAAATATGTACTACGAGTTGAAAGTTCTGGAATAAAAAGTTCTAAGGCACATAAATAACAAGACTAATATTTAAATTTGCAAATATTTGACCAGCTGCATTATGCACTAAAGTCTGTGGAGTATTTTGTTGTACATTTAAAATAATCCCTGGTTCTTAACAGTTTGAGACTTCCTGCAATGGACGAAAACTCAATTCAACCACCTTGTCTGTTAATGAGCTGAGCAAACAACACCCCCCCACACACACACACACTCTTTAACATTGCAACCTTGTGTTTGTTTTGTTATTGCTATGAAAAGTTTCTAGCAGTGAAGAAATATGCTCAAAGTAAATATCTGCGTTAAAGTTAATCTGCTTATTAGTATCCATTCACTCAACTTCGCTGTGGATCAGGAGTCTAAACCCAGGAAGACAGGGTGTAAGGTGGGAATATGCATATATCACATTCTCATACACACTTAGAGGAACCTTAGAGTAGCAAAAATGCCCAACAGCATGTTTTTGGATAGTAGGAGGAAGCCTGAGAACCTGGTGGGAACACGGACATGGGAAGAACATGTGAAACTCCACACAGACAGTAACCCAACGTTGGGATTAAACAGAGGACCGTGGAGTTGTGAAGTGGCCATGATACCCAATGCACCACACTGCATCCCTATCATTACAACAAAATACACCTAAATATCTCTTTACTAACGTGATGTTGCTCAGCATACACTCACGTCATAACTAGCGGTTTTCTCTCTGTCCAAGATGCCATGGATCTTGACGTAGCCATTCTTTCTGCCTACGCTGAATAATCCCTCGTCCACTGCAGGTCCTATTAGAGAATATTCAATATCCGTCCTGGTCTCTTCATCCGATCGGATCTGAAATCAAACACGTACAGTACAGTTTCATGTACACATGGGTGTAATGTAATTTAACCGTTACCTGTTGTAGGTGTCAAAGCATTTTACATTTTCTAAATTGTTATTCTTATTCATAACTGTATTTATACCATAGTGCTGTTGGATTCTTAATTCTGATCGGACAGAAGGTATCGATTCATTTTCTATAGCATCAGAAGTTCAGGCTGCAAGATCAATCACAGGTTTATATTAACATGCGTGCTCATTCTAATATGTTATAGTTTCTACAGCAACAGCACAATAAAAACCTAATGATAAATGTTTTAGAAAATGTGTCATTGTTTAACAAAGAAAACGCTCATATGGTGACATCTCATGTTGTTGAATTCAGATTTATGGAAAGAGACTTTTGCCATGGGGAGAACCTTCAGGACAGGGGAGTGTGCACTTTGTGGTTTCGCTGTAACTTGAAGAGCTGCATTTTTAAAAAAAATTTTTTTGTCTTTTTTACTTCACGTGAGAGATAAAACAAAAGCTAATGATGGAGCGACTGTTTATGGCTTTTATAATATAGGTGATAACAGGTACTAACTTGTATTCGGGGTGTTCCACAACATTAACTCTAACAATAAACTTTATAGTTTATCTATATAAAAATATATAAAATACTTCAGGACCTGTGGTTATGGGAAAATAATCAGCTTTGTTGTTGCTCCACCACCTTGTCACTGATTAAAGCACACCCTGTTGTATACACCATATACACTAAATGCAGTGTTTCGCTAAAGACGATGTCTTTTGGAGTGTAATACCAGTTTTAGTTCCCATTATAGTGTTGGTTTTCAGTCTTCTACACTAGCGTTACCGTTTCAAAGCAGTCGGACGCTATTCGTTTTCAAGAACAGCTGGCAGTTAGGGGCTTTGTTTTAAAGAACATCATACTAAACAGTATGGTATAATACAGTAGTATGTCATTTTGTTGGATCATCAAACCTATGATGGTAGACTATTGTGACGTACTATTTAGTGTCCTGTTATGAGATTTGTGCTCGGCTATTCATCACAGCAAATCAGCTAAATGCAAATAATCACACACTACTGTTAGTGCTAGCTGTGCTGACAGGTTCTAGTCGGTTGGACCTGTGCGCAACACGAATAATAACAAAACACAGAAGTAACCAAATGATTACAGGGTACAGAAATACACGTATGCCGAAACTACAGTTCAACCTATTTATAACCGTTTCATGCAACAACTTTCTCCGAGATAGCTTTGAGAGGCTTTCAATGTTTTAATGAAAAAAACAAAAACTGGGTATAATTCTGCTTCAAATCAAACCATTGCCAGCTCACTTCATTACGTAGGAATCTTACTTCGAAAATCTAAAGTCTATACTTTGAGTCTGTGAACACAAAAGCAGGAACTACAGGATATTCGGCCGGATGCAAACCTTTATCCTTTGTTAGAAATATACATAAGGGTCAAAGGTATTTAAAACTGCATTTATAATGAAGTTACTCTGTATTTTATTATGCTTTTTAAAACATTTCATGTAAGAAAAGCAACGCAGCATGGTTTGCTTCCTAAGAAGTAAAAGTGTAATGATGTCATGTAATAACTATCCATATTGGTAATGCCTTTGACTGTATAAATACCCACTTTGGCAATGAATTCTTCTCTTGTATAATCCATGTTCTCAAACAGTTTCTTCGGAGGGATGATCCATTCTCTTTTCTGTCGATGGAGTATTCGCAGCTCTCCCTCGTCAGCGTCAACCCAGATTACCTGTCCATGCACAAATACAATCAGACTTTTAGAATCATATCCACAGACAGGAATCATACTTAAGCAGTTTAAGAAAGCTCAGTACCATGGCTCTCAAGAAACACAGCCAGGAGTCCTGAAATTTCTTTTCAATTACAGTTATAATGACGTGACTAACGACTAATTAATAGATATTATTTCCTTACTATGGTTATTAGTCTAATTGACCAATCACTAGAACTGGATGGGTTCAATCTGAAGTTTAATATTAATATTAACAAGTCAACAGGTTAACACAGTCAACCTGAATCGAACGGCAATTGAAATGAAAATACCGTTAAGGAGATACAACATTTGAACAGCATGAAAAGTTCAAGAATAAAGCGCTGTCAGCTGTGAACAGTTTGAAAACGGTTTATATAAGTATTATTCTATATTATGAAATCACGTTGGAAAGTGGTGTGCCTGATATTATACAGGCAAAAAACACAAACAAAATTTTTTTTTTTTTTAATTGATATAACGCTGGAAACAGGGGAGCATACTGATAACATATAAGCCTATAAATTTAATTCATCAAAGGGGTCACAGGTGATGTCTTTCTTAGGACAATAAACACTTGAAGTGCTTAAAGCAGTGCATTTTCTCACCAGTGGCCATGCACAGCACCAGATACAAAACACACACACAAACAAGCACGCAATAGAAAGACAGATAAATAAAATAGATAGATAGTAAAAAATAAGTAAAACAAATAACCAACCAACCGGAAAAATAAATACCCTGCTTAAAAAAACCCCCCAAAAAACTATAGAACTTATCACAGAAATTCTAATGGTTTCCACTACAAACCAGCAGCTAACCATTAAAACCATTACTAATCCTTATATGATATCCACTAGACATAACATGCCACCAGTAGAAGGAAACAAATTTCCAGTAGAGACCCACAGAGACCATTACAGTTTCCATTAAAACCAATACAATTTCCATTATAACCGTTACAAATTCTATGAGGGTTTGTGTTGTTGTTGTTTTTTCAGCAGGATAAATAAACAAATATATATATATATGAACCATGCAAAAATAAAATATAAGTAAAATAGTATTTTTTTTTTTTAATTAAATAAATAAATAAAAATATTGTATTGTCATGGTTACCGGGGAATTCCAGCCAAGACGTTTATCTCAAAGAAAACTCCCTAAGAGTTTTGCAACATTGTAACACTGATAACGACTAGAGAGAGAGAGAGAGAGAGAGAGAGAGAGAGAGAGAGAGAGAGAGAGAGAGAGAGAGAGAGAGAGAATTTTTATGATTTGATAGTAAAATTAAACACAGACCGAATCAACAAGGTTAAAAAAAACAAGAAGAAAAGAGTTTCCTGTTCTTTTCTACATAAAATCGCCCTCATAGGGAAGTGAAATACTTACAGCAGTACAAAACGCGGTTATTAAAACGCATAAATTCAGAAACGTCGCCATTAAAATCCACAAAAGTAGCGTGGGTGTATGAGAAAGAGTTGGTGTGTGAGTTGGTGTGTGAGTGTGAGTGCTGCAGCTGGAGCTCTCTGATCTAGTTCGGGTCCTAAACGCGGGCGGCGCCTGAGAGCAGCTCCATCACGCCATTGGTCACTGCAAAGGAGGGAGACACACTGGTCTGGGTTTTTTTTTTTTTTTTCGGCACACACACATTCCACCTACATAGAAAGTGCATTACATTCTCTCTTAACACTGCTGGGAAATAAACAAAAACAATAGAAACCATCAGAGAAATTCTAATGGTTCCCACTACAACTACCATTACAAACCATCAGCTAACCATTAAAACCATTACCATTATTGGTCCTTAATGGGATCCACTAGACCTAACATGCCACCAATAGAAGGTAACAAATTACCAGTAGAGACCCAGAGGAACCATTATAGTTTCCATTAAAACCAATACAATTCCCATTATAACCATTACAAATTTCTATTGAGGGTTTCTATTGTTTAGTTGTTTTTTGGTTTTTTTTGGCAGGGAAGTCATCCAGCACAGTGCACCATTCTCACACACACACACACACACACACACCCACACACACACACACACACACACACACACACACACACACACACATTCGGAAGCTGATTCTCACTTTCGGGAAATGTAGACTAGCCAATCCACCTACATGCATGTTTTTGGGAGGAAATTGGAGAACCTGGAGGAAACGTACACAGAGAGTAACCCAAGCGCAGGATCGAACCATTGAATGTGTCTGGTCAGAGGTAAGCTTGAAAAAAAAAAAAACATGTAAAAGGACATATTATGTGTATGTCTTTATACCACAGGACTGTTGAATTCACAAATCTGATCAGTCAGAAAGTGTTGATTAATTTTCTATAATAGTTATAGCACAGATATCCAGGGTGCCCCAAAAGTCTCTGTACACTACATAGGGGACTATGTTTGCCAGAACCACTTCTCGGTCGATCCCCAACACTTCCGGTCTTTTTGAATTTGTTAATAAGTTTGGCGGCAGTGTCGTGTGTGATGTGCTTTCCCTGTTTCCTTTTAAAGTCCATCACAACCTTGCGACAGCTTCCCGATCCAGCCATGAGAATCATTCCAATACGTTCCTCTTTTGTCAAAAGCATTCTTAAAATCTATCTGAAAAAAAAAAAAAAAAAAAAAAAAAAAAATTAAATAATGTAAACCAAGTATGAAAAAATCTGGAAGACATTTTGTAAAAAGTGTTAATTTCCCCTATGTATGGAGACTTTTGGGACACCCTGTAAAATGTATATTAATGCACTCCCTTCTACTATGTTATCATTTCTATAGCAACAACATACCTGTGTAACAACCTGTGGACTTGTAACATGTGTATTTGTTGATAAGGTGAAATTTTCTGTAAAGAGACATTTTTTTCATGGAAGGAGTCTCCAATGTCAGCACACTGCAACACCGTAACATTCTGTTTTCCATCATGGCAAAGTTTTCCCATGAGCAGAGGAGTTTGTAGTTTGTTTCATTTTTATGTATTCTAAGCTGATTTTTTTATTTTTAAATTTTTGGTCTTTTCAGTCCCTCCAGGATTTCACGATTTTGTGATCACTGAAATTAAGGCTAAATCAAGCAACCTCCGTATTATTCGCAGGAGCTTGCAATTTTTCAAAATTACCACCGATTTTCAACAGATTTAGGTCGTGTGACGTCATCACAATGCGTATTCAGCCAAAACCCTCTTCAATTCACGTGCATCAAACATGAGTACAGCTAAAAGCTCTCGTTTACCGACAAACATCACGGCGAAAGACCGTACAAAACAATTTTGTGCAATTGTGATTTTGCAAAAATTCAAGAATTTTTCTGCAAAAAAGCACACACACACACACACACACACACACACACTACTTGTACGGACTACTTATTAACTTCACAAGAGAGAAAAAAGAGATGTTTATAACTGCTATAACGTAATGAAAACAGGAGCTAAACTCTTTCGTGGAAGTTCCACAATGTTGAAAATAACTATACACTATAAAAAAGTACTACATGTTGTTATTTAATGAATTTTGCAATTCTTGGCAAATGTCTGTGGTATTAAAGGATTAAACAGTTCAGGATGAACTTTGGAATGGTAAAGCGCACCACCACCACCACAGTGTTTTCATTTACATTATGCTAGGCTGCATGTGCATTCATATACACAGACATTTTTGACAAATCTAAGGAGGTTAATCCTTAATAATGAATCTTTCTTGTACTTCATTTAGGTGCAAGGGAACGTCACTTTTTATTGCTCACAATAAAATAAACTGACAGAGGCAGCATGTTCTTATTCTAGAATTAATATGTGAATAGCAATTCGTCTAATTCTAGACCTGCACTAAATTGGTTTAATTGATTTTTAACTTATTTTGATTTGTAATTTTTAACTTTAGCTACACTTTTGTTTCATTTTGCGATAATTTACATGAGAATATCTCCAGAAAGACCTGATGTTCTATATGGAGTACCACAGGGTTCTTGTCTTGGCTCATTGTTATATTCCTGCATCCTTAATGCCCTAATCTATCTGCTAGTTATACTGGAATAAATTGCATAAGAAAATCATTAAGAAGAGTCATAAATTTCCCTTACTGTGTGTGAAAACCACAGTTTGACAGCAGATTCTGGTTCAACTGCCAATGCTTCATTTCCAACTGTATGTAAAAACAAATAGGCTATAACTTGTTCAGAACAGTGAAACTATTAATCTCACTAGGAACATGAATGTGTGCATATCGTAACTGTTCACATCATTCGTCTTGTTATTTTCATCGACCGTACAGAATTTTAGTGCTGGGAATTGTACATCGACTACCTGTTGCACAGCACTTTATAACCGCTGGTTGTTATGAAACTGATGTTTAATAACTCAGTATGAAAGGTGACGCCCCTAAGAATGAATGAAAGTACAGGTCTGAAACTTTGCCCACTTTTGTCTGAAACCCTTCCCTCACCATACTCCTCAATGTATGATTGCGCAATACGCTCATCCGTCCAATCCCTGGTGTAATTTACTCAACTTAACAACTTCAGGCAAATGTTTCATAACAGACTTTAAAAATGCTTTTTGGGGCTTGGTAATGAATAACAGTGGGATTTTAAAGTAAGTATTTCTTTCTTTCTTTCTGTCTTTCATAAAACATGCTACTTACAATGGTACTCATTTATCTAAACGTTTGTTGTTTGGGGAACTAGTAGATGTTGTTGCTCCGAGATTGAACTTGTAGTCCTGTCAGTGTTCAACTTAACCACCAGTGGAAAGATTCTTGTGGTCCAGAGAGAAACATAGGACTGAACATGGCCTGTCTGTCCGTCTGAGTTAATTTCTCTTTCACCGCTCTTACACACTCGCACACAAATCGCATATTTACTACCATTCCATCTATCTTCCTCTGTTCCTACTGCTGTCCAGTCTACTCTTTTCTCTCTGACTCTGTAGAAATGCACAATAACTAATCAGCTATTGAATTTTGTTCCCAACATGAGGTGTTAAGTATGCACTAACACTGAACCCTGTCTCTTATGTGGTTGTTTTTGAGTTTGACACAGATAAAGGCAGGCTTCATGCAGACTGATTCAGAGACAACAATGCCAAACAGTTTAGTCATCTGTTTCTCTCACAGATAAGTGAGAATATGTGTGTGCTTGTGTGTGGGGAGGGGATGACAGGAAAGCAGGACGAGAGAGAGAGCCAGAAAAAGAAAGCCATGGTAAACTCCTACAGTACTACTTCGTGCAAGCTTGTAGTCTTGTATAAGCAGCGTCTTTAGATCAGAACATAATGTCACTCACAATTCATGTCTTTTGCAATTGGTTGACCATGTTTTATTTTGTATTCAGGCCAAATGGCAGATCTAACCTGTCGCACTATAGAGAAGGTAAGAAACCTTTGTACAACTTCTCCCATATCAAGTATCAACGTCTGACCTCACAGGTTAATAATTATCTTGACTACGGCAGTAAACCGTAGGGCTGTAGTAGCTCAGTGGTTAAAACGTTGGACTACTGAGCGGAACGTCTTAAGTTCAAAAAGGGCGTCTGCCACATACCGTAAATGTAAACACACACTGAGTGTTTAGGAAACCTTGGTGATGAATCAAAACATGTACGCAAGCTAGTTTTTACAAGCTCTTTCAAATTCTTCTCACTGTTATTTTTTGAATTTACATAAAACCATAGGTCTGAATGAGCTGTACAAACAGTATTATATCAACAGAAACTGCTGCTCCTAAGGATGTCAGATGCCTGAGATCTGAGATCAAGCTACAGTGTGCTAAATCGTATCACGGTAATTTCTGAGTGGTGTTATGATGTGCTGTTTGCTAGCACTGGACCTCTCAACTTTCCCAATCTAATTAACTTGTCATAGCGATAATAGGGATCTGAAGGAGTTCCTCACAGGTGTATTGTTGGTCCATTGGTCAATCATATGCCAGGTTGTACTTGGAAATTTTAGCATTGCGGTGATGAAGGTGCTAAAAAACCTTTGTGGGTGAATGCTATCATATTGTTATAGATTTAAAAAAAAACAACAACAAAAAACCCTAATACATGACCTAATTTGTCATGGAGATGATTGTGATGTAACAGCGTTCCTCAGGGGTGTATTTTAGATCCGGTGGCCTTTGTATGCTGTTCCATTTGTTGCCTTTAGCATTGCGGAAGTGAAAAGGCACCTGGGGTGCAAGATCTTTGTGGTTGCCGTCACACTCACACAAAACTAATTTGTCATGGAGATGATGGTGATCTCTTGGAGTTCCTCAGGGGTGTGGTCACGTCAACAACGGAAACGGCAGATCATGTAACACACAGCGGCCTACAAACCTGTCCACCGACTACAGCTCCCAAAATACCATGTGTCCTGCAAACATGGCCGCCGAGGACTACAACAACCGTCCATTACAAACTCTCTCACGTTTACATTCACCATCATTCTGATCGCACACACCTGGACACGATTACTCTCACTCAGTATATAAGGACTCACTGTCCCATAGCTCATTGCGAGGTATATGCTCATTGTCACGTACAGTACCTGTCTATAGTAAGCCTTCTGTTTCATTGCTACTGTGTTTATGGTTACGACTACAATTCTGGTTTCTGGTTTATGTCTTTGTCTCTCGCCCAAGTTACTCTGTTTGCACATTGCCTGACTTCTGCCTGTTTGTTCACATTGACTCTGCTTCTTGTTTTTGATTTGTCTGTCATTGTTATAGTAAAAGGAACATAACTTGCAATTTTCACATTCTCCACTGAATGCACAGTAATTGCTGACATTGTGATGATTATCTTGCTGGGGGTGGGGTGTTGGGCGCTTTTCTTCATATGGAGTCACCTTTTACTCCAAACATGCCAAATGGGGGAGTGACTGTATCAGTGGTATAGTGTCTGTGTTTCGTTAAGAAGATTAATTAGAATTTTATATTGATAATCAACTACCATTACACACTTCACTACATATAGTACATCTTCAGCAAGCTGCCTTAGAGTGGATCCTCCCTGCCATGCTGCCGCGTAGCTATGCTCGCTAGGAAGCTCTGTTATGGGCCAACTGGGAAGTGTAATTTAAAAACAAGTATTGCTAACATTTGTAAAACGTAGCCAGCGTATATTGACTTACCAACCCTATATTGGGAGGGTTGGTAGGGTTCTCATCCTAACGAAACTTAAATGCTTCAAGATGCCCTTAGATGTTTTGAGGGACTCTCCAGAACAGAATTAGGGGTTGTGTATGAGATAAATATATATATCAGGAAAACACAAGTTTGGTAAGTGTTCTTCCAGTTTAAGCGGAATCAGCAGTTCGAGGGAAAGTATGAGAAAAAAACCCATTTTTTCAAAGGAGCCCTGGCTTCAGTGTTTTCCAGTGGTTCTAGGGCATAGCATTAAAAAACAACAACAAACAATCAAACAAACAAAAACTTTCTGGTACTTAAAATGCCAGCAGCAGCCCCTATAGTAGTTATTATATGCGGAAAAGTGTGCTTGGTAATTATTGACTTATGTTGACTGTCATGAAGTCATGTTGGTTTGAAATGAGATGACTATGATATGATAAGAAAGTGATAGTGAATACCTGTTTTAAGCCGATGACTCAACATGATTTGAAATTCTAAGGAGTGATTTCGCTGAATTTCATAGTCATGAAGTTAACCAGGCTAACTCCACCCTTACCTTTAATCATGCTCAACCTTTTACAGGTAACACAAGGTGGGAATTCATATGAATCTGTAATTGCGAAACAATCTTGGGCTAACATGCTAAGAATATTCATGGCATAGGGTAAGGTTATGATGCATAATAATCAAATAAATCATTTAAATCATTTGAAGCATTGACCAACTCTTGAATGTCTTAAATATGTATCCATGATTTCTAAAAATCAAACAAAAAAAAAAAACCTCATTTTATTATATAATTTGTACTTACACTTACTGTCCACTTTAATAAGGACAGTAATAGGAACCTGCTCATTTATGCAGTTATCCAATGAGTCAATCATGCAGCAGCAGCACAATCTATAAAATCATGCAGATACAGGTCAAGAGCTTGAGTTAAGGTTCACACCAAACATCAGTATGGGGAAAAATTGTGATCACTGAGACTTTAACAGTGGCATGGTTGTTGGTGCCAGATGGGCTGGTTTGAGTATTTCAGAAATCGCTGATCTCCTGGGATTTTCTCACACAACAGTCTCTAGAGTTTACACAGAATGGTGCAATAAACAAAAAAACATTGAGGGAACGACAGTTCTGTGGGTGGAAACACTTTGTTGATAAGAGAGATCAGAGGAAAATGGCCAGATTGGTTTGAGCTGCCAGGAAGGATATTTATCAATTTATCACTCTTTACAGTCATGGTGAGCAGAAAAACGATTTTATGGAGACACTAGAGATCCTGATCCTTTCTGCTCTCCGGACCTGCCAGATCCGTTTCGGATGTCCTACCTCTGGATGGAGCTCTCAGATTGCTGGGACTACGGCTGCTTCTAAGGCCAAACAGACTGCATATAAAACCATAATGAACTTTTTCACACTACCTGTTGTTACCCAGATGAGGATGGGTTCCCTTCTGAGTCTGGTTCCTCTCAAGGTTTCTTCCTCTTAACATCTTAGGGAGTTTTTCCTCACCACCGTCGCCACCGGCTTGCTCAATAGGGATAAACTCGCACATTTAAAATCTGTATACCGTGTTTATATGTTTCTGTAAAGCTGCTTTGATACAATGTCTATTGTAAAAAGCGCTATACAAATAAAATTGAATTGAATTGAATTGAAAAGCATCTCAGCATGAACAAAACATCAAACCTTGCAGTGGATGAGCTACAACAGCAGAAGACCACATCGGGTTTCATTCCACTGAAACTGGACAGTTGAAGACTGGAAAGACCAGGTGACCTGGTGATAACAGAATCCTGAGGCTATCATGGGCACTGACTCACCCAAACTGAACAGTTGAGAATGAGAAAAATAAATCACCTGGTCTTTTTCCAGTCTTTAACTGAGCAGTTTCAGTGGAGTGAAATTGGCTGATTAGATAACTGCATAAATGAGCAGGTGTACAGGTGTTCCTATTAAAGTGGATGGTGACTGTATATATTATGGACCAGTGGTTAAAGATTGGAATCTTAAAGCAAGCCTAAAGTAAAATAATGTATTAAATATGGGAATATATGGGAAAATATGGGAAACAGGACCATTGGAACAACAAACCGAATAGTCCTACCTGAACAGAAGTAAATATACTTCGCTGTAGATTAATCAACGTAAACGTTAAAGCAATGCAAAATACAATGATGATAAAAAAAAATTAAGAGTGGAAGATATTAGAAAAGCGGTAGGATCATGCCACAATGTTTTCACATTACATTAAAGTTCGAAAAGTTCCCACTTTGAAATAATACACCCTCATTCACTTTCAATTCAATCCATGACTCAAAATACATCTGCATACTGTAAATTAGAAAATGACTGCATGTTCAAAAATATTGATAACTGAATATTGATATTGATAACTGAACTGTAAAGTCTACAGGTATAAATGTTGGAATTTGCTTTTTTCAGCCTCAAAAAATTGAGTAAGAATGTCGCATATTGTACGACATTCTTACTGAACAATTAAAAAAAAGCAATCATTTAGGCAAGTCGAGAACATGTCTTGAAGAATCTGATTTGTTTGTCATGAGTCAGCAATTCACAAGAAACTATTTGAAATGTCAACTAATGACTACATGTTGAAAGCTACATTGAGAAAACAGCAATCCTAGTGTTTCATAATCTCACCAACGTCATTCATATAACACCTGTGCACCTACAGGTATGAACGTTTCCTCTGGAAAAGTTGTGCAAATGAAGTAATCTCTTACATATTTGAATTTTTCCATCTCACCCCGGATTGTTAAACAGATCTAAACCTGATCCTTTGCTTTCAAAGCTTAGAAAATAGATTATTACAATGATCCTTATCATTTAACCTCTTATCATTTATCATCTGACCGTATGGTAGGTTTGTTACTTTTATCTCTACTTATGGTTGTGCAGAAGTAAAAGTAAAGTGAAAATAGCCATGCCTGTAATTTGTGTGTAAAAATGCCAAGTCTCGCATTCCCGAGGTGGAAAGAAATAGGCTGTAGTGATATAGTACTCAGTTAGGCGTCCTTATAGGAGTGTATGTGACCTGAGCTGTTATTGAATCTCTGACTGGAATATACAATTTGACGGAGACTCTAGTCAGGTAAAAACTGCACAGGAAAGGGAGAAGTCCAGGATGTGGGAATCTATGAGGTTAATGATGATGATTATGATGCTGTTGATATTTCAACAACATCAGTGCTCTGAATTTCCCCAGAAGAGTTTCAGCATGCAATTTTATTCAAACGTTCATAAAAACACAAAGACAAAAGACTAGAAGATGTCACATTCGACTATCATGTCTAATAATACAATGAGTAGCATTGTGTCATCAGTTTAAAGAAACAAGGTGGGGCAGGCAGTCGGTAGACCATAGTGTGACACACCCAGAACACATGTAGATTCATAGTGCAGGTTGAAACTACCAGAGCTATTGCATAAAATCTCCAGGGAAAAAGAGGAAAATTTGTCATCCTTTGTAAACCACCTACACCAGTTTACATATCACCAGATTATATATCTTTTCCAACAGCATTCTTTGTTTTACCAACATTATCTACCACCAGCATGTGAGCAGTTCTCCCAGTGACCTCATGTCACATTTACATTTATAGCGTTTGACAGGCGTCCATATCCTGAGAAACCTACAGAAGTGCTGTAGTGTCGTAGTGTAGTCTTTGTCAAAAACAACTCCTCATTTAACTGCTTGGTGAAGAGATATCTCTCCACTGCAAAGAAGAGATAAGAATATCCCGCACATAGGCAAGATCAACTGATATTATTCTTTATTAGATTGGTTTTAAACAAATCTAAGATCGTGCATGCTGCTAGAACACTCATTTCCCTTTGGGATCAATAAAGCTTTAGCTTATCTTATGAAGCCCATTTCTAGATATTTTTACTCGTATCCAAGCTGTCTTACACTTGTTATATAATCATCTCATGATGAAAAAATATTAGACATTATTCAAGAGACCTATATTCAAGAGATACTACTTGCAAAGATGTCCTTTTTTGAATATAAATATAGGATATAAATATAAGATGATTAAAATAATTTCAAGCTTGTTCTATTGGCAGATATTTTGGCTTTTTTTTTTTTTTTTTAGAAATAAATGTGTAAAATTAGTAAAAGCGCCTGCCAATAGAACAAGACTATTTCAAGCTTGAGTAGCTAGTTAGAATATCTAGACGTAAGTGAGGGTGAGGGTGGAGGTGGGGGTATTTTTAGCTTTGCAGATTTCCAGAGTTTTGTGTTTTAAATCTGCTAAGGACAGCTTTAAAAAACAAAAAAACAAACAAACAAAAAAAAAACAGTGGAGGGAACATACCCTCACTGTCTACTTTAATAGTAACACCTGCACACCCTCACATTTATGCAGTTATGCAGTCAGCTAATCATGTGGCAGCAGCTCAGTGCATAAAAGCATGCAGTTACAGGTCAAGCGCTTCAGTTAATGCTCACAACAAACATCAGAAAATGGAAAAAATGTGATCTCTGTGACTTTGACTGTGGCATGGTTGTTGGTACTAGATGAGCTGGTTTGACAATTCGTGATACTGGTGATCTCCAGGGATTTTCAAACACAACAGTCTCTAGATAAACATGTCAGAGAAAACTGGCCAGATTGGTTTGGGCTGCCAGGAAAGATATAGTAACTCATATAATCACTCTTAAAAACTTGATGAGCAGAAAAGCATCTCAGAATGCTCAACACATCAAATCTTGAGGTGGATCGGCTACACCAGCACATCAGCTATAGGTCGGGTGGCCCATAGAGGAAATCCTACTTGGAGCAAACTGCAGTAGTCTTCTCAAGCGCAGTATTCAAACATAACATAAAATATTCAAACAATAAAGAAAATACCACAAATATTCAGTATGCAAAATACATACAATAGGCAAAATATTCAGTACATAAAATATACAAAATACATAAAATAATCAGTCCACAGAATATACAAATAAATAAAATATTCAATACATCAAATACAGAAAATACAAAAAAGTCAGTATGTAGAATTAACCCCCCCCAAAAAAAATTTAGTATATACAATACAGAAAATACCACAACTATTCAGTAGCCTATGTAAAGTACATAAAATATACAAACACATTAAGTACAAAAAATACATAAAATATATATATTTTTAAAAATGTAGTATGTAAAATGCACAAAATGCATACAATATTCACTACAAAGACTATAAAAAATACATAGAATATTCAGTATGTAAAGCACATAAAATACACAAAATATTCAGTACATAAAATACACAAAAATGCATACAATATTCAGGACATTTTAATTTAATTTTATTTACAATTTTATTTCACTTAGAAGATTCTCAGACATTTACAGAATAGTTTGTTGGAAATTATTATTTTTAAAACTGGTTAATCCAGAAAGTGCTGGGTTGATAGTCATTTGTCGGTATAAAATCTAATGTAAATGTAACAATTAGTATTTTGAGAGCTTCCTCTGTAAATTATTTCTAATTAGGGATAAGAATTAACATGTACAATTTCATGACTGCAGGTCATGTAGAATTAGTGTCTTTCCACTCCAGTGAGTGTGGTTTATGGAATAATTTACATGTATATATCATACTGACACATAAACTGACATGTATCAGGAAACAAGCTTTTCAGGGATACAGGCCCCTCTGAAACTATTGGAACAGCAAGGCCAGTTCATTTGTTTGTGCTGTACACCATTGACATTTGGGATTGAGATCGAAAGTTGGATATGAAACGAGAGTTTAAGATTTTAGGTTTTATTTCCTGGTATTTACATCTAGATTTGTTAAACAACATAAAACATAGAACATTTTGTATCAGACCACCAAAATTTTAGCTGAGCAAAAGTATAGGAACAAATAAGTCTCGAAGGAAATTAAAGTAAATAACACTTAATATTTGGTTGCATATTCCTTACTTGCAATAACTGCATCAAGACTGTGACTGGGGGGCGGTGGGGATGGGGGGGATTACCTTCACCCCTGCCCTGTGGAGGTTGTTGATGATGTCACTGACTGTTGTTTTGGGGTTTTTCTTCACGGCTCTCGCAATGTTTCTGTCATCAGCTGCTGGCTTCTTTGGCTGACCCATTCGGTGTCTGTTGCTCAGTACACCAGTGGTTTCTTTTTTTCAAGATATTCCAAATTGTTATATTGGCTATTCCTAATGCTTCTGCAATGCCTTTGATTGATTTTCCCCTCTTTTCTCAGCTTCAAAATGGCTTGCTTTTCTCCCATAGACAGCTCTCTGATCTTCATGTTGGTTTATCCTTTTTTAACAACAAATGCAGTCTTCACAGGTGAAACTAAAGGCTAACACCAAGAGTAGATGTTCAGAGCTATTTATTGTTTAAACGGTGAATCTAACAGGACACACCTGGGTAACAAGAAACAACTGTCAGTCACATGTTCCAATATTTTTGCTCACTTACACATCGGGTGATCTAATACAAAATGTGCTATGTCGTTTAACACATGTACATATAAATACCAGGGGAAAAAAATTCTAAAACTCTCTTCTCATATTCATCTTTTGATCTCAAACCCAAATTGCTTCAGTCTATGGCAAAAACAAACGAGTTGGCCTTGCTGTTCCAATAGTTTTGGAGGGAACTGTATATGACATGACTTGATTGTGACAAATAAGTTTAAAGCTTTCATCAAAGGAGTTAAGTTTCAGATAATGTGATGGTAGCAAGTGTGTTAACATTAAAGTAAACATGTTTCTGTTGTGTTTTGACATTTTGATGAGTGCAGTGTGAGAAAAGACGGGGAAGAGTTAAAGAGGGGAAATGACTGACCTAATCATTTCTAACTGTAGTGGTTTGCCTTAAAGGTCTAAATTGCTCTGTCTACCTAACTGAATATTTTGTATGTCTGCCTCAACACATGACCTGAGTGCCTGAGGGCCAAAAATGTCCCTCTGTAAAATGTAGAAAATCATGACAGGCCTCTTTATGTTTCTGTACTTCAGAACTATATAATGGACCGAAATACCACTTTTTTGATTAATCGGCCAATTTCAGTCTTTTAAATAAAAATTCTTTTTTCCTTTGGTTTGATTTTTATATTGAACATTTATCTTTTAAATTAGCATTTAAAATTAAAATGAATTATATGTCATATTATTCAGTATTTAATATTTATTTAATATTCTGTTGCATTTGTTTTGTTCATTTGCATAATTGTATTTTTTATTATTTAATTTTTTTCTACTTGATTGTACTTTGAGCTACCACATGTATGAAAAGCTAATTATTATTATTATTATTATTATTATTATTATTATTATTATTATTTAAAAGTATTATTATTATTTTTTTTAAAGTAATATTATTATTATTATTATTATTATTGTTGTTGTTATTATTATTAGTATTATTATTATTATTATTATTATTATTATTATTATTATTATTATTATTATTTAAAAGTATTATTATTATTATTATTATTATTATTATTATTTAAAAGTATTAT
>JANDJT010000206.1:25717497-25728569 GCA_024331685.1 Stegophilus panzeri | reverse complement strand
TTCTTCGCATACCCCAGCATGTTAGGAAGTTGGGGTCAGAGTGCAGGGTCAGCCATGATACAGCGCCCCCTGGAGCAATGAGAGTTAAGGGCTTTGCTCAAGGGCTCAACAGTGACAGCTTGGCAGTGCTCAGGCTTGGATCAGTAACCCAGAGCTTTAACTGCTAAGCCTCCACTGCACTTCAACACTGTTTGTTTTCCAACACTTCAAATAAGCAAAGAGTCAGGGAACCACTCTCTTTTGGCATCTAGAATGGTTGCACTGTTCACTCTGCCTCTTGAAGGAAACACGTGACGTGACTAGTGTATGTTTACTCAAGCTCAGAGTTGACAAAATATATCCAGAGGTTCCAGTGCAGGGAAAGGATATGGCAAAGGATTCTCTAAGACGATACAGTACAGTATAAACTGTATACAGAACAACAATATGCAGTGAAAGACGTTCCTAGCACTGGGATTGAGAACCACTGAGATACCGTATAATAAGAACCCTTAATTATGCAATGAATCCTTAAGGAACCCTTCAAGAACCCTTTCTAAGAGTGTACTGTGTATGTCTTAAGATGTGTAGCAGTTTCATGGTTTATTACCTGTTTGTGAAAAAAATAGACAGAGGTGGCTTTAATCAAATTTGTCTTGACTATATGCTTTTTGTGACCTTGAGTCAAGGTCATGTTTCAGCACCAGTGTGTTGGATACGTTGCACATTTGCTTTCATCCACTAAAAAAAATTGATAGATCAGCATTTATTCATTATTCAAGAAAATACACAGAATGGTTTTCAGTTATGGTTCAGCTGACAGATCCAAAATCATAACCCTGAGGACTGAGCAGTAGATAAACAGTGACTAAACAGTTCACGCAGCCAATTAAATGCTGTTTATCACCATGTGTTAGGGTTTACACTATGGTCTTATACCCATCGCTTACACAGGCAAATAAAATGAAAGCACTAAACCTAATATGCATATGAAGATGTATTTTAATGGTGAAATATTTAATTGCTTAGATGTAGCTGAGATGATGTACAACAATATGGCTGACACTTTGGGCATCTTTTAAACATGTTATATAAATAAAGGTAACTTCATTTGACTTGACTTGACTTGAAATTGAAGGTTTTCCCCTTAATAGGTTTATCCAAAGGTATCATGTATGACCGGAGTTAGGGTAGACCAGGGGCGATTCTAGGATTTAATTTTAGGGTGGCACAGCGTATAAAATCTATCAAATGTGCTATTTCATTGTTTGTCTTTGTTTGATAAGCAGCCTGTGAGAAGCAGGGACAAAGTTTTTTTTCCCTTGTAGCCCAATTAATGGTCTTTCATGGGGAGCATCAACCTGTGTCTTCTCTCCTTGAGAGTAGCAAATCTGTTGATCATTTTATTATGGTCCAATTGCTCAGCAGCATCTTTCTTTGGCAGACAATACAATATAAATAATACGTTAGGGTTCAATCAGTGTTGGGAACACTGTCTTCAGGCTGTCTTCAGAGGTCCATTTCCTCTTCGCCCCTGACTGCTGCTCATTTGCAGACCTACTCTCACATGACAAGAAAAAAAATTCTAAAAAAAAAAAAAAAAAAAATCAAATAACGAAATATAGATTTCCAAATTTTTCATCATGGTATCTAGTTCATTTTCACTTTTTAGCTACATGAACAATACAGTAGGCTCTACACTACCTGTCAAGTCAACCCTGGGCCCTGAATATTAATTCCATTTCAAATCACTTTAATTAACCATCTAATATACATTAAGAATATTGTCATGTTCTAAACACTACACATAAATTACTAAAATAAATAAATAATAAAAATACAGACAAACCTTTATATTATTGTAATTTAATCTGTACTATATATATATATATAAAATAATATCTTTTTTGTTTTCCACTCATTAAAAAAAAAAAAAAAAAAAAAAACAGAGCACATGAATCTATCAATTTGCAACTTCTATAATTCAAAGCGACATAAAAAACACAAATCCCTTTACTCTAAGTGTAATAAATCTCACAGTCAGATGTTGGGTCATTAGTAGAATGAAATAACTCCACATGATGTTTCTCTGTCTCTGTCATTCACTCTGATGAGGAGTTAAATGAGTGCAGCAAATGAGTGCTGTCTGTCACTGCTTGTGTCTTTAATCATTACTGTGCATGACAGCATGTTGATCTAATGCCACATCCACAATATATATATATATATATGTTTTCTGATGAAAATAATATGTTATATAGGTTAGACAATATAGGTTAGATATAGTTATATAGGTTAGACAATGTTACACCAAGGAGTAAATATAGCCAACTACACCCAATGCTTTTTTTTATCAAATCTGGGCAGGAAAGGAATGGGTTCGATCCATATCTGTCCCTAAGCTATGACCGTACTACCCCAGCCCCCCCCAAACATTTGTTCACAAATGACAAAAAACATCCTAAAATCCTAAAAGCTTTAATTTGCCAGCAGACTTGCAGCACCCTAGACACTCTGCAGCCCGTGCCCAACTTTTACCTCTAACATAACCACAGACCAGGTCTAGTACTGGGGCTCAAGACCCACAGAAAGAGTGAAGTACACCTTACCTGAGTCAACTACTGAAAAAACAAAACATGAGAAAGTTACATTTAAAAGCACTGAGTAACTTTCATTCAGAGAAAAATGGAAATAATGCCGCTTTCTCATCTCTTACACTAAAGTCACGTATCAACCTGGCAGGGCCTGCTGGCCATCTGAGGCAGTCTCACTCAATCTAGTTTGAAGGATGGAGAATTTCCAGGCTTGCAAACCCTTCAAGACCTCTGGATGCCAGAAGATAACGAGAGAGCCAAATACAATCTGTGAGTGAAGGTTCTTCATTACTCATAGAAGCAAATCTGTAAATCTTTCAGAAGCCAGCACTTATAGTATCTTTACACTATCACACAATTTACACACTAATTACATATTGAGATGAAGCGTTCTTATTTTATTTACATTTTTAAAAATTGTTTGTACAGTCCACCTCACATGGCCTTCCAGCCACATTCTCCCTCTTATTATCCTTATTGGTGCCACTCAGGATCAAACTGTTGTCTCTGAGTCTCTCCATCCTCACCCTAACAGACCTTATCTAAAGAAAACTGATCTAATGCTTCCTCCTACAGGCAGCTCGGAGCCACATGGTTATTTGTCCATAAAAGGAGCCTATTGTAGCATTAATCCTAGCAGTAGTCCCAGAACTCAGTCCCAGCTGGCACACTTGTGCCTCAGTGCATGTGCACACGGCTACCTGAAGCTTTTGAACCTCACAGGACTTTCCCTGCTGGTCTTGCACCTCAAACCCAACTGTGTAGTGTCCCGGCCACAGGATCTCCTGGCTGCGCAAATTAACTGCTGTTTCTGTAAAAGGAAGGTATCAGTCATGAGATACACAAAGGAGTCAGAAGTACAGGGAAAACGCTCGATGCTCCGGTTCTCCTTTGTGGTCCTGGCAACCACTATGAATTCAAAAGTTCTGCATTGGGGTATTTATCCCCATCCGTGGCTGTGACGTACACTACGCTGTTGCCAAAGCACAGTGTTTCGACTGAGCTGGTCAGAATCGGACAGTGGTCGTTGAAATCCTCCACCTGAATTGCTAATAGAAAAACAGTGTAACAATTAAATATTATTTTGGGGGTATTTCTACTTTACAAGAGTGTTATTGAAATTGAATACTTTTAATCTTACATAATTCCATTTCCAAAGGTTAATAATGATAATAAGTCTTTATTAGTCACATATACATTACAGCACAGTGAAATTCTTTTCTTCGCATACCCCAGCATGTCAGGAAGCTGGGGTCAGCCATGATACAGCGCCCCCTGGAGCAATGAGAGTTAAGGGCCTTGCTCAAGAGCCCAACAGTGACAGCTTGGCAGTGCTGGGGCTTGAACCCCCAACCTTCTGATCAGTAACCCAGAGCCTTAAACGCCAAGCCGCCACTGCCCCTTTAAAGTCCTTGTTACAATTTCTAAAGGACTTTTATTCTCTTATGCAGCCATTGACTATGTACATATGCCCAATTAGTAGATATTATAGAAGGCACTTGTTATTATTATGGTGCTACTATGTTAATTAAATGTCCTAATTCTGTTCATCTGCAAAATTCAGCTAATCAGTTTGTCTGTGGTAACAGCAGCTGATTGGAGTGGCTTACATTCTGTAGCTCCTGTGCAGCAAGATGCTCCTGATATCCAGTGGTTGGCACCCTGTTGATAATCCCAACGTAATCTGACTAGCTACCAGCTGCAAAAACAAGGCCAAGCTGATCAAAGAGGTAGACCATCATTCCCAGAGTTACATCACAGACAAGCTCTTTTTAAGAAAGTAACACAATAAGTAAAACAATTATTATTGATCAGGTTAGTCACATAATTAGGAAGCTGGAAAATAACTTAGCTCAGCCTGAGTTTTGGCCGTTGGCGGCTGGTCAGACTAAACTGGACTTTGCATCAGGGTAATGTCAAACTTTTCACACTTTTCTTTTTCCCCCACACTTTAGTGACAGTCCCTAAGGATTCAGTGCTATGAAAACAGTTTGTTGGAGTATATTTGGAGAAAATGTTCTATTCACTCCGAGTTAGGCGTTTTCTGGCTTGATTTAAATGGGTGTAGTTGACCCTACTTTTGAGTCACATTCAAAACGTGTAGTGTTACAACAGTTTGCCTGGAAATCCCCGAATGTCTGAATATAAAACTCGCTTTACTGCAGCCATGAGAAGAAAGGGCTGTATTTTTTTGATTAGCTACATAAAATGATTCAAATAAAAAAAAGTACAGATTGATTACTGTCTGCATTTCAAGTGTGTGTGTGTGTGTGTGTGTGTGTGTGTGTGTGTGTGTGTTAGATTTAGTCTGGACTCAGCTAAGCCTGTTTATGACAGGAGGTAAAGCTTTTAATAGGAGCTGAAGCTAGTTCAATGCACCATCCATCTATTCGTATAAATAATATGCAGTGTTAAACCTTTGCACTGGTTTTTACTGACTGACTCTCTTATGATTAACAGTATGCAGGAGTGACTAAGCCAACACACACACACACACACACACACACAAACCCACACACATTCACACGTTCACACAGGAGTGCTGGAATGCAAGAGTGGGCGTGCTATAAGGAGCTGAGAAAATGATTTTTGGGGAATTGGCTCTCTCTGCTGGTGTTGAATCATATTATACTGAAAGCTGATTGTGGAGGCAGCAGAAACATCTGGAACAAAACCATATTAAAGCAATATACAGACTTTTTATTTCTATTTTTTATAACACATCACAACATTAGCCTCCACATACTACTCTATATCCCACATACTATTCTATATCTAACCCCAGATTCACACATTTAATCAAGTCAATGATATCAATTTAAACTAGTTGATTGTGTTTGCTTTATTAAAGCCACCATGTGTCCAATGCTTAAATGTAGTAAATCAAATACAATTCTAGTAAGTCTCGTAAAACATGATTACAAATAATGTACTCACGATAAAAAAACTTTTATAACTTTTATGACCTGTGGATAATTGTAAAGCAACTTTAATAACATTTATTATTAAGCCAAACTTGTCAAAATTTGGTTTTGTTCAACATTAACATTAATCAATTATTAACATAAATTTTGCCAGAGATGAGAATGTATAGAGCACTGTGATCTTACATACACACTTGATCTTAAAGTGCACCTATTATTCTTTTCATATATTACCTTTCGTGTAGTGTGTTATAGAGCTGTTTGTGAATGTGAAAAGTCTGCAAAGTTTCAAAAATCAAAGCGCAGGACAAACGGAGTTATTGATTCTCAAAAGAATGAACCGATTCTGAACAGCTGGAACGAGTCGTTAGTGATTCCAGAATTTACTTCCTGTACTAACCTACGTAGGTTTGTAACAAAAACCCCGCCTCTGGTCTTCATCGGCTACTCATGAACAACGCGTACTTTGACTCGCCCTCAAACACTACATTACAGTAGTTGCGTCCTGAAAGAGTTAGCTTCATGTCTAGAAGACGTTGTTTTCTGTGCTGCAAAAGCAAAACCACTTTGCATGGACTCCGACCGATCCTAGACATTAGTTCAACTCCGACCTTTGTTTGTGTTCCCGTGACAATTCAGACAGGATATGCTTCTCAAATCTAGCTGAAGTCACCGCGGGATTTGCGAAACGATTATTCATTAAAGATGGGGTCGTACCCACTTTATTTTGACCATCTTGTGCCTCTGGATCACAAACTGTAAGTATGATTAATTATTTGTTTATATATTTTCCACCTAGTGTTCCAAATGCGTAGTTTTGTGTTGTCTACGTGTACGGCCAATGCGCAGCTGTTAGTTTGTTAGCTGTTAGCTTCTGCTAACTGGTTAACTCATGTGATTGTCAAACTACATACAAACTTACCACTGAGAAACATCCTGTTCTCGTCGTGCTTGCAATGGTGGTTCGGGTTTATCTTCCGATGTATCACTATCGGACTCGGGCTCAAATTGATAAGGTAAAATTGACGACATTATTCCTGAGCTGAAATTCAGATATGGTAATGGACGTTTCCTTTCCGACACGCGCTGTAAGCGGTAGATCAATCACAACAGACTGGGACATCTGACCAATCAGAGCAGAGTAAGAGCTCTGAAAGGAGGAGTTTAGAGTGAACGGATCCTTGAGCGAGTCGTTTGTGACACTGAGAAAAAGAGGTGATGCAGCAATGGAGATTATGAGAAAATGAAAGTGTTTTTGACCTTGGATGCATGTAAACCTATTGTATGAGACCTCTAAAACAAAATTCGGCATATTTAAAAAGCGTAATAGGTGCATTTTAATACCAGTAGAAGGTAAAAAAGTTATTAAAGTTATCATTCCAGGAACAAGGATTGGCAGCTGTCTTTTCATTTTAAAGAATCATGGTCAGTGAAAACAATCCATCCATCCTACTCAGAGCCTATCCCAGAGATCTCAGGGCACAAGGTGGGGGACAACCTGCCAAACCATCACAAGGCACAATCGCACACTACTGACAATTTGGAAGTGCCGATCAGCCTGTAATGCATGTCTTTGGACTGGGGGAGGAAACCGGAGTACCTGGAGGAAACCCCCGAGGCACAGGGAGAACATTCAAGCTCTCCGCACACAGAGGGGAAACGGGATTCGAGCCTCCAACCCCAGAGGTACAAGCAAACGTGCTAACCACTAAGCCACCGTGCCCCACCAGTGAAAATAATGACATGATGAAATTTTGGTTTCTGGTTCAATAAATACAGAAATTGTTCATGTAACAATTGTTGCCACAGTAGACCATGTCATCCAAATAAAAAAAAGGTACCCGTGTTTTGTTGACATTACAATTTCCTGTCAGGAAACACAATCCTCATTAAGCAGGTGGAAGAGAAACCACATTGGATCTGTGCACTGATGTGGAACAACTGTCTGTGGTCATGCACTCATTCAGTCTCAGTATTCGGCAGAAACACTTTTGGGATAGGTTACAATTTCTGGGCATACAGTCCTGTGCAAAAGTGAGAGACCACCATTTTGTTTGTAATCATATGGTCAAATGGTCATTCAGTATTTATTCTTAATTATTTGGTGGCAAACAATAATGATGGGAAAATGTACAGCATTAATTAATTCCATTCTCAGTCAAACAGCCATGCAGTGCTTTTTTTTTATTCAAGCTCAATATTAGACATAAAATATTTACATATTTCATATTGTTTATACTGTTGAAGTACATCATTTGTGTCCTTTATGAATAATACCAATAATGAACAATAACGATGTTGACGGAAATCACACCAAGGACAATTAAAAACAGTATGAAATCTGTAAATATTTTATTTTTAATAATGAACTTTCATTTTGACCTGCATTACAAAATACTCTGGTAATAATTACATGACTTAATTAGCTCTCCATGTAAAACTAATCCAAGCCCAATAGGCCTAAATAGTACATTCATTTTTTTCCTAATCTACAGCCCTATTCAGACTGGATTGGATATACAATTTTTAGCAGGGTATCTTTGGGATTTTATTCCCTTCCAATTCCATCGCGTCAGTCATTTTCATCGACTGAGCGTTCCTGTGTCTGGGAAGATTACGCTATCTATAAACTGAGCAGTAGAAATAATCCCTGGTAATATACTGTACAGTATATCCTGTCTGAATTGTCATGTTGGTAAAGATCTGTTATATCCCGTGAGAAAAGAGGTCTTGCAATTCTCCAGTTTTTGTTCCAAGTGTTGAAATCAGACTGGTCTAAAATCCACTATAAGATTTAAACGCCCAAGTCGTTAACACAAGCTCTCACATACTCTTTCTTGTAGATCACAGGTAATGTGACAGTAATAACAGGATCAGGCATGGAAGAAACACTCCCCTATTCTTCAGAAAGTTGCCCAGTGGTGAGCAGTCATTTCCGGCTGTACCTTCTCCTACTCCCTAAGGGTCTAATTAGTGCCATCTCAAGGAGGCTTTCCTTCCATGCACTACAGTCGAACGCCAAAGAACACCTTGTTCATTAGAGACACAGTTGCGAATTTCTGAGTAACAAAGTGGTACATTAACTGTGGCGCAGAAGCTCTTTAAAACTTAAGAGAAAGACTTTTCTCTTGAAAATCCATATTCTGAAAAAAGGCCCACAACTCATCCTCTTAGACAATGATGCATAGAAAACACACCCACATGCATCTGCAATAAATAAAAAAAAAACAGTACTGCAAAAGATTATAACTTAGACAGTGGAAATATACTGAACAGGAGATAATTATCTATATAAATATCTATATAAAAAAAAAAAAAAAAAAAACCTTTCTAGACTTTTTTCTCTTTTACTAATTTAAAGCTTTCATTTGTCTTATATTTATTGGTGCAATATGTTTCATATTTCATATTTTCAAATCTGCTGATAGAAGACAATTCAAAGCAGATGACTGAGATGATTAAAAACAAATGTAAGATTATTGAACCTATTTCTAGATATGTTTACACATTTAAATCTTGAATAACTTGAATTTTTCTTCTATTGGCATGTAGATGTGCATATTTCAGCCATTTATTTAAAAAAAAGCCAATAAAAGTCAATTTCAAGCTTTAAGTGAGTGAAAATGTTCTATGAAGGCCATATATACAGTACAGTATATAATAAAGTAACTATGAACGCATTCATAACAAGCTATAATGCACTCAATTTGCATTATACACATTTTTATAATTGTTTAGAAAATGCCTAACACTGTATAACAATGTTTATTATTGTTTATTCATGTTTGTTAATACACATTATAAATCTAATAGAAATGACAAGTTGTTTCAGTTTGAGTAGTCGTATTTATTGTTGATGATTCTATTATACGTATACATATCATATATTACAACTGCAGTGTAGTTGACTTTATTTTTCACTCTTTTAAGTGTGAGTGTGTCACTAAATATAATACAGTACTGCAAACTGAATTTCTTTAATATTAGTTAATGTGTTATTTACTTTAACAATATGCGTAATGCTGCATTAACATTTTATATGTTATACATTACATTCATAACTTATAATAAATATGTATTTGTATTTAAGATATTTTCCCTAAGTAAATATCAATTGTGAAGTGTCAGATCCGACAATGAACTTAAACTTAACTTGAAACTTGATTTTTATGACATGAGAGAAAGTGATTGTTGTTTTAAACATGACACAATCACTATCATAACAGGAAATAGTCTGCGGTTTAAGCAGCCACTGGAATGTGCTCTTGGATCACCTATAAGAAAACAGATTCTGTCTCTTTTTTTTTTTGCCTTCTGTCAGACATAAAACACATGAGATAAATTTTCTGTTCTGATATTTATCAAAGCTCCTGCTGCTGAAGGAGTGACAGTTAGCAGCCTGCAAAGACAAATCTACTCCCATCACCTTAACATCGTGGATATTTTAATCCAAATACATCACCATGCTGTAGATAGCACTTCCTAAAAGCTGTGGCACTTTAGTACCATTGTGACTTTTGGACAGATGGGATACAGTTATACCTGCTGTGCTCTTTTTTGCTGGAGTGCTGTTGTCATGTTTGAACAGCAGCACTTTTTTGGGGAAACAGGCCCCATGGCAACTAAGCACGACGAACAGTGTGTGCTGGAGGACATGGTGAGTGAAAAAGGGCCAGTTTCTGCTGATGGAGAGCTCTGTCTCCCAAATGAGCAGATCCACCACCTGCTCCTCCAACTGGATCCCGCAGAGTCATGCCATCCTTGCCAATAATAACAGCAGCCCCAGACTGACCTCTCTCTCATCAAAGAATGGAGAAAGTAATCCATCCATCATATACGGTATACATTAATACAGTGCACACTTCTAGCTTTATGACTCAGTCACTACCCTTACAAACAATTAGATGCAATGACGGCTGGACGTGATATTAGATGGGAGGGGCTATAATCTGATATGTATCAATAACTGAGCAATACATTACAGTCTCCTGTGAAACTATTGGAACAGCTTTTCATTTGTTTGTGCTATACACCAAAAGATTTTCAGATCAAAAGATGGATATGAGACGAGAGTTTAGGATTTCAACATTCATTTCCTGGTATTTACATCTAGATGTGTTAAACAACATAAAACATAGAACCTTTTGTATCAGACCACAGAATTTTAGGTGAGCAAAAGTATAGGATCAGATAAGTCTTGAAGTAAATTAAAGTAAATAACACTTGATATTTGTTGCATATCCGTTGCTTGCAATGACTGCATCAAGCCTGTGACTCAGTGACATTATCAAACTGTTGGTTTCTTCTTTTGTGTTGCTTTTCCAGGCTTTTACTGCAGCCTATTTCAGTTATTGATTGTTTTGAGAGGGTTCTCCCTTCAGTCTCGTCTTCAGGAGCTGAAATGCTGTTCAATTGGGTTAAGGTCTGGTGATTGACTTGGCCAGTCTAAAATCTTCCACTTTTTCCCCCTGATAAAGTCCTTTGTTGAGTTGGCAGTGTGTTTTGGATCATTGTCTTGCTGCATGATAAAGTTCCCCCTGATTAATTTGGATGCATTTCTCTCTAAATTAGCAGA
>JANDJT010000206.1:25648988-25664459 GCA_024331685.1 Stegophilus panzeri | reverse complement strand
ACAACGGGCCATATTCATAGCTGGCAACTTATGTCAATATTGACACTGTGAAATTTTCAGAGAAAAGTTCAGCACCACCTTAAGTGAGTTTTCCGGATGCACCATTCAGATTATGCAAATTGCCTGCATGTAGTTCACACCTCCAATGTTGCCAGATTTTCTTATGTAGAAACAGCAAAGATGCGTACAAAAAAAACAAACAACCATCCAGTCTACTGCTTTTAAAGTCCCCATGAGATCAAAATGGAAGTTTTGTCCCATTTAGGATGCATATGTCAGCCTTAAGGCTATCTATAAGCTAGTGTCCTCTAAAACACTGATAAAATTCGCATTTAGAAGACATATACGCCCAGTCTCTCTGCCACCGATACGGATCAAGAATTTTGATGACATCATTCGGCACTTCAGCTTCTCAGCAGATTTTATGTCCAATCAAACGCTCTCTAGAATCTGGTGTCCTGCCCCCAACATTATAAAAATCTATGGTACTAACTATCAAGTACGGCCTAAAAAGGGCTGTGAGGTAATCTATACCCTATCGGCTATTTCAAAATGGGGAGGAGCGAATCGATATGTCCCACCCTGACTTCCTGTTTCAGTGGAAATTACGTGAACACGTCGAATAACGCTGCACTTTTCACGCGGTCTAAACACAAGCACTTGCCTCTAAGCCTGAGAACAAAAAAATCTGTAAGGGAAAATACAGACTGAAGAAGGAAATAGCATTTTGCTTTCAAATGTAAAATGCTAATTCGTAACTTTATCCATAAACCAAATCAGTCCTTGAGATAAGCAGTGTCTCCGTTTTAGATGCGTCTCCTCCGACGTCTGCTGAAAAACCTTTTCTGGACTTTACATCGATGGTATTATTAATGAATGAAGAGTGTCAAATTTATGCATTTAATATTGGTATCGTATGGCATTCTGTAGTGCATTTACATCTACATTCATTTCAGCGTGACATGTTGTGGTTCCATCAAACCGTCAGACAGTGGGTCTATACTTAATACTGCTCCTGCTTAAGGTGAAGGTCAAAATCGAGTTTAACATTTAACCAATCTCCACCCTGTGTGTGTCCCTCTCACATACTGTAACTTCTGAGTAGCACTTAGTTATATCGGAGGGCTGAATATCGATGTGTATAAAATTTGCTTCTTCTCAAGGGTTCTTCCAGGACATCTTTCATTGACTCTGGCTTGCTCATTAGGGATCTAAATCTTCTTCTGGATTTCTATAAAGCTGCTCTGTGATCATTACTATTGTTAAAAGGCCTCCTCAAAAAGGAATTTAATCGGATTATACGTTACAGAATGAGTAAAATAGTGTCATACACCCATGCTTTTTCAAAAGATAATTAACAAAAGAACAGAGATCGCTATTTGCAGCCATAATCAATTCAGAATCACCGATTCTTCAGTCAGAAATACGAACGATTGCCCAAGCATCAGCAAAAATATTTGCTACAAGAAAAGGAAGACTGCAAAAGTCATACAAGAACCGACTTCAAAGCGGCTCGTTCGTTCATTTTGAATTGATTAATGATTTATAAGCAGATATTATAAAGAGCAACTCGTTCCTGGCTAAAAATACTTATCACTTATCTGATGCTTCAAAGCTTTCTCTAAATAGGCTTATGATGCTTTATTCAAGTCGTGTATTGAATAAAAATCTTACATTGCTGTATTTTAATGGATTTTAGGATGTATTAGAACTCACTTGAAAGAAACAACAACAACAACAACAACAACAACAATAATGTTGACATTGTGGGGCACATATCAGGTCAGTTAAATCTTATTTTCTAGTCATAGATACTGAACAGCAATGGTCAGCGCTGTACTGTAAATAAATGAAAAGAAAACATACACACGTCTGATTTCATATCAGAGACTCGTTGCAAATCCCAGTGCGGCCATTACGTGTAAAAAGCAATCAAAAAATGAATGATGGCCAGACTTTTGGCAGACCTTCACAGCGATACCTGGTATAGATGATAAAATAAGATTAATTGTGGTTTCGGAGTGGTGAGATGGCCGCGCTTTGCACCGTGCGTCTGTGCCAAGCATCCCAGACGTGGGCGTAAAATCAATACTGCTGACGGAGAGGCTCTCATGCTTCCCGATGCCTCTTGACATCCTTTTCATGTGCATGAAATATGGACAGGTGCAACTTTAACTTTATTAGATTCTGCTCCGCTAACGGACGCTGACAAAGACAAGAGGAACACACGTTTGAGATTTGTGATTAGATCACGGTTTTCAGAGGTTTTTCTCCCCCTTTCAAGAGGGAAAGTGTCTCAAATGAGTTCTGCCCCTTCAGAAGTGGAGACGTACTGTCTCCTCGCCTTCATTCATCTGCTCATCTTCCTCTGTCTTAATGGAAGTTGACAGACCGGTGCCCCGGATCTTAGGATCGTGGCAGGAGCAAGAGACTTTCTTTCAATGTCTCTTTTGAATTAAATAAATAAATGGAAGTAAAAGTGTGAATGAATAAATAAGCAATAGTAAATCAAATACTTTCTCCACCATTTTATTTCTCTCTCTCTCTCTCTCTCTCTCTCTCTGTATTTCTCTCTCTCTCTTGCCCTGGCCATCGTTCTCATTCGTGACGGCTTTCCTTTTGTTCTTCCACCATCTTTCTTTTTCGGTAACCATCCTTCTTCGGGCTTGACCCACATCCAAGCAGCACCCTTTTGTCTCCTTTGTTCTCTCGCCATCCACGGTGCTGTAATTGATCACGGCCCGCTTTGTGCAACTTCATCTTCATTGTTCCATGGAGAAATGTAGCGGAGGAATGAAACTCCGATAAGGCTGCTGATGAATTTCTACGCAACATGAATCATCATACACACACAAAATGGGTTTATCGCACACGTAGAAATAAAAATAAAAATAATTTGTGATAACTATTAGGTGATAACTATGTGACGTATAAGTGTATTTATACTACTGAACAGACAACATGAAATGACAGCAGTGCGGACATAGTTCACGATTAATGATGACAGTCAAAGCAAAGCAGAATGAACTGTGTGAAAACATCGAAAGCAATGTGATTAAAACATCTCCAGCTCAGAATGCATACAACTCAGTACGAGGAGTCCTTACCCAGGATGTTGTTCTTGACGATCCGCCACAGTCAGTCATTGACAATGAGGAATTCTGATGCAATGATAACACTGACATGTACTTTACCCACAGCTGTACCGAAGTCAAACAAACCCTGTTCTTCTCCACTGCATCCCTACTCGATCCAAGGTAATTAATGTAGCTAGCTAATGCACTTCATGTAAAGCCACAATACATGCACGTGTATGCTTTTCATGGTCACAATTTAAACCAGAAACATAAACAGAGTTTAATGGTAATTCAGTATCAGTATTGGTATCAACACGTACTAAAAAAATTGTATTTGAACTGAAAAAGTTGGTATCTGTGCATGCCTAATTGTCACTCTTGTCTAAATCCATCATGTCAGTATCATTTTTTTCAGAGCATTCCTGCGTCTGGGGAAAAAAAAAAAAAAAAAAAACAACAAAAAAAACGACACCATGTTTGACCTACTATAAAAAGACCAGTAGAAATCACCTCAGGTAATATACCACCTGTCCAACTTGACATTTTGGTAAAAATCCATTATTTTCTGTTAAAAAAAAAAAAAAAAGAAGAAAAAAAAAGGTTTCATTCCAGAAAGCAGACTTGTATCAGCTAATGTAAAAATTCATGAATCGTGTCAATAAGAAAGACATGAAAATAAAGAAACTATTAGAAAAGGTGTTTAAAAAGTGAAAAATGTGTGAAACATAGCATCCGAAGTGTCTAAAATTCCTGCGTGATGTTCGTGTGACTTTTCTGCAAGGTTTAAACCAAAGTAAAAATCCACAACCAGATTTTTCTTTTTTACACACTTCTAGTAATCACAGAATGTTGTATGCTTTGGGAGATGTTTTAAAATTGTGTTGCTGTGGTTTACATCAGCTTCACTGAGCCCATTAGAAGAAAAAAAAAAAAGGAAGTAAAGAGCACGATAGTGCAGGCTGATTAAACTGGCCGATTTAATGACAGCTACAGCCAGGATAAAGCATCACTTTAAATAAAAACCAAAACATTAAAAAAAAACAAACAAAAAAAAAACGCCACAATATCACGATTGTAGTTTTCTATAAAACAGTCATGTGTGATGCAAACATCTGGGTTTGAAGGAAAAGAAACCTGCTAGAAACTCACTGGTGCAGTGTTAATTTATAGGCATCCAGATGTGAGTTGAATTATAGAGGAGATGTTTTATTATAGATGCCATTCTGAAAAGCTAAACAATGTAAACAGTGCTTGAGTGCTACTTTTTGAAAGCATTTGGATCGTTCTCTTCTGCAAGGTAATGTATAAAAGATTTTTGACTGACTGTACCTTTAAAAAGTGATAGCAACACAATAGTCTCCGGCCTAAGTTGCAGTACGTCTATGGCTCTGATTGTATAAACGTTCGTGCAAACCCAGATAACCAGTAAAAACACAGTGTAAATTCTCAATTCTAATTGGTCAGACAGCGTTGATTAGGTTTTTATTACAGCATAGCAAATCACAGCTTTATATTCACTTGCTTGTTGTAATATTTTATCGCTTCTGCAGTAACAGCTCATTCACAGGGACTTGTATAGTGAGCACTACGTTAATGTATTTAAAAATGTCTAATTGTTTATATGAATAGATGTTCTGATATTTTCCTTTACAATTCGCTGGTATACCTCAGAATTCATTGTTCCATCAATGATGAAGTCGTCCTGGCCCAGATGCAGCAAAACAGCCCCAAACCATAATACTACCACCACCATGTTTCACAGACGGGATAAAGTTCTTATGTTGAAATGAAGCGTTTTCCTTTCTCCAACCATAATCATTCTCATTTAATCCAAAAAGTTTTATTTTGTTCACATCCATCCACAAAATTTTTTCCAATAGCCTTCTGGCTTGTCCATGTGTCCATCTTTAACAAATGCAGACAGGCAGAGATATTTCTATGTATGCAGGAACATAGAAAATTCTAAAGGCTTCACAAACTTTCAAGCGCAACCGTAACTATAAATGAATACAAAGTATGACAGTTCCTTCTTTAACGAATACAAAATTGTTATCGTTGGCAGTATAAGAAGAATAAAACACTTAAGGGAGTGGTGTTCGTGGAAAAGAATCAACTTTGCGGTTGATAAGAGTAAATCTGCTTCACACCAGGCTGCATCACACCACCCTGTCATTGATTATTTTCCTACAACATATAACAGCATGCTCGCAAGTGTTTTATCCCTTACTTAGTTCACTATGATGAGTTCCTCCTTTGTTTTGATCATTCTACTCCTCCCATTTATAGGGCAAGATGCTTTTCTAATAAAACAGAGATTGCCTGTTTGAATCTGGTGCTTTCTGCATCAGCTGTAATGACCCTCGTCGTTGTTTTGAGCTTCTCCTCCATAATTCGGCCTAATTTTATGCCTGAGGGCAAAGCGCTGAAAGAGGACTTAATGGTGCATTCATGTGTAGGTCATTGCTGAATTTCAAAGACTGAATTAGACGCCATTAACTCTGAGGTCTTTGGGGCTGTCATCACGTTCCTGAGTTCACCATAACAGAGAAAGAGAAGGTGCAGAAATAACAGAAGCAAACTAAAGTATGTCTTTGAAACATGGCATAATTGAAAGGGAAAAGCTCTCGCTGTAGGGCGCTGAGTAATCTGTCTTAATGTACAGAGGGCATTGTTCCGTGAACCCTCTAATTCAGGACTGTTACGACCTCGGTGCTGCTTTCTCACTATGTAAGAAGCAGAGGCTGTGTGAGCTCTAATGAAAGGGTCGAGCGAAGATAGATTATCCGGGTTGACTGTGTTACAAGACAGGAATTATTCTGGCTGTAGCTAAATTAACCTACTCGGGCTCGATTGCGAATAATATTCCCCGAAGACCGAGAAGTCACATTTGAAAAACATGGGGTGTAATTAATTTGAAGAAGAAATAACAATGTTGCTGAAAGGCCAGGCCAGCTTTTATTTCACAAAACGATCGTTTTCTTTCTGTGGAAATGAATTTATGCGTCTCTTTACGGCGCTGCTGTAGTTCAACGACTTTTACATAGCCAAGGAAAATACTTGCTTAGCACCAGGACAGTGTTTCCATAGTAAAGAAGCCAGTTTTGTAAAACATGCTCAAGTCCATCAATTACAACATGCATGCCGTTCACGTATGCTGTACTCAAGAAAGAAAGAAACAAGAGCATTCATTAACTCACAACAGTATGAGCAAATGATCAGTGTTGTTTAATTATAGTAATACAGCTTAAACAGAAATAAAAAAAAAGCACTAACACTCATGTTTCCTGATACTCCACAGTGTGCTGTCAAGTAAAACATGAATATCATGTTATTAGAGCATTATTAATGACATTTCAATGCTAAGACTAGCTGTGACATAAATAATCATAAATCCATGCCTTAATAATTACTATGTTAATGTAGGCAGCCCTCCGGAGATATGCTGACGTGCCACACGTCCAATATGTGACAGGCACACTGCGACATGCAGACGGGTGACAAAATAAGGAAAAAGAAAAAACCTGAATAATGAGTGGAGAAACATAGTGAGGGCGTTTATTTTTGCTAACATGGTTCAGCCCCATTTTTCCTCTTAGAGTGAAGTGTCACTGCAAATCAATACAATGTTCTTCTGATTGATCACCACCTCACATGCCATGTTATTCCCACCGATGATGAAACGTTTTTATTACGATGGGTTTGGTCTCTTTCAGGATGACTCCGCCCCCACTGACAGGCCACAAGGGAGCACTGAATAGTCTGAGGAGGATGGAAATAATGTAAATCATACTGTACGGTATGGTCTTCATATTCACCAGATCCCAACCCAATTGAAGATTTTGGAGCGATGTGTTCGACTGCGTATTCCACCACCATCGTCAAAACACCAACTGAGGGAATATGGTGTGGAAGAATGGTGTTCATTGCTTCAGTATCGTTCCAGTGACTTGTAGAATTGGTGCATTGAAGCTGTTCTGGTGGCTCTTGGTGGTCCAAAACCGCCAGCTCAGTGGTTAAGACGTTGGACTTCTAATTGGAAGGTTGTGAGTTCAATTCCCAGCACTGCCAAGCTGCCATTGCTGGATCCTTGAGCAACACCCTTAACCCTCAACTGCTCAGTTGTATAAATGAGATGAAAGTAAGTTGCTCTAAATAAGGGTGTCTTCCTAATGCCCTAAACGTAATATACTATATCTATATATTCTTCATGTATATAAGCTCCAAAGCTCTTCATAGTATTTACAATGATCTGAAATTGTCTTAAAAATATCTGCAATCATGTGATATTATAATTTGCCTAATTCTCATTCCAGACCATTTCTCAGCCACCAAGTTCTATTTAAAAACAGAAACGAGACCCCTTGAAAAGCTTCAAATGCTCTCTCTTTATAGACAAGGGTGATTTTATTGTGCAAATCTAGCCAAAATGCACTGTTGCAGTACACTCACACACACACACACACACACACACACACACACACACACAATCTTACATCTAAGCATCTACATTATTTGCGTTAGATTAGTGTTATGGTATATATTTGGAATTTTAGTCTTGTCCAAATCTGTGAAGTATAAAACGGCCTTAAGAAATAACTCTAAGTAATAGACTTCCTGTCTGAGATGACATCTTTATATCCTGTGGGGAAAGTGCTTTTGCACTTTTTCTTCTTATATATATATATATATCATGAGTGATAACAGGAACTAATTTGTTTCATGGACGTTTTAAACATTAAATAGATGAAACTAGAACCTGATCAAAAGTATGATGTATCATTCTTTAATTCTTTAATAACGATTGTTTGTTTGGGTGAATTACTGTGGTATTAGAGTAATAAAACACCCTGAGATGTTCTGCTATTGAAAAATAGTCAAGGTCAAGGTGGTAACATTATCTCCACTTCGCACCGGGCCTCATCACACCACCTCATCATTGATTATTTTTCTATAACAGCATGCACACCCAGTCATTTTATTCCTTGCTTAGTTTAGACCTACGCAAATAAATACCCATGTGTAGGTAAGTACAGTATTGATTTTTTTTTTTTTTTTGGAGTGGGGGGGGGTATAGAAGTCCAAAATATAGGTAATTTTAGTATTAAAATATGCATTTTGGGGAAAACCTGAAACCAAGTCAATTCTAAAATTGGTCATGCAGTGGTACTGTCCAACTCAAGAGGTTAGAAAATGATTTTATTTAAAGGTAATGTGTACCCTTAAATGTATTTTAAAGATCTGTCTTCTTCTGAAAGGACATGCAAATGAACCACTTTTCAATTTTAGCCCTACTGTGTGAATGCTAATGAATATGACCCTGGATGAACAGAGACAGTTATGTTTTAGATATATATTAATCCAATTCCAGCTTTAAAATCAATCCATTTCACCCCAACACAATTATTTGCATTTATATAGATGGGTTTGTTGTCACTTTATGGCTAATACTGCAGAGATTTGTATTGGGCAGCAGGTACGCGGGATCCAGTTGAAGCAGTTACCTTTTAGGATACAAATCAAACTGACATGACATGATGAAAGTCAGGAGTGTGGATTTGCGAGTGGGCCGGTGTGTGTGTGTGTGTGTGTGTGTGTGTGAGAATTCTATTAATGTTTTATTTGTAGCATTCAAAATGGTGTGTGTGTGTGTGTGTGTGTGTGTGTGTGTTTGTGTGTGTGTGTGTGTGTTTGTTTGTGTGTGTGTGTGTGTGTGTGTGTGTGTGTGTGTGTGTGTGTACAGTTGGACAGATGGGTGGTCCAAAGTTGCCTTCTGAAATAGTTACTTTCACACTTTCTCAGACTAACATTCCACACCTGAGGCACTGCTTCAAACACTGATCTATAATTCATGTGTGAATGAACATCCATATGTGTGCGAGTGTGTGTTTGAACGAATGTTTGAAGGTAGAGACGAGTGTGGAAAGAGATACCGAGCGAGAGATGCAGAACCCTGAAAGCCTTTGAATACCAAAATGCACCAAAAAAATAACCCTAAATAAAACACGTCAGTGTGTCAACTAGTTTGATTGCGTGTCCCAAATCCGTCGGTTTTTTTGTTGTTGTTGTTGCTTTTTTTTTTTTTTTGACTCACTGTCAGGGATTTGCAGTCAATAAGAACCTTTGTTACATTACATGTGAACCTTTCTGCTCTTTCCTGAAAGACTGGTGGATTTAAACTGGAGCTGTTCTCCAGGTTTCTCCACCATCATATGCAAGCACCATGCAAGCCTCTTAGATAAATACTGCACACAGGTGCATGGAGTCATGAAAAGAAAAAAAAACATGATGAAATAAGTTGATCTGACTTCATGATTCTGGCCTGTCGCAGCCTCCTGGCTAACTATCGATTGAAAATTTTATTTATTACGCCTTTCAGAGAAACCATTCATGTTATGATACGTTGTCATGTGAAGGTTCTTCACTCACTTTTTCTCTCATGGTAGATGATGGTAATGCTGCGGTATTTTTTTGTGTGTAGGGAGTGTTGTGTGCAGTGCAGGGGTTTGCTAGAGAGATGTAGTGGTTGAATCCAGATGATGGAGCCTGAAGGGCTAAAGGCACCCTGCTAGTAAACATACTTCCTTCTCTGTCAAACTACCAAAAACTACACACACTTCCTCATCTAGAATCAATTCTGTTCTTATTAGTGAATTTACGTTACTTTCAATCTGAACTCATTCATATTGATGACGAGTCATTTATACTTTTTTTGGGGGAGTGGGGTGTCAAAATGTATTTTGATCCAAATGTAAGTGTATCAATATGTAATACATATGTATATATTAGTACGATATACTACAGAAATGTTTTTCTGTAAGGTGGACATGAGAAGCCCAGTGCCACTATTGTTAATAAGGATAATGTTAGCATACCAGTGGATGATTGCTAATGCTAATGCTAGAGATCCTTCAGAAACTTGCACTGATTTTCTGCACTAAATCTCGAAGGATCTCGTTGTGGTTTGTAAAGTTTTAGTCTACAACAACCTCTTCGTGGATTGAGATCTTGTTGTGCTGAAGAGGCTTCAGACGCTTACCCAGGAGGAATATGGCATTTGGCCCACATCGGGCCAATATTAGCCATTCTATTGGGCCAATATTGGGAGCCAATTTCATTTTGCCCATTGGACCAGTGTTGGGTGCTGATGTCATGTCCTTTTGTCCACTGAGCCAGTGTTGGGCCACCAAAGCCAAGATGTCCAGCCATATTTAAATCCATTTGGCCACAAAGTTGGCCAATGTTTTTTAGTGAGGACCAATATAGCCATCCAACAAAGTCATTCAAAATGCTCCCAGTAGGGCCACTCTTGATGAACACATCTGAGGGGAGCAGTCTGACAAAGTCCAGTCCAATTAGTGGGTCAATGGTTAAGGCTTTGGGTTACTGACCAGAAGGTCAGGGATTCAAGGCCCAGCACTGTCAGCTGCCACCATTGGGACCTTGACCAATGCCCTTAACCATATCTGCTCCAGTGGTACCGTATCATGGCTGTGCTCTGACCCCTGCTTGTTGGTAATGCAAAAAAAAAAAAAAAAGAATTTCACTGTGCTGTAATGTATATGTGACAATTGAAGGCTTTTTTCTTCTTCTTATGTGGGTGGCTCAGCCCAAAATGGTGATGGGAAGCCATGATGTGGGTTCACCACCTGCAAGATGTAGGGTGGGGATCAGGGGCGATTCCAGTTGGGGGACAAGCACGTGATGGACAGTCTTAGATCGACTAGACCCTTGCAGTGGACCAAGTGTACCCAAAATACTGCGTTCTTTGTGAAAAGTTGCTCCACATTTGATCCGTCTATTGTAGCAACTACTATCTTCTAACCTCATCAAAAATCAAGCTCTATCATTGGGTTAAATCTTGACCCTATGGATGTGGTGGAGGAGAATGTTTTTTTTTTACTTGCTTAATTTGGCATGTGCATTTGTGTGCTTTGTAGCCATGTCCAGGCCTTTAAATATGCCGTGTGGAGAGACTTCAGATCTTAGAGCATAGTCCTTGACGATATCCGCTACTGATGGGATGCCACTTATGTGAATGTGGCTAATAATATCTATTATTGTCTGGGAAGTCAAAACCATGTTACCAAGTTCTTGCATATCACCCCACTAATGTGTTCCCTCACTAGCTTCCTGTAGCTGCTGCAAAACACTCACGCTCGCCTATAGAAAGCCAAAACCAACCCACTCTGCACCATAGTCCCTTCAAGCCTCCAGCACAGCTCAACTCGATCCACCATCCCTCATGATATGTGGAAGACCTGTATCATGAACAATTGGGTCATTTTTTAGACTGTAGTATTTCGAGAACCTCCAGTTTCTTAGGTCAGGTGAGTCACAAACCCAAACAACATACTGATACAGAGCTGATCAGCAAGTTGTAAGTTGTATCAGCAAAACTGTTCCTTGATGGTCCCCAAAAGAAACCTAGGTATGGACACAAATGATCAACAGAACAAGGTTAAGTGTTTAGTAACAGCAATGTTATGGATTTTTTTTTCTTTGCATCTCTTGATTTGCAGGTTGACCCGATTCCAGCCCTCTGACTCCATTGTTCAGATCTAGCTGCAGGGTAAAGAGTATAAGCGGGGGAGATGTGTTTTAGCCAGGCCTCTAGGCAACGGAGCTTTTTTTTTTTTTTTTTTTGCAGGGTCAGCAACTGCAACATCCAGTGCTGCGCCAAGCCGGATAAATCAATGAAACCCAATTAGACGGAGGAGAAAAGAGAAGGTGAAAGGCAAAATGGAGCTGGAATGGAGGGAAAAAATGACTTGAGGTTTAGTTTTATGCTCTTGCCATCGAAAAAAAAAAAAAAAAAAAAGTCATTAAAGACACAGTGACATCTGTGATGCCAACATGACCTGGAATAAAGTAAAATAAATAAATAAAAAACAGCAAGGACAAAAGATAGATAGACGCTGGGTGAAATAATTGCATTTGCACATTTTTATTTGATTTCATTTTATTTGAGTGTCTCCCCATCCTTCACTGCTCTCAACACACACACACAAGATTCACACAAATATAATTTATATAATTTGCCTTAAAGCAATTACTTTAATGCTATGTAAATATGCTATAAAACAAATTGAGAAAGCAGTATAAGATGGGGGTATATTGGAGAATCTGGAAAACATACTGTAGATGTCAGCTGAATGCAGAAATTTGCTTCTTGAACTGCTGTATTAGAGAGTAAATTATCTCTGACCACAATTTTAATCATGCCATAACAATACGTCTATATATGAATTCTCTCCTAAAGCCGTGACTAAAATAAATCACCAGAAACCCACTGCATTATTTATAACACATACAATATGTGCATGAAAATATAATGCTTTTTTTTTTTTTTTTGCAGTCTTTGCAATTTCTTTTGGCTAATATGAACAAGTAGGGGTTCCACTTATAGTCAATTTCAGAATTATTGGCACCCTTCAACAGGCAAATGCTGATAACGACAGTATTATACACGATAATTCAAACTTTCCATCATCCTTGAAATGTATTATTATTATTTTTTTTTAATTGCTCTCAGTTTCCAAAATCTCTGTTGTTGTCTTTGACCAAGTATAGTCAGAGACACAATATCCATTATTTGCATTATAAATCAGACATCTGCAAAAACATATATACAGTATATGCACTGTTTAATATACTGAATTATTAAGCTCATATTTATCAGAGCTAAAATAGATATTTAGGTTTAAGAAACTGTTGAAAGGTACATTTTATTTTAATCCCCACTCAGAGCAGCCTCTTATAGTTTAAAAAAAAAAAAAACCCAACCTTATAGTTAATTCCAGAATTATTGGCACTCTTTGACAGAACAGGCAAAAACAGCAGAAAACGAACATTGCAAATAATAATTCAACTTTTCCACTCAAACAACTGAGGATTCTTTTTTAACAGAATTCATACTTAACACAAAAACACTCTTATTTGCTTTCAATTTACAGAAGCTCAGTTGTTGCTAACATATAAAAAACATTATCGGTCAGGTAATGAATGGAAAAAATATATATGCAACACATGGAAAACCAAAATAGATAAGAATGGCATGTTTATAGATCTAAGATAAACATGATGATGATGATTATGATGCTAGTAATCAAGTTTTTAAATACATACAAGTCGCATATAATAACCCGAATCTGATTTTATATAGTATTTGTAATTCCACTTTAAATTCTACTCTAGTATACCGTCCTTCCGCAGTCAAAAATTCTTTAAAAAAAAATATAGGATTCAAAAATAGCAGAACCTTTAAAAAAAATTAGCGATGAGAGACTTTCGCTGCTTTTTTTTTTTTTTTTTTTTTTTTTTTTTTTTTTTTTTTTCCTTTTGTTGCCTTTATGATTTAGCACTGGCACTGAACAGTTATCAAGGAGGATAAATGAAAAGAAAGAACAAAGTTTCCATGATTAAAAAAAGGGATAATGAGTGCACTGGTTAAACATTCTTAGTGCTTCGTTTGGTGGCCTGTTAAAAAAGATCTGTTTCCATGCAGAGGTAATGAGCAGACGATAAGGAAGTGATTAGCATTGCAGAAACTGCGGCGGAACTGAGAGCTTTATGCGAATCTTAAGGTCAAATTTTCAATTCTGTTAAAACAACAACTCATCTGGGCCTTGCTGACTCGCTACCGCCCGTGAATGCTTCATTTTCCGGTGCGGCTGAAGTACACCAAGCCGGATAAGATTGATACGTAGTGAATTGATGAGTTTGTGTCCTGCAGTAATTGCAGCAATTAATTTTCAATAATGCATATGTGAAAAAAATAAAGAATTATGCATACAGTCATTAACCACTCGACAGTGTTATATTTATTTTCCATTTTGTTTTATTAGTAGTAGTATTGTTGTTTTGAACTTAAAGCTTTGCAAATTTGATAGAAAGTTGGAAAAACAGACAGTCCTTAATATCCCTGATAATACACTGCTCTACATTCTTTTATTATTATTATTTTTTTTTTTTTCAGTTCACGGAATGACCACGAATAAAAAGTGGACAGTTGGGAAATGCGGGACCAATTATCAAAAACCAACCAGATGGCCCTTTTTTCTAGCCAGAAGTGATTTCATTAAGCCGGGGCTGAATAATGGCTTGCGGAACATTGTTTTCAGTTTGAGCAAAATTGCTGTAATATTATCTCGCTGTATAATTGTATAATTCATGCAGCCAGTTCAAACTTTTGACCCAATCCGTGAAAGTTGACTTAAAGTACTCATGACGCTACACGACACCTACATAAGCATATCATTGAAAGTGTCATAAACCTAAAACAGTTATTTGTGAAGGCTTAACCCAGCAGGTGTCAGCTGTCCTAATGATGGTGTGATTCAATATTGATGTCAAGTTGAATGGATTGAGATTTTCTTAATTCTATGCAAATTATTTAAGACACTCTAAAGCGACAAATCCAAACAATTCTCTCAAATGATTCCTCAGACCAAACTTGTGATGCATTGGTCTGACGTTCTTCAGTTCTTCATTGACAACTTTAGTTTGTACCTGCAGTTACTTCCCATTTACTGTCTGATGCACAAAAATGGCATTGTATAATATGTATAACCATATTATGATTTCATCTTAGCCCACTATATACAGTCCAACGTCTCAGCAGAGACATTATAAAGAAAAAGAAAGCTTGGAAGGAAGTAGCAAAGATTGTTGTTGCCTTGGGTGAGAGTACTGTACATACCTAGTACAGTTAGTTTGCTTCTTAGTCTGACAACAAAGCTACTATGAACCCTAACACGCAACATGCAACTCAAACAACCAATTTTCACAATGATTAGTCTGTTAAAATTTTTAGCTGTAGGCCATACATTTTGGCTGCTACTTTTTTTGTTCTAAAAACAAAGAAGAATCAAAAGAAAAATACTGGAAAGTGTACACCCACAGAAGAAAAACTACAAGTCACATGAGCGACTCGCTTGCTAGTGTGAATGTAGAGTGAGAAGCATCGTTCATCGTCTTTCGGAACAGTAGGAAAATCCTAGTCGCCAATCAGACTAAGGGAGCAGGAAGTAAACAGCAAATTGATCAAAATGATCACTGAGAAACGAACATTGTTGAGGAAGTTCATCCAGAATTGCATCATTTAATGGGAAACGTTCTTTGAAAGCATGATTCGAGACTTGTAATTTACTCAGACCTTGATTGAATGTAATTAGTGGTTAAATTACTAGCTAAACACTGATTCTGTAAGACATGCTTACAGTAGATGTTGTTATAGGAAAATGATCAATGCTGGAGTGGTGTACCATCAACTTGGCTATGAAATTGACAAAAGAAGTTATAAGACAGCTTGAATATGCCTTTATAAATGTTTATGAAAAGCATCTATGGGGTCATGTAGCATTATGAACATGATTATCATTCTTTGTTACATGCT
>JANDJT010000206.1:25623455-25635129 GCA_024331685.1 Stegophilus panzeri | reverse complement strand
ATTGTTCTCCGCTTGATATATCGCTTTGCTTGTATTTCCTCATTTGTAAGTCGCTTTGGATAAAAGCGTCTGCTAAAGGAATAAATGTAAATGTAAATGTGAATTGTACCATTCCCTGTCACTAGGGTGGTACCTTCAAGTGTACACTTTTTCTACATGTAGCACGTACTGTATGGTTTACTCTAAAAGGTAATTAGTGTCCAGTTACCACCCTACCCCAGTGACAAGGACAGGTACAGTATTCTTCAGTACCCTTTTTCTGAGAGGACCTGGAGCTTATTCTGAAATGTATATCTGATCCTCTATAAGGAGTAGCTGTTGTTATAATAGTTTCTTGCTCTTACTCAATGACTTATTTTTATGACTAAGTTTGCTTCTACTTAAATCATTGCTTTGACATGAAGTGTGATTGTGGAACTGTACAAAGGGAGAAGAACAACAGCAACAGCAGCGAGTAGCTTAGCAACATGCAAGCTGGCTAACGTTAGTGATAACTCTAGTGTTGATTTTTTTTTTTTTTAAAGTGAAGCGTATAGTCAATGTTATATATTTAACCAAGTACTGTGTTTGTATATTAAATAATCTAATGTCAAAACTGCTATAAACTCATATAAAAGTCGAGAATGGGGACTTTACACTGTTCAGAGTATGAGCGGCCATGTTCATGCTGTAAAATCTCCAGGAGCTGCAAAATAGATTTGAAACAATAATGCCTCCCCTCTTTCCAGTCAGAGAGAAAGAGAGAGATTAATCCTGGTGAAATGACACTGTTATTCTCAGCCATTAAAAGTTTAAAACTAGGTTGTGTTTGTGTCGGGATTGTAAACCTGGCCTAGAATGCATCCTGTGCAATGTCTACTATTTAAGTGTTTGTAGTTTACTTTCGATGTTTACTTATTATCAGGGGTTAAAGTGGACTTTGAAAGGTGATGGAGGGTGATGTTTCACACCAACGATCACTGAGTAGACCTGCATTAAAATGAATGTAGAGTTAACTACTATATAGGTGGCATTTTGGCTCTCCACACACAAGCTACCATGAAGAGAATCAATTGAGACAGACCTACAGTGGATAATATGGAAGCTAAGTTAAACACAAAAAGTGTTTGTTTGTCAGATTTCAATTGATTCACTTGGCCACGAGCATTGAATCTGTGTTCATGAGTTCAGATTACACTATGGGCTAGCTAGCTAGCCTAATCACCAAGCCAAGAAGCTAGATACATTAGCGTATCTCATTAGATAAACACGTAGCCAGTGAACTCATCAGCACTCATAAATTCAACTCGATTTGTAGTGATTTACATTCCTGCCTCTAAGTGTTCTTAAACCTCATGTCATGAGGTGACGTTTTAGCATCAGACCGTTCGATTAGAATTCCTAACAAATCTAATCTTTAATAGATGAAACAGTGATAACCTGATAATGTACTCTATCTGCTGCTACGTGTACTTCGTTTTTATTAAGCCAGTTTGTTTTGTGACAGTTAGCGATTAGCATTCAGCTAGTTTGGTACTGTTTTGGGAGTTATTATCATGCTAGCTAGCATTTAAAGCTGTTGTTAGTTAGCCGTAGCTCATGTTTCCCGGTGTTGCTTGATGAAAGTAACTGAATGTGAATCTTTTTTTGTACATTTACTTTCATATTTTAAGTACATTTAAGTAAACTTCACCCTGAGTGAAGAATTTGAAGCAGATTTAAACAGATGTGATACCCAATGTTTTTAGAAAAAGATACTAAATTGAATCGTTAAGGTAAAAACACTTACCACTGAAATGGTATCTTCAAGGGGACATCTTCAGTACCTTCTTAGAGGAGCATAGTTAATGCACATAATTGGACCTTAAGGACCACTGCCGTGCCTTTAACACTAAATTTACATTGATTGCATTTCGGGGAACAAAAATGTACTCGCAGTAGGGCAGCAAGAGGAAAAAATATGGGTGCGTAGGATCTCTAGAGCCTGATTACGGTTCGAAATAAAATGAATCTTAGCCTTCACTTCACACGCTGCAGCTTATTTTTATTCCTGTTAGAATAACGCAGCAGTTACAGGATATATTTAGCCCCAGCTCTACAGCGGTAAACTGTGAAAGGAATAATAAAAGAATAATCAAGCACAAACAAAAGTGTATTTATCTCTGTAGGTCTGGAAAGTGGAACCAAATCCTGTAAATCTCACCCTCTGGATATGTTTTTCACCCCGATAACATACCTAACCCTCGTGATGAAGGGTTTGTGATGATAAATAAATTCAAACAGGTGTGTTGGATTAGAAAAGAACATAAATGCAGCACAAGCCGTAGTCGGGATTGGGCTTGGGAACTGCTGGAGTGCTGGAAAGTGAGTAGGAGGTTTATTTATTTTGGACTAGATCTAAGCTCAGGTATGGACCCAAAATTTCTACACAGCGATCACTGAAGATTATTGACCATTGCTAAAATCACAGCAAATTGCTCACAGTATGGCTCATGGAATTATGGGTAAAGTGCTGAACAATATCAACTCAGAGCTTAAAGTCTTGCTAAAACAACTGACGTTGCTTTACACAGTGCAATTTTCATCATGATAATGGAGCCAGATAAAAGCGTAAATTATGAATGAATTCCTTGGTTGCTTGGAGTTAAAATCGGTGGTCTTGTGGTCATATGTAGCGATTAGTCTGTTTGAATGGGAGCCTGGTGTATTTTCCTGTGGTGTATTTTCAGTGTGGTGCTTTACTCAGGTGAGAACACAGCAATCACACTCAGATGCAGACTAAAACAGCCAGTCCATGAGTGTATAAGTGAGGTCTTCTAGTCAGGTTCAAAATCTAGTCATGCCTCCTACCAATACGTTATTGTTTCTATAGTAACAGCTGGCTCACAATTTAAAAAAAAAAAAATTCCATTGAAAGATTTAACCCTCTACTACATGAATTATTACATTTACATTAAAAAAAAAAAAAAAAAGTTTTTATGGATTTTTATTACTTGATTTAGTTGGTAAATTGTTGCCGTATGGCAACAGTGTGCAATAGTGGAACATATAATATAGTCAAAAATAACACAGATTGTATGAGATTACAATTCCAATTACTGCATTTTCAGAGTTTTTTGCCACCTAGTAACCATGTAAAAGTTATATCTTAGTTGTAAAAAGTATGTGGATGGATTTACTCCCTCAAAACACATACCAAAAATTTGATCCAAACATGTTTTGGGTGAATTATCTGTTTAATTCTTCCTCTTAAAACATGAAATTTAAAAAATAAGTATAATTCCAAAATGTCTGAAATCAGTTTTTCTTACTTTGAACGTCAAAATGTAATAAATATACTATTCGAGAAACCTAGAGTCTTTTTGTTTTTATTGCCTTTCAAAAACTTGGAGATAAATTAATTGTTGCAATATGGCAACATCATGAAGTAAAGGGTTAAGCATCCAGAACTGTATGAAAAAACAGCATACATTTGCAATCAGAATTATCCAATCAATGGGCTAAGATTCCTCAGGAACGCTGCAGAAGCTATGGATCTCGTGTGCAGTAGGTCATAACAGTAAAAGGAGCTCTACTAAGTTCTAAAGATGCTCGCTATGAAGGGCTTGAATAATTCTGAGACTGGAGAAATCATTATAAGTTGCATTTTCTGTTGAATTTGTGGAAAGCATTCGTTGTGTTGAACTATTTCAACTGCTTTTGTTTGTTTTTGTTCATCACAAACAGCTGAAATTTTGACAGTAAACCTGATTTGCAATGGGGGGGTTGAATAATTTTGATTGCAACTGTATTTAATCACTTATCTAATGTTATGACCCTTAACATTATTTATAAAGTGTTAGATATGACACTTTGTTGTAGGCCTAGTTGATCTTTTTAGGTCATCTTTTCCGTGCCTGTTTTAGTAAATTGATGGTAACTAATGTATATACTTATCTAATGTTCGCTAAGTCAAACACACCACACTGATAGATTTTATTTCACATGAATGATGGTCTACCTTGACAGAAACGGAGGATGCCTTGCGAATCTAGATAAGAGCATGTGAGATGACGGAAGAGGGCGTGGCTTCCAGGGACGTTGTTGTTGGAGAGGTCGAACAAACTCAAATCATTCCAGATTAACATGTCGATTGGCTCATCTTCTGTTCTACTGGAGAGAAAAGGACTGCTGTTTTGTTAGATTTTTAAAGGCTAACTCATACTAGCTTACTCCATAGTTAAATTGCAGAATTTATATGTAAAAAAAAAAACAAAAAAACAATGAGTTGAAGTAAGCATCACTGGTCATCATGGAAGTGTAGAGATGATGAAAATGTTACAGTATATCAGAATGTAATTCTAGCAGTCTCTCCACATAATCATGAACATATTAACAAAATGTGGTATATCAAAGAAAAACATCGTGCTTAAAGCTTAAAGTCTCCAGTGTCAGCTCTTTGTAAAGGCCAGTACGTTTTCTACCATGGGAAGAGAATCGGAGTTGGTGCTTGTCTGATTTCTTTGTAGTGAGACAAGCTGTGCATTTGATTAATTTTAAGAGAAAGGGGTAAAAAAAAAAAAAAAAAAAAAAAAGCAAGAGCAGTGATGTTTGATAGATCAGGCTTCATGATATAATTGTGAACTTAATTATTTGTGTGGAACTGGCGTATGTGTATTTATTTGAACACCTGTGTTCATGTCTGGGTTTCGAACATGTGCTCGGATATGTTTCTTGGCAAGAGAGGAAAAACAAAAAATAGAATTGGGGTACTCGAACCCGAGTCCGATTATGAACGAACTCGGACTTGTCACGCACTCGGGTAAATTTGTACTCGAACTTGACACGGACTCGGACATTTTGGACTCGGAAGTTTTTCCGAGTACAGTCGAGTCCGCGTCATGTGTAACATGAAATAGGCTTAAAGAAATTGATTTATCAACTTAAAAATTTTGAGGTAATTAGTTTCCTCAAATTTTTTGAGTTAAATGAACTTATCCGGTTTTACAGTGCACTCGAAGTGCGCTCACAGAAAGCCGCCTCATCGTGCGAGTACAGAATTGAGTTCTGTTTAGCGGCTTATTATGCTTGGACGGTCGAATAAATACACACATCATGTCAAAATGCAGGTCTGGATGAGTATTAATGCAAACACAGGCAGTTATGTCTTAAGTGAATGTAAACAATTGAAGGGAGTGTGTCAGTACAGTATATTGGATCTATGCATTAGGTCTTAAAGTGACAGCAGTCTAATAAACCTGCTGCTGTGTGTGTCATTAATGTTCATCAAACAACAAAACACACAGAGAAATCACTCACGCACTCCTTTGATTGAATAACGTCAGTAAATTTAATAAGAATCACTGTATATGTCATAAGTGAAGTCTATTTTATTTTACATTTATTTGCTTCATTTAATTTCCGTAGTATTTCTTACTTAAATACTGCTGATAGACCGACCTGAGAAAACGTATCGTTATCGTGAAATAAGATCGTAGTCATATCGCCCCCTAAACATTAACATTTGGTGATTCCAGTCTTGAATTTCACGTAAAATGTGAAATGTACTTCTTAATCTAGTAAATATCATAAACCCTGCCGATAGGGATTTTATTATTTTTATTTTAGGTATTAATATAAAAAAAAAAAGTTACAAGAACAGAGCTGTGTTCAGAAATGAGTTTGTTGTGATTCATAGACAGATTAAAAGCATAAAGCTTGTTGTGTTAAATGTAACTCTACTCTGTACTCTCTCTCTCTCTCTCTCTCTCTCTCTTTCTCTTATATATAACTGTGGGAGAGACACATCAAATCATTTAAATGTCAGCTGAAACTGGAGGACACAATATAGTGTGATACAATAACAAAACAGCTTCACTTGTATTTCCATACACTTGTAATATAATAAAAGTTCTACATATAGTTGGTGCTGATGACATGAAATAAAAATATTAAATGGCAATGGAAAGGTGTAATAGTGGTATTTTTTGTTACGTTTATGTTGCCATTGGTTTGTGAAGGTTAAAATATTAATTTAACAGCTCAGTGTTGAGTTTACAATCGCAGTTTCAAATCTTTTTTCAATTTAATTACTTTCTCGACTCGATTTGGACTCGGACTGGAGTCCAACTCGACCCTTTTTGGACATGGACTCAGACTCGGTTAAGGACTTGATCTCGACTCGAACCACCAGAGTTCTGTGTTGTCACATGTGGTTAGTGTGTTGTTTTATGTAGCACCGTGGTCCTGGACGAACGTTGTTTTGTTTCACTGTGTACTGTACCAACTGTATATGGTTGAAATGGAAATAAAGCCACCTGAACTTGAACTTGACAAAGGTGGACTCGGACCCAGCACTTACAATAAAGTCAGAAACTTTTTTCATCAGGGTTGGTTATTGCCTTTGACCGTTCTGCTAACACACAAAGCCTAATGTTTCCACACTATCAAGCAGATGGTATATAATACAGAGAAAGAAATGTGTGTAGTAGGTATGGAACGTAGCACAGTGATGGGAAACGAAGGAGCAAGGTGGGAAAATGACTCACCTCATCTACCCCGATTACATCATACAGTCCCTGTCACGACAAGCCGAGTGATTACCGGTGAGCCATTTTAATTCGATTTCATTTAAATCGACTCATCTCCGAGCAAATCTTTTACTGTCATTAATCACACACACAATGTCGCGAAACAAGAAGACGCACGTGTCACTTGTCTCGGCGGTACACAATAAAAGGCTTATGTAAAAATAATATTTGACTTCCAAGGTCTTTACATAAAATATCTTTAATAACTCTGACTGCTCTTTCAATAATACGCAGTCACATTCAAGCAGAAATTCAGCAGTTGCGAAGTCTTTTCTTCTTCTTATTCTGGGAATCCTCGCCCATAAAAGCCGCATCGATCATAATGAAGCGCTTTATGAATAAGCAACCGCATCTACTTTTCTCTCATCAGCATAATGAAACATTATAAAGCGCAGTGTAAACGAATAAAGCCGTAATTACTCAAGCGTTAATGCCTCTCACAGCTCAGTATTAAAGGCTCTTATTCATCAAGGTTGTGTCGATAAAAGGGCAGATTTGAGCGTCCGGCGTGTTGTGTGAACAAATCTGCGTCTGATTCATGGAACTGGCGTACGACATTAAAACGAGCTTTTTATTTCAACGCAACGGATGAATCAGCTACATCCCTAATATGCAAGCAACACACCCTAATTTACCCTCATATACTGAATGGATGTTTCTGAACACGCTGTGTCAACATAACTAACAAAAAAGGGTTCCACTGAAATACTCCCAGTAAGAAGTAAGTAGATGTGAGATGTGAAATGTTATTGAAAGACAAATCCAAACTCTCAGTTTGACCAACAGTGTCCAGCTAATGTAAATGAAAACATGCAGGTCCTGTGATAAAAAGAAAAGAATTTCACAGGCTACAGTTATCCCGGATCCTAGAAAGGATATACATCGAGTATTCATTTTAGTGAAGTTCAGTTCGAGGTTCTTGTGTGCGAGTAGTTCTATTCAATCATGAAAAATGGCAGGGAAAAAAAGGTGTTTTAGTCAGGTTTTTCATTCACCGAAGAGCTTGAATGGGTCAGATGAAATCAAGTCAGTCTTAAATAAAGCTTTTTTTTTTTTTAAATATAAATAAATGTGAGCCTTAGACATATTCAGAAAGTGCTGAGAAGAAATCACCCAACATTGAAAAGCAGAGTACCAAAATGAATAAAGTAGCACCTGACATGTTTTAATAATGATTTTTTATTGGTCACGTATAGATTAGAGCACAGTGAAATTCTTTTCTTCGCATACCCCAGCATGTGAGGAAGTTGGGGTCAGAGCACAGGGTCAGCCATGATACAGCACCCCCTGGAGTAGAGAGAGTTAAGGGCCTTGCTCAAGGGCCCAACAGTGTCAGCTTGGCAGTGCTGGGGCTTGAACCTCCAACCTTCTGCGCAGTAAGCCAGAGACTTAACCGCTAAACCACCACTGTCCCTAAGGGTCATATGAAATCATGTACTAACTTCAATCAAATATGTAATGATGACCAGATATCTTTGAATAACCCAGGTGTGTGGTTCTTCTATCCAGGTATCTGCATCCAAGTCGGTGCCTTTTTGTGATGCCTCTAGTATGTAAATGCACCTTTTACTCAGTGATAAAAACCCACATCTTCACCACTGATTTACAATTACGAATTACATGTTGACACTAAATCCCATTACTTCCAGTATACTTTAGCACAAGGTTCGAATGGGCAGAATTACTGCAGAGTTAGTAATGTTATTTGAGTATTACTTACTGTATACTATTCTGCTTACTATACTTGCTATATGTATATTGATTGTAGATTTTTAATTATTTTGAACTGCAAACCATGCATCTTTCAGGTTGTTCTAAATGTTGTTATGCTCCATTTTACACACAGGGTTGTGATATTGAGACCACAAATCAGCGGTCATGAAATTTTACTCGTCTCAGTCTCGGCGTATGAAGAAATATTTTTTCGACGCCACGTAAGATGAGAACATCATTTCCATGAACTTTTTAATGTTCCCATTACCGTACAAAATGTACATTGATCAGCCGTAACATTAAAACCACTGGTAATTGAAGTGAGTAACATTGATTATTTCGTTACAAAATGGCAGGTTTGTGGGGTATTCCTAGCATGCAGGGTTTAGTACCTACCAAAAGTGGTCCAAGAAAGGATGACAGGTGAACTGGCGACATGGTCATGAGCGCTGGCCCCTGTGCACTGGAAAAAAGTGCTTATAATGGGCACGTGAGCATCAGAACTGGACAATGGAGCAATAGAAGAAGGTGGTCTTTTCTGATAAATCATGTTTTCTTTTACATCATGTGGACGGCTGGGTGTATGTGTGCCGCTTACCTGGGGAAGAGATGGCACCAGGATGCACTGTGGGAAGAAGACAAGCCGGAGGAGGCAGTGTGATGCTCTGTGCAATGTTCTGCTGGGAAAACTTGGATCCTGGAATTCATATGGATGTGACTTTAACACGTACCACCTACCTAAACATTGTTGCAGACCACGTACACCCCTTCATGGCAACAGTATTCCCTAATGGCAGTGGCCTCTTTCTGCAGGATAATGCTCCCTGCTACACTGCAAAAACTGTTCAGGAACGGTTTGAGGAACATGAGAAAAGAGTTCAAGGTGTTGACTCCAAATTCCAAACTCCAAATTCCCCAGTTGAACATCTGTGGGATGTGCTAGACCAACAAATCTGATCTATGTAGGCCCCACCTTACAACTTACAAGACTTAAAGGATCTACTGCTAACATCTTGGTGCCAGATACCACAGCACACCTTCAGAGGTCTTGAGGAGTCCATGCCTCGACAATTCAGAGCTGTTTTGGTGGAATGAGCTGGACCTACACACTATTAGGAAGGTGGATTTAATGTTATGGCTGATAGGTGTATAACTAAGTGCCTATAAATTTCACGAATGCTCCCTAACACCACCCCCCCCCCCCCCCACCCCCCCCCCCCCCCCCCCCCCATTGCAGTGATATAAAATAGGATAACTCTGCAGTGCTTGTTTGAAGAATGGGCTGTGCTTAACATGTCCCATGGGTGTCCTGTGCACTTGCTGTACAAAGTAGATGGGTTATTTTAGTTACTTCAAGAGAAATTTCATATCTGGTTAGGAAGATACTACAACCAGAAAATTAACAGATTTGAGTGTCTGGTCTTGGTCTTGACGTCAACTCGGCCATGTGTCGATTGGTCACGGGCTTTGTCTATACTTGGTCTCGGCTAAGGTGGAAACCAACATTACATACGGATACACTAAAGATGCTGAATCTGAAACGATTCATCAATAAGGAAATTCGGATGAATAGAGGCCATTGTGTTTTATTGACTGTTTTTCAAATATCAGTCATTAGTTGTTATTATTATACAGCACTTCTGAGTACTGATTGATGTTTCAACAGTTCTTATATCAAATGACATATTTCTTTCCGTATAACACCTGATGACGGTATTAGAGACGTACAGATAAACGATAAAGTATTGAGACCTGGTGAGAGAGCGATGCGGACTAAATGGAGAAGTTGTGGAGACAGCTGTAGCAAGATGTGTTTGAGAACATTCAACAGATTTCAATTACGAGCACGTCTACGTTCAGATGGTTCTTCAGTCGTCCCTACGAGGGAGCACTCAAAAGTAGAAACCCTACCAACAGAGTGGTTCTCAATCAGAAACTTCTAGCACAGCTGTTGAAGGTGTAAAGAAAACCGTCGTATTTCAGCGACTCTAGTTTTCTAAACATGAACCATCACGGTTTGTGTATCAGATCGTCTCTCCAGATGTTCATCCAGCCACATGCATTTATACAAATGATTTCGTTGAGGGCAGCTCATCGGACCAGAGCCTAGCTACATGGCTAGAGATATTAGATCAGAATAAACCGAGTTTTCACAGACTGTCATAGATTTTTCATCTTGATCAAAGTCAACGCTGGAAACAGAACGATTGTCCAGAGAAGTATTCAATCCATGTCAAATTCCAAACAGATGTCTCACCTGTTCAAAGTCTGTAGTCAGTAGAAAACAGTACCGTGAATCACCTCTGTTTCAAAAGGTCTTTTTTTAGAGTTATAATAAAAAACTGTTAAGCATTAAAAAAAAAAAAAAAAATCCAGTCACCATTCAGTCATGTTAATTGCTTATCTGGCTCATTTCGTAAGAAAGGAATTTTCACATAACTGGGCCTTCACAATGTTTTGTTTTTTTTTTTTAATGCTCCTGGTTTTATGAAATCCATCCATTCAAATCTCTCGCAGTTTCTAAAGACGTAAATAAATAAAAGAACGAGGAATGAGAAAAGATGTACAAAAAAAATGAAGGCTGGGAATTTGAGGGTTGAAGAAGGTTTGCAAGTAATGAGGAATGCAAAGTGACAAGAGATATATGAAGTGAACTGACTGTGGATATGAAGTGAGAAAAGATAAGAGAAGGATGATTTCCTTTATCCTTTATACACGACCTGTCTGGAGATGAAGAAGAAGAAGAAGAAGGAGGAGGAGGAGGAGTAGAAGAAGAAGAAGAAGAAGAAGAAGAAGAAGAAGAAGTCTTTAGAAGATGCGCATAGGAAATCTGAAAACTGGGCAGCCGGTAGGGGGCGTGTTTGAGAGAAGATCCTAGATTTGTGAGAGTGTGAGTGTGTGTGTAATGTGTGTAGAGTGTGTGTGTGTGTGTGTGGGTTCTCCCTTTCTCTCTCCCCTCTGTAACGGAGTCGCAGCTTCAGTACCAGCGAGGCGCTCAGAGCGGATACACAGGCGGAAGGAGAGCTTCATGCCGCTGCCGCTTGCGCATTAACCGGGACGTTTTTCTCCCCAAACCCAAGCGGGATATTTACCACGGAATTCAAGCGGAAATAGAGACACATAAAGGACGAGAAAAAGTGTCTCAATGGAGCTAAGCTTAGGCCGGGGCTCGCTTCTGCTCTTCCTCCTGACAGCACTCCAGGTAACGTGAATGTAACTGCTCCTTTCTGCCGCTCATGTTAAGAATACGCGTTTACTTTAGCGCAACAAACACGCACAGAAAAGACGCGGCACCGCTCAGGTGTAGCTTTTATCCGTTTTTGTGTGCGTAACTTTATATTAAGCGTGACTCATTGTCTCCTCAGCGCATTCTCTCTTTTTACGCACTTTTCTGTTTCTGGTTTCACCTTAAG
>JANDJT010000206.1:25613244-25623333 GCA_024331685.1 Stegophilus panzeri | reverse complement strand
ATTTGACGTTTTTTTTTCCCACGCTCAACTGTTATAAAGTTGTCCATTCTGTCCGAACAGCAGCACTAGGACCAGCCCACTATCCCACTATATGCATCTTAAATGAAGTTATATTAGGAGCTCTGTCAATGTGACGCTCTTTAACTTAACAGGCATGGACAGTTGAATGTAAATGATATGTTGAAGCTGACACATGGGGGGGAAATAACAATTCCCCAATCTGTCAGGGTTAATAATAAGGTATTTAATGATATATTGTAGCATGTTCTATGGAGAACAAACTGGGAGAATATTTGAATGGATTTCATCCATTGTAACACCAAGACAAAAAAAAAAAATGTCTCGTAAAAAAAAAAAAAAAAAAAAAAAAAATCCCAGAAACTGAAACAAAATGGTTAAGGAGTTTCTTCAGTGTGTGATCTTTCTTCTCCCAGATCTTCTCTTTCCTGTTTACTTTCTGTCTGATTACTAATAAAGAACATCTTGAGCCAGTTTCTCAGCCGACGTTTGGTGTGTAACGTGTCCTGCTAACTCAGTGATAACCAGCCATTGTTCTCCCCTCGCCTTGTTTTCATTGAAATTCCGCGGACTGAAAGAGTGCAAGTGGCATGAATAGCTGGGATGCTGTCTTACTCATTCTTTTAGGGCCCCTCACAAAAGAGATTGTATTAAGACCATGGGCTGGTGGTGGTTGTTTGGGGGAGGTCGTGGGGCAATTTGATCTAAGGGTCAGCTTAGGCACTGAGAGGTTTGCGAGGAGTTTTACATACACAGACTCTCAAATCCTGTAGGTTTTTAAAAATAAATAAATAAATTGTGCTTAAAAGAAAACACCTCACTTCACAAGTCCTGTGTCTTTCTGAACTTGAGGCCACCGTTCAGACGGAGCCGATCCGTCTCAAACAGCCGTGGGCGGATCTAATGCTGCCGATCGATCACTGGCCCTCGCACGAGCTCGGCGGAAAACAAAACGGTCGCTGTTCTCGTTTCCTGCCATGCTCTGCAGTAGAACACTTAACCTCGCCGGCCTCATTAGCCTAATTGCATTCTCTGTCCTGTTATAAAACAGGTGCTGCCTTTGTATATGTGTATGTGTATGTGTGTGTGTGTGTGTTGAGGGGTTAAGGGCCATGGGTTAGGGAATGTTAATTGTGCACTGATGAGTCACTCTGTGATTTTGCAGACTGGCACGGAAGGCAGAAGCTCCATACCATGCAGGCCTGGTTTTTCTGAAGACGTATACGACGTACCGATGCCTGAAACCCTACTGGAGGGACAGCCGCTTCTCACCGGTAAAAAAACCCAACAAATAATAAAGCACACAAAAGCTTGTGGGCTCAAGGCCATGCTTGTGTGTGTGTTTCTCAAGTGCATGTGTGGCTAGTAGTAGAGTACGAGAAAAAAAAAAACACCCAGTTTGTGTATGTGTGTGTGTGTGCGCTACTCAAAGAGAAAGTTATCAAATGTCTTATTGTGTGGCTGTGAAAGTGTGTGTCGGTGCTTTGTTAGGTGTTCTGCTTATTCCTGTCTGTGTGTATCTGTGTGTGTACGAGTGTGTATGGGTATCACATCAGCTCCACGTGTGGTTTTGATCTATGGTGGGTGAAAACAAGCTTCAGACATGTTTAACCAATTAGCCACACTTTTATGTGGGCTTAAAAGCCATGTTGTTTGGTTTGTACACCAATAAAAGTTTAAGCTCTGCTTCTAATCACCGAATTGCACAACCCCCCCAACCGCCCCCCCCCCCACACACACACAAATTTAAAAAAAAACCCAAAAAACGAGCTTTTCTTAAACAGCCTACAGAGTTTCCACTTTGTGAAAATGTGTGTGGTTTGTTGCCAGGAAGAAAAACAATGGAAAAATGGGAGGGAAGCAGCTTAAGCAAATTTTTGGGTTTCTTGTAAAATAGAACTTTTTCATTGTCAGCAGTTGGAGGAAGAATCACGTTTCTTACTGTTATAGCTTGGTTTTTAACTAGAGATGCATTGATTACACTCGCACACCATTCGTCGATACCGATAACGAAATACGTTACAGACTACGTGCTAATTAATCCCGAACATCGCAGAACATATTCTTTATTTAATGTTTCCCTGGTTTAAGTAGTGGCCATGAAGATTGCACATTCGTGTCCATGCACATGCGCTTCTAGACTCTTTCTTTAAAATGTTAGCTAGTTGATTTTAACTGTACATTAGCTAGCTATATAGGTTACCTTGGATTGAGTAGGGTTGAAATGGAGAAGATCAGATTTCCATTCATTCTTTTATGTTTAAGACAAACTATGGTACACTTATAGGGAAAAGTACTGAGTATTGTGTATTGTGGATATTTGACGCATAGTATGTGGTACTATAAGGATGTGGACCTGTAGCGGAAAAAAAAGCATGGTTACTTGCAGCTTTGAAACAATCAGCACGAATCAAGTCATATGAAGGTTAAGATTTGGCTGGAGTTCACTTTTATACAATTTCATTAATGTAAAATTGGACACAACACTTCAGTTCAATCCATTTTCAGTGATGCACCTTTACATTTCCATTCTTTTTTCATTCTTTTTTTTTTCCACTGACATCAAAGCAACAAAAAGGACATGTATCCAGCTCACAAGTACCTGGCAAAGCAGGCTGAGGGGGAATAAAAGCTTTCCTTTCTTCTATTCTCTTGAGTAGCATCCTTGTCGATAAGACCCCAAGCTCGCAAAACATCTCAGAATGACTTCTGGAGCTTTTATGATCGCTGAGCATGTCCAACGCGTCTACTGTTTGAGAGTCATTCACGGGCCATTTGGGAAAGGAAGGCAGTGCCCCATTCCCATTCCTATTTGCAATAAATGCAGCCTGTTTCAAGAACCTCACATTAAAATGACTTCCTGGTTGGTCATGGAGGCATTTCTAACCTGAGCTCATGAAGAAATCAAAAGAATTTGAATGATTGAAGGTGATGTACTATGGATATCATTTGATCTTATATATAAGAAAATATATGAATACTAAATCTGAACTTGTGTAACCTTTCACACCAATTGGTACAAGTGTGAGAACATGTCAAATTGTTCACATCCTTGCTGATTTATTTGTAATGTGTACTGGTACTGTGCAAGAGAATTGGGTTTTACATACATACTACCAGTTGCTTTTTTAATTAGAAACAAGAATTCTGCCCTCGGGGCTGAAATGGTCCTTGTTTTAGAAGCTACACCATCTTAGAACAATGCTACCCCAATGACTTGTAGACAGTTTTAAATGAACGTGTGAATGAAGCCCATATCCAGCTGCTCCGTAAATGGTTTGATGGTGTCTTGATGTGCTACGACCAAATGAAGCACAGCCAGTAATTATTGCCTCAGAGAACCCTCACCATGGTGTTAGCTCCTTCTATGGGCTTGCGTTTGATTAGAGCCCCCATCTGAACAGAGTGGCTCCGGGAGCTGCTGCTGGATTTCACACATTCGCTACAGATATCACATGCTAGTGGAGAGCGTGAGGTAGTCTCAGAGAGATGAAGAGCTGTGGGGGAGGGGTGTTGGAGGGAGCCATAGAGAATGAGAGAGGGACAGAGCGAGGGGAAGGAGAATGCCATGGGTTAGAGGTCACCATTTGCTTTCTTTACCCTTTCAACCCACTCCACTCCCTCAGCATTCAGTCTCCTCCAATGGGGGCACTCTGCATTCTACTGGGTTTGGAAGATCAGCCAATAAGCAAGGCTCAAGGCCACTAGTGCACAATGTCATCTTTATCGGGCGTGCTTCAGCATCCTCCCAACCTATTATCCCATACGAGCATTGAAAATCCCTTGATAATTCTCCTCTGCCCTACCTTTATGCATGGTGCACAGCCCAATGGGTAAGCTAATGGCCAGAGACCGTGCTAATGAAACACCATCCGCTAATGGTGGCCCCCGTAGGGCGCCAATTTTCACGAGACATGGCTCTCAACGAGAGGCCTCACACAGTACTCGCCAATTTCCACAAATGCAATCATGGCATTTGATCAGAGTGGTCCCATATTACTGTGAGGGTTTTTCATAAAACTCAACTCATTAAATGTTATCGTGGACACATCAACTGCATTTTCTAGGAGTGGCTGCAGTTTTTTTTCTCCTTTTCTTGCAAGGGGCTCATGGCTTGGTGAGGCAGGATTAATAGCATGCCAGGCTAGTGCAAGGAGGGTGGTGGTGGTGGTGGTAATGGTGTGGTGAAGGGGTGGGGGGTGGGCAGCTACATTCATTACTTTGCTTAATTGCAGCCTCGAGGCTATAAATAATGATTGAAATAATTCTGGACTGACTCGTGCTGAAGCCGCTTGTTGCTTGTGACGTGAGCCTCAGCACTCACGGCTGAGCAGGTCTAGAAAAATATGTGACACGTGTGTGATGATGCACATTGCTCATACATCTGGATTTTAACATAGAAGTGGTTTGTTTGTTGCAGAAGAAAACTGATGGCCTCATCTGGCTAATGTAGGGAGCTTTGTTTAATAGTCTGATCGCTTGAATAACATCACAGAGGCAGCAAATATTAGGAAACGATTAACAACAGTAGAGACAGGCATATATTTAAGTAAAGAAGGGAGATCTTTCTATATGAGTTATGTCTGTGCAGACGGATAACCACCATTACTAGAAGCTTAAAGGCATCATCAAGTGCTCCAGATAGGCTTATCTCATTCTTTATATAGTTGATAAGCTGAGGGAGCCATTACTTCTTTAAATGTACTCCATTACAGCTCTTTGCAGCAGGTTTCCTCTTGGCTATTTTTAATAGATCATGATGTACTGCTGATGCTTTGTAATAGCCTACCTTTTAAAGCCTTTCTCATTTTTACCCATGCCATCATGATTCAGCCTGACCATTATGACTATCTGTTCGTAAAACTGGGTTAATGAATATTCCCCCAAGCCTAATTGAATGGAGTACACTTTCAAGGCGCCACCAAGCATCTAAACCCCCCCACCCCGACCCCTTCAAAGCCATCCATCCTGCTTTTATTTATCCTCGCCCTCCACCGCTCTTCTCCACGGCTTGCATTTTTATTGCTAATGAAGCGTTTCTTGGCATGACGAAAAGGGCAGAATGTGGATTCTAACCTGCTTCCTGGTTTTCCAGTGCATTTAGAGAGAGATAGAGAAAGAGAGAGAGAGAGAGAGAGAGAGAGAGATGGGGAAGAATATGTGGCCATGGTGAGCATGAGACCTTCTCAACCGGGGTCAGATTTGTAAGTGGGGAGCCACAGTTGACTGACTTTACAATCTTGCTGAAACAAGCGAAGTCAATACTATCTCATGCAAGAGGCACACGCTCGTAACTGGACTCTTTCATTTTTTTCCCCGCCATTCAGCTCTGAATAGTGGGCCACAATAAGATAATTGTTTTATATACCAATAAAGTCTTGATGGTAAAAAATTCAGAGAACTATTTTGTTTAACATGTTTGTATAAACGCAAGCTCAGTTAGGTTTGTTGGCCTGATTTTGATGAATAGAAATACATTTGAAATGCGTTTGTCTTTGAAAATGGTCCTAATTGTACAGTTAATGAATGATCCAACTGTCCACTTTAATGTTGATGATAACAAGAGGTCATGTTTTTGTTTGTGCTGGGTTTTTTTTGGAGCTTACTTACTCTTGCTAATGGAGAAACTTAAATGTTGTATGAAGACAGAATTGCGTTCTTGATCAGTCCAACATAGCAACATTCAGTGGTGGTGCTGTGGGGGACGTGGTGGTTTAGCAGTTAAGGCTCTGGGTTACTGATCAGAAGGTCATGGGTTCAAGCCCCTGCACTGCCAAGCTACCTCTGTTGGGCCCTTGAGCAAGGCCCTTAACCCTCTCTGCTCCAGGGGTGCCATATCATGGCTGACCCTGCGCTCTGACCCCAACTTCCTAACAAGCTGGGGTATGCGGAGAAAACAATTCCACTGTGCTGTAATGTATACGTGACCAATAAAGACTTTTTATTATTATCAACATAAACTGGCATAAACTACAACCAATTTTCGTTCATCAAGAGTTGGTCTTGATATCGTATTGGTGTCTATAACACTAAGGGACAGGTACAAAAAGCTTTGAAACCCATTTTGGCCATGTTAATCAATTGAAAGTCAGTGTGTATTAAGAAGTGCATTAAACAACTTTCTGAATAATCCCTAATTAATATGGTCCATTGAGATTACACACAATGGCATTCTGTTCCAACACAAATGAGTCCTGCTAATGCAAATGGCCAGAAACACCAATTGTTCCCTTAATCCCACTAAATTAAATGTGAATAGATTAAACAGAGACTACATTTCCACACATATTTCCAGATTAATCCAGACCGTGAAGAATCCAACCTTATTTAGCAGATTCCAAGAGCCCCCAGATCCTGGCGTCACCGTTCACTGACTTTCTTTTAAAAGATTTTCCATCTCTAGCGCAACGCATGACGGGTTGTTAAGGATCTCTGTGATGTCTACACGCACCATTACAGCAGCTCCTGGTACACCTTGAACCACTTTTGACTATTTAGAGAACAGTGTTTGGCCAAACCTGACCCTTACGACCTAGTCCCTGTAAATCTGGTTCTGGGTTCATGCTCCCGAGGCATGTTCTTCATCCAACAAAAGCATGTGTTTGGTTTATAGGCGAGCGAGTAACCTTAAATCACTTAATGCCGAGACCTTGTCTAATGACATGACTATGGCTTGACGATGGAGGAAAGAATTGTAGCTCGTGGCATGATCAAATTGGGCCTGGGATCTGTCGCGTATTGTTGTCAGGCTTTATGCTGTCAGAAGATGGATGGTGCACATGTGGCCTTGTACATCCTGGTGCTTAAAACAACTGCAGTATCAGCGGGAGATGGATTTGATTTTGATTCCAAATGTGACACGCTGTAAGACATCAGAGAGAAACAAGATCCATGACTTCAGCACACAGAGCTCGCAATAAAGCCACTGAGTCGGGAGCGGATCTCGGTCTCTCCCTCCTCCTTATGGTCTTCTATCTTCGGTGAAATCTTCATTCTCTTCTGTCTCTACATCACGACGACCTGACTGCTGAAATCTGTCCCTTTTGATCCGGCCAAAATGTCTAGGGTTTCCGTGCCAGATCCGCTAACTGCAAGGTGTGGCTTTCGCATCTCGAGCAAGAAGGGAACAGATTGATGAGTTCAGGGTCTTTTGGCTTGATCAATACATTGTAATGAAGGTTGTATTTCAGTTCTGACGGATTTTTCGAATCAGGCCACTGATTCTTCATTGGACAGTGTCGTGACAAATCCTCGCTGCACCCCTGTGGCTACATTTATGACGCTCTGTTGCTCCTACTGTGCCATTCTGTCGTGTGCTGACTTTGATTACGTGGTGTTTTGCATGTGTCATGAACATTTTAAACGAGCACTATTTGTCAGGCTTATTTTAGGGGAGGGAAAGAAAAAAAAGCATCCTAATGACTTGAACCATTTTTCTTTCTTAGCAGAGTGCCTGGTAAATGTGTCAGTGCGTCGTCTCACACTTTGTTAACACGTTTGCTTTGCACGATGATCCTTGTACTTGCATGTATTATTCATGTATTGTGATTTCTATCAGAAACTTAAAGTGAAGTAGCATGAATATTCAGACGATCTTCTTAGTCTGTTTGTAGTCTATCGCTGCTCTTGTTTTTATAGACCGTCGGGGAGATCACGACACCTGATTCCCGACATTTTAAACCTTCTCCATTCTCCATACATTTGGTAGAAGTTACAGCTGTAGACCATATGGCTTTATGCGCTCGTGTTTTTTTATTTCGTCCTCCCGTAAAGAGACAGATGCTACGTTTTGACTGGATAAAGTACAGGGACTTTGATTTGTGGTGGATCATGAAATGTTTTTTTTTTTTTTTTTTTTTAAACTTGCGCATAATTATTCTAGCACGAAAGGCTCTGTCGCTTTGAGACATGCTTTTTATAGGCTGCAGTTTATTGAGTTTATTGATCTCGTGGTCACCTGACATGTATCGAGTCACTTCGGCCTGCAATCGCAGCCGTATACTTTTATGTCGTAGCGTCTTGTTAAACAAAAGATGAGCTTATGGTGAAATGTTTATGGTTGATAATAAATACAAAATGGGGTATTTTGAGGATCGGTGGTTAAAAGTGGAACGCGTTTAAGTGATCTTTGTCAACTGTGCTAAGTGAGGCTTTTTTTTAAAGCATAGAATTAGCAAGTTTACAAAATGTGAGACAGTTTACCTGCGTTAAAACGTCTTTTACTTTTATTTTAAATACACATTTAAGACACTATCAGTGCGAAACAAATAGCGCCCCGATTGTCGAATCCTCCCATTATTTCCTTATGTGTTTAGCAGTAGGAGTATCACCTTTTGGCACCTTGGGTGCCCTTTGTGTTCGCGCGCAACGGATTTCGACACAGCCTGACCTTAACGCTTGAGAGTGGCAAAGCCAGTACGGCTAATTGGTGAGCTCCTTTTAAGGTCAGCGACCTTTACTGAGCTGCAAGAGCTATTATTTTATTCATGTTTGACCACCTTGGATTTTGCATTCTTATCAGAGCTAGCAGTCTGGACAGTGTCTTGCCTGGGTTGAGGCAGTCCAGGATGTTTGGAATGTCCCGGTACTGATAAAGCTGTTAGCATTAATGTTAGCTCGTCTCTTCCACCTATGTGTCCTCTCTCTCTCTCTCTCTCTCTCACTAACTCGGCTCTCAGGTCGTTATCGTGAGCAGAGAACATGAGTGACACTGACATTAGGCAGCTGAAAGAGGTTCTAGCTTTCAGTTTTTTTTATCTACTTCACCTTCTTTTTTGTTGTCGGGTGTGCGCTTGTTTGCCCTTGGCATATAATTAGCCTGCCTCAGCTCTCTTGGCCCACAAGGCTGGCAGGTTTGTGTCTGCTGAGAGTTCTATCAAGTGCCTCCCACCGCCCTCTCCATTTGCCACTTGGTCAAATTTCATGTGATCCATCACACTTTTTAGCCAGTGCTGCATTCAGAATCGTTAACGGAGAGAACATCTGAACGCTACTCTATTGTATTTCCTCTCTCTCTCTCTCCCTTTCTCTCTCTCTCTCTCTCTCTCTCTCTCTCTCTCTCTCTCTCTCACTCTCTCACTCAATCTCAGACACTCTCACCACAAGCCATAATTTTGTACACCCAGAGATGACAGTCATTTTCCAGCTCTAGTGTCTGCTCATGAAAATGAAGCCTCTTTGTCGGTTATATGATTGTGAAATGCACCTGTGTCACCGCAGGAGGGGACGGCATCATGGGATGAGCATCTGATATGCCACATTTGCGCCTCGGTTGTTTTTTTCTTGTACAGACGTGCCTCCTTTCTCGCACAGAGACATCGAGGTCTCTGCTAACCTACTCCAGATTTGTGGGCTGAATTTGATTTACCTTCATGTGGCTCGGCAGAGAGGGTTCTACGACCTGCACGTCTAATGAGAGGGAGTAGAAATAGCAGTGCTGACCTGGCTTTCTGCTCCAGTCGAAAGTAGATGGGGGAGGGAAGCGGCAGACAAAAGAAAGAGAGAGCAGCCTGGCACTTGGCAGACAGCAGATCAACACTTTGCAGAGAAATGTTTATTCTAGCAAAAAGCTTCCTTGTGTATTTTCTCTCCTCCTCATTCTTTCTCTGGTGTTTTTCCCCCCTACTCCTTCTTTTTTTTTTTCTTCTGTGAGGGGTGAAGGCTGTTTGGCTTGATCTTGTGTCTCCTCCTCTACAAAGAGGCCCAGTATGCACTGCTCTGCCGTTGTTGAGCTGCCAGTCCACGGAGCAACTCAATGCCCCTTTTATTTCGACCTCTCTAGTTCGTTCTCGTTCTCTGTCTCCTGTGCACGCTCTTTCATTCTCTGTTTCTTTCCATGTCCTTTTCACTCTGGCCATCTCGATGTCTCTCACTGCGCTTTATCTCGCAGTCGTTCTTTTTCCCTTTCTATATAAACTCGTACACCAAAGACAATTTATAGTGTAAAGTCCTTCAATAATATAAAGGTAAACGAAGTGGAATTGAAGTGTAGTACGTAGTGTCCCGAGATGTCCTTCATCAGCTGTGCAAGCAAAGTTCTTTCTCAAGATGCTCTTACTACATACAGCTTCA
>JANDJT010000206.1:25581510-25600542 GCA_024331685.1 Stegophilus panzeri | reverse complement strand
ATAATGTATAAAAAAAAATAGAATGAAAATACAATATTTAAATATGAAATAAAAAATGCGTTAATAAAAAAAAAAAGGCCGTATAAATGTAGTGTAAAAGTAAGGCAAATCCTAAAAGTTGAATATTTTTATCTATTTTGTTTAATCAGTAATAGCTGCAGCCTGTGGATTGTTTATTGGTGATGTGTTCCAGATCTCAGGTGCATAAAAACCAAAGGCTGCTTCATGTCTTTTTAAGTTTCATATGCGTAATGTGAAGAACGCTAACCAGGTCAGAATCATACACAAGTTCTCTAGTTGTGTGTGTGTGTGTGTTTGTGATGAGCTTGTAGCTTTGCTCTATTTTTTTTAACTGGCCTCCCAGGAGGAGTTGCTCAGCAAAAAAGAGGAGAGGATAGGGGAGTGAGAAAGAGAGAGAGAGTCCATTTATTGCCCCCGTATGGACTTCCCCCAGGCTTTCTCCAATGGATTTGACATGGATAACACTGTTGTGTTTGTAGTGTAGGAGCACTGGGCCGCTCGTACATCCAGACTTCTGCTTGATGAGCGCGCCGCGAGGCAACACACAGGTCGCTGGAAATATGGAAAAAGCAGCGGGTTGTCCAGGGCAACAGAGTGCTCTCGTCTTGAATTTCCCTCCAGCTCTCTTGGCAGAGGGACTCAAGATAATTACGAAGCAGGAAACCAAATGAACACTAGTGTCTATGAGTACTCATATTATGTCATGTGGGCTTCTTAAGTGCTCCAGGATTCAGTTAATTAAGGCTCTACATTGAGTTTAGATTTTCTCATAAATCAGTCCAATTAGCCAGGCTTGTAATCCATGTCAGGCCATCGGCCATTTGTAGTAATAACACCTTAAATACATAGATGCCTTAGATAATTCATGGCAAGTTCGTACAGAACCCATTGATAAAACCACGAGAGCAGGCGTACAAGGCTTTACTGATTGTTTGTCATTCTTCTTTCTTCGATTTTTCTTCGATGTTGAACAGCAAGTCATCATCATCTACATTCGTTACCTTCAACTTGTCTCATCAGGATGCACTGGAATTGGTCAGAAGAAATGTCTTTCCTTCAAAGAGTGGCAAATGAAACACAATTAAAGAAACGTTAGAAGGCACCTTAATTAGTTTATAAAAAATGCATGACTGGGAAATAACTTAAGTATTGACCCTTGTTCTCTGAGCACTTGAGCTGTGTTTTTTTTAAATATTTTTTTTAAAGGTGTCCTCTGAAGACAGTGGTAATTGCGGACGTTAAACGAGGAGGCAGAGGCTCGTTTCTGCTTTCAGTTAATATGAAAGCTAGCGTGGTGTGTGGGGAGTCTTTAATAGCCATTTTCAAGTAGAGCTAAAGCAAATTAAACCTGATGGGCCTCCTGTCTCGTACGGCAGGCCTTAATGCGCTAGTGATGGACTGAAGATCTCGGCTTGGAATGCATCGAACGATAAATTCGTCTTTGCTCCCACGGCCCTTTGCGCAGCCGGTAATTGGCCATTAGGCCGGCATGCAAGATGGAGGAGCCAGATGTCTGGGTAGTGGCCGGGACTCCACAGCGGGTTGTTAAGTTGGGGAGGGGGAATGGAGGTTGTAAAAAGAGAGAATATCGGGGGCTGGACACTGTCCCTCATTAAACGCGATGGTGCTCGGGCTTGTGGGACCATAAAAAGCAGTGTTATGATCTTAGCAGAGGAGTTGCTCAGTTTGCCCCACACTTTAAGCTGAGCAGTGAAAGGAATGAACAAGCAGGAGAGGGGGTTGGAAAAAAAACAAATTCCCCTAAGATCCCAAACTGTTGCTCACAGCTAGGGCACACCTGTCCTTGAGTATATGAAAGTACCTCAGAGGCCTTAATATGTCCCCATGCCCTTTGCCTCTTCTTTCCCTGCTCTGCTGCATGTCCTTGTATCGATATGACACGAATAGCTCCTTTTGGACCAATCAAAAGCGGCCTGTCTTTACCTGATGAACGTCTGTCCAGATTCCTGATTGACTGTGGCATATGTGATGTGATTTGGATTGTAATCCCATCCTTGCAACGGGTTTAACATGCCCCTAAGGTTTATCGTGTTACCCATCAAAGAGGGAAGTATTCATTTGATCACACACGGTCACGGTATGCGGAGAAACAAAATAATGTTAGATCTTCTGCATGTTTATTTGGTTTAGGCTGGCAAATGGTGAGGGTCCAGGCAGATTAATACCATTCAGCGAGGTGTTAAATATCCAGAAGCTGCTATCTATTTCACTCCTCCGTCCTAATTTGTTTACCCAGCTCTCTTTTTTCCAAACTCGGGCTAGACGCAGCTGTTCGTCGGAATGGCAACGACTTCTCATCATGAAGGCCGTAGGCTAACACGTGGGTGATCAAAAACACAAATGTTTGTGGTTGAGGGTCCTCCTGATATCCTGGGGTCGCCACAGCTGTCACCCACACTTCTCCCACACGTCTAGCTCGCTACTCAATGTACCAACTGGTGCTAGGGAGTGAAGCAGTGATACGTGCAAGACACAAGGCCAGGCATTTGCAGCATGGCCAGAAACAAAGATCGGCTTTCAGCGATTAGGCTTGGGGCTTTAGTGCTAGGATAACAATTGCAAATCCTTTTAGTGCCAATATTGTTCCCTAGTGTGATTATTCTGTCTCATTGGGGCAAATGGAGATATTATGGACTTTTTTTTTAGGAGGGGAAGTAAATTACCAGTTAAGATGTTCAGGTCAGAGAAAGGGAACAGATGTAATATTCACGAATGAGTCCGAGAGGGAACAGGCTGCCCCATTTCCTGGATCAGGAAGCATTTATTCCAATGAGCAGCACTTGGAAATGAGCCCCAAACAGGTGCTGTTTCAAACACAGCTGTTTAGAGTCCCGTGCCTCCATCGAATCATCAGCTCATATATTTCCATCTCGTCTTCCGTGATTCTCAATTCAGATGATATCCGGCGTATTTGTTATTCCATTTTGTCACCTTATTCTCACCCAGTCAAACCTGCTCTTGTTTTTTCTTGCTTTCACCCTTCTTTAGTTTGCTTTGTTCTTGCTCGGTAACTGATCCCCACAGCACAGGGACCTCTGGCTCAAATTACCTGCCAGATCATTTTCAAAAGTAGCCAGGATAATAATGATACCGATACGTGTTTTTGCGGTGCCGGTGAGTGGGTGGGTTTGCCAAAAGACACAATGCTAGCTAGAACACTAGCAGAGATACTAAAGGCAGCTAACAACTTCTCATAAAGAGGGCATCTTTGTGGGTTTGTGATTCGCTTCTGCACTTTCCTGAACTATATACCTTCATTATGGAAATCGCATGTTTTTGCGCTAACTCATGAATGCTAACGATCGCACTCTGACTGCGGCAGATGAGAAATGGAAGTGAGGTATCAAACTGGAATCAACCAATTGTCATCCAATTAGAAACTGAAGATATGCTTATAATATGAAAGGGGGAAAAAAAGCATACTAACCATGTTCAATCGTATGTAAAGTTTTACATGTAAAGGTCTTAAGGTACAACCATGGTTCTTATGGCCTGATTATGTACCATAACTTCATAAATACATGAAATATATTCGCTTTCCCAAGTAAACCTCCATGAAGCTTTCAACTGCATGCCAAGCAAAAGTGCAGTTTAGTATGATGTTTTCCCCTCAGGGTATAGAGCCTTTAACGTGGTGGAAATTTCACATTTACATTTATGGCATTTGGCCTTATCCAGAGCGACTTACATTTATCTCATTTATACATCTGAGCACTTGATGGTAAAGGGCCTCGTTCATGACGATCAGTCGTCCAACATCTTAACCACTGAGCTACCAATGCCACATCATTTGCATATGCATTACATCAAAAATGATTTTATTCCCTCTTTACTGCGTGTTGAGGACAGAAAAAATAAACAAGCTGGAAAAAGAACCCTAGTAAAATGCCTTTTCTAAACATATGCAAACAGCCCTTTCATACTTATGTATTAACACAAGTCTTACAAAGACCACATTAAACCCCCCATCCAGAGTGGCTGCATTAAGTGCTGAACTATTCTATGTGCCTTTACAAGTAAATATTTATTTTATAAGCTTTTATTTGCAATGAATATTATAATTCTGGTATTATTAGGGAGGACATCATACTTACTGCTTTCAAAGCAGCCTTTAAACCCTTCCATTATGTTGAGTTAAAAATGCCAGGTACTGTGACTCAGTCGCTTGGTAATATAATCGAATAAGCCAGCGTGTTTGTTGCTGGTCATTGGAGTAACCGGAGAAGCCCTTGTGCCCTCCTGCCGAACACTGCCATTGTGAGGAGCTGAATGATGGATTTGTTCATAGTGACCTAGAGGACAGCACGAGCTTAGCTTAGCACATAGCGTCAGGAGAATGGTTATTAGTATGAAGTCCGTTTCTATGGTTTCTCTGACCCTAGAACAGGGGTACTAAGCTAAACTAATCTAAAGATTCTGTTGTTTGTCTTTAAAACTCTTAATGATCAAGCTCCTTCTTATCTCGAAGATCTTCTTACAACGCATTCATCTAACAGAATTCTAAGAGCTTTTGATAGGCTTCTTCTGTATGTAGCTCGTTCCCGTTTAAAAACTAAGGGGGGTGGAGCTTTTCAGTCGCTACTCCTCGTTTATGGAATCAATTGCCACTAGATATCCACCTCGCACCTTCAATTACCAATTTTAAGAAGAGGCTGAAAACGTATCTCTTCTCCCTGGCGTTTTAATCAAAATGTTTTATTTTATTTTGACCATTGTCTATTGTCTGTCTTAATTTGGTTTTATTCTGTTTTCTATTTTATGTTTCTTTACTCTGTTCAGCACTTTGGTCAGCTTCGCTGTGTTAAATGTGCTTTATAAATAAATAAAATTAAAAAAAAAATGTACTTACTTACTTACTTACTAAATTTTTTGCTTAGAAAGATCCGGATAAGACAACAGATTTAACCATTAAAAATGAGTTACTGGTTTTAAATAAGACAATTTGAAGTAGTTTTGGAGTTGCACTTTACAATACCACTTTCGACTAGTACCACAGACTCTCACACTTGAAGCCGAGAACACATGCATACTTTTCTGTTGTCATCAACAACAACAGGCCTCGTATTCATATTTAGAAAACCCGAGTCGCTGAAGTGCAACCATTTTTTTTTTTTTTTTGTCACTTCTGCTGCAGTATTTTTTCCAAGTACGCAGTTGGGTCCTTTGAAATACATTGCTGGTCCGCATCCGGCCTCTGGTCCACCAGCTTGTCTTTGGGTGCTGTCACATATACAGCACTAAGTCCATTATAATAGAATCCTGGTGAGGATTCTCTAGCTGGATTTGAACACAGAAATGACTCTCGGGCGTGGACCGAAACAACCGCGATGTGGTCTCCGTCCGCTTCCAAGAGGACTCTTCTGTGAGAAAGTCGACGCAAGACGTGAAGCGAAGACGCTGTGTGTTTTGGGTCGCAGCATTGTTTTATAGATGTGACGGGATGCCATCTGAGCCAAAGAACACATCTGTAGCGCTGTAGAAATACCGCCTGTTCTCTAGACAAACAAACAGGGAAAACCGAAGCTGGATGTGACACACAAAATTATCTAAATTAACTAGTTAGCTAGCTCTGTCTTGTCTGTGCTTGGCTCATTTATTATTATTATTATTTTTTGGAGAATTTCTATGAGCGAAGGTTTAATTAGCGTTTTCCATCTCTGCATTTTGTACCCATGAATGAAAGGCGGTTCATGAGGACTTTTTCAATAATTTTTGCTCTGATTCAGATTTGATAAACCGACTCATAGATGCGAGAGCGCTATTAAGATGTCCTTCTTTTCAGTTCAATTAATATAAGCCAGTTTAGAACCCCGGATTCGGAGGTCTGTGTCCATTTCTGAGCCGCACTCTCTTGGAAAACGAACAGGAGTATCCCAGGGCTTGAATCTATGAAACCCTTTCGTTTATTTGCATGCATGTGCATGTTGACTGGATGGATGGATGGATGAATAGAGGGTACACGAGTGGTGCCGGATGATGAGCGGCTCTGGCCTCGTTATAAAGGAAATGTGTGGCCACAACACTGGCACAACTGCAGGAAATAACTGTTTCTCCTCCTTCCTTTGTTATATGCTTGTTCAGTCTTTCTTTCTTTTTCTCCCCAGCTTTCACTTGCTCTCTTCTCTAGATCCCCTTTCCTTTCTCTGTGTTGTGCTTACTTGCCAAATGTAGGTATTGTTTGCTTGAAACAAACACAAAGAAAGGGATAGATAGGGAAACATTTACATGCAATCGTCGTAAAACGTTTCCAGATTCAGGTACAATAGAAAGGTGTGTGTGTGAGTGTGTGTATTGTGTGTGTGTGTGTGTGTGTGTGTGGAAGAGATAGCTTTCTATGTGGGTGTGTCTGGAAATAGCTTCTCTAAAACATCAGCAGAGGTAGGATGAAACGTATATGTAGGTATACGCATGTGCTTCGTGCATAGCGCAAACTAGATTGGCGCCATACGGAGTGAGAGATTACACTTGCGCCGGCATTAAACGTCACTTCTTACATCTGCCACAAGGCAACTGCTTGGGAAAATGAAATAATAAAATAATCAAATCAAATCAAACAGCTGATGGATGGCTCTCTGTGATGCCTTTTCCATTTTCTTTCTTTTTTTTTTCTTTTTTTCTGAGGACCATCTGTTTTGGAATATAGTCACTGCATTAGTCAATAAGCGGGTCAATATTTCAGCATTTTCCCGTCTACTGATGTGACTGCTGATTGGGTTAAGGGGACAGGATTCATTTAGAAGGGTTTTTACGCAAGCTTAAGTGCCATTTTTTTCCCCCTTTCTCTCTTTTTTTTTTTTTTTGGAAAGATGTCAGTATGAGTCTCAGAAATAGTATTTCAGCCATCTGGAACGGAGAAAGACAGCAGAGTTGCTTCATTTCACACTCAGTAAACATTGACTGCTGTATAAACATTCAGAAAAAACCAACTGTAGCCAAATGGGTTAAAAAAAAAAAAAAAAAAAAGGCGTGGAAAATGAAATACTTTATTTTTTTTATTTTAAGGTCATTAAGTCATTAAAGGGACAGGATGGAGTGAGCGGTGAAGATGAAAGCGGTGTACTTCAGCATGACTGCTCAGGTGGATCAGTGTATGCTATGAGAAGAGTTTAGTTTGGTGTGTAACTACTCTCAGTAACTAAGCTAGTTCAACAGGTAAGAGTACAAGCAGAGCAAGTTTAAAACACTGGGTTTAAATCATCTAATGAGTGTAAACGAGGCTCTATTGTCGGAATCTGTACCTGGTCTTCTGCTCAGTGACAACCTCTCACGATCATTTGATCTGCTAAAAGGAAAAGACCGGATGGGGTTTGTACTTGCACCAATGGAAGTTGACTAACTGAGATGTCTTTAGCTAAATAGTCATTTTGACTCTGGTGCGCTTTCCTGTGCGCAGAAAGGCTTTAACAAAAAAAAAAACATTTGCACATTAACTAGACTTCGAGAGAAAATGCCTTATAAATAATAATTCAATTTGTGTTATTATTATGACTACCGCTTGTGCGGGGAAACATCTCGGTACAGCAAGTTCACTTTAATACACACTAATACCTAATAAACAAATGCACAGCACTTTCAAAAGAAAAAAAAAAAAATCACTAATCACTTATTATTTATCTATCCTGTGTTACAAAATAGGAGAGATAACTGTGCAGAAACAATCCCTTCTCATTAGTCCTGTACACACACAGAGGGCAGTGAGAAAATGAGAGGCCTTGTGAACGCAGAGATCAGTTCACAGATTCGGTTCACCCTGTAAGAAGGGGAGGAGGTGTGAAAGCAATAACGGACTTTCAGCTTTTTGAACTGGCGATATGGGGAACAAATTTCACTCTACCATCATTCGACGAGTTCTTTTTAAAATGAAAACCATTTTCATTTCTAGGAGGGTTTCCGTTGTTTATTTACATAAAAGCAGAAATATTCACACGAATGTATGTATAGGTTAATGGCTATGAATGAATAAAAATACATAAACAACCTGGAATCAAACTGACTCATGTTACTGATTCATGCCGATTCAGTTCAGAAGCTGTTTATGTACGTTTAGAATCATTTGACTCAAATACTAGCAGAATGATTCAGTGATTCAGTCTCACTTTGGTATTTCTAAAAGACTGTTCTTATTATCTCTCATTTTCTGAGTGAACATCGGATGAAACGTTTATACCTATTCCCACAATGTCGCGGTATCGTTTATGGGATTGAATCGATTCGCGTTTAGTGCTGCACGATGTACATTTAGATTCGTTTGATTCAATTCAAATACTAACAGTTTGATTCAGTCTTATATGGGGGAAAAGTACTTCTTATGTGACTAGTTTAAAGATATATATATATATATATGTTATATATCTTATATATTAGTTATATGCCAATGTTCTGTCTCTCTCTCTTTCTCTATCTCATTTATTTACTGATTCAGAGTCAGTTTAATGATCCATGATGTATAATTTTTATAATGTACCTATGTACCCGGTGTATCTCGGCGCCAAGTGCGTACCTGACGCCTAGACGGCAATTATAAATCTGGCACTTCTGCGTTGTGTAGACGTGATGCAGTGTCAGCGAGGAGTCATTCGAACGCGTCACAACAGACATCGGATCATCTCGGTCTTTTAATCGCACCTGATAATACAAATAAGCAGCCACTTTGAGTGAATCGCCCGTACAATGTGCTCTATAATATAAACACGATATACGATGGTCACCATGTGCTCTCTCTCGCATTCAATTACAATGCGAAAGGGAAGAGGAGGAGCCAAAACAGGAAATTACATAGACCAATGACATCATGACAATTAAGGTGGAATGTACTCACACAAGTAGAGAGCTATATCAGGTACAGATATGAGTCATTTTGTGTTCATTCTACTTAACGTATATATTTAACAGTGTCATTTTTATACCTGTAACACCTATGTATGAATCATTTTATTCTAGATTTTTCTCAAATTCCTGTTTGGTGTAATTTTTGTTAAATTTTTTTTAATGAATTTTTATAATTGGCTTCATTTATTTACTGATTCAGAGTCAGTTTGTAATTGTATATAATATTGATAATTTCCTGCATTCGCAAAACTATTTTTTCTTTCTAGATTTTACCCAGAATTTTAACTTTATAAAAGATTCATTATTTTACTGATTCAGCATGTATTTAGTGATCTATTACATTTATGTAGATTTTTTTTTTTTTATTTTATTTTTTTTTATTTGCATGAATAAACTCTTAACTTTAGAGTTAAATTAACTTTAGAGTTGAAAAAAAATTTAGCCGTTCCTTGAATGGCTTCAATGTTTTAATGATTCAGTCGAATGATTCAGGCTAATGATTTTGAATATTTAGCATTTTTCTATTCAAGATTTTTTCCCCCCTCGAATGTCTTCTTATGAACGTAATCAGCTTTATTCACTTACTGACTCAGAGTCATTTGAATGATCTGTAATATTTATTCATCTTTTGTTGCGCGGATATAAATATTCTCTCATTTTATTCTAGCCTTCTTCTTTCGTGTAACTTTTTTGAAATGTAATGAGCTTCGTTCATTTACTAACTCTGAATCGGTTGAATTATTTATCATATCTATTTATATATTTTCAGAAATAAACTCATTGTGTTCTCGACTTTTTTTTACGTAACTTTATGAAACATAACAGGCTTTTAACTCTTTCGAATGCTTTTTTTTTTTTTTTTTTTTTGGTTGTTCTTAGACATTAAGATCTATTCCACTGTGGCAGAATTTCTTCATCCATGATTCTGAAATAAAAGTGTGCGATGAGATGATCATGAGTGCCATGCCGTATCTTTATCACAGAGTGAGCGATTAAAAAGCTAATGCATGGCCTAGTGCACCGTTCAGCCAGCTCTTCAGAATAGACTCAATCTGATGGCTCCAAATTGCTATTCTTATATCTGGAGGCGTAGCAGGGGACACTGGGAAGAAAATGGGACACCACCTGGCACAGTTTAATCCTCCTGCTACCCCTCCACCCACTTTTTCCGGAGGTTTCTCCGTAGCCTGGAGCAGGCCGTTACAGTATGATGCCAAACACACGGAGGCAATCGAGGTCCTGGGTAACTGGGTAGAAGTGCTTTTAGCTTAGGTTTAAAACGAGCGAATCGAGTGATTGATGTTGAGTCGAGCACTGCTCTTTAATCAAACCTTCATTTTTTTTTTTTTTCCGGCCGCTGTATTTGAATCGGCTGTCGAGTGGTGGGAGGTTCAGCGGAGCTCTAAGTCATGGCTACGGTTTTAGCAGGCGCATGGGACACAGTGAAAAATCACTAGCTGTATCAGCAGAGCTCGAGTTTGCGAGTACTTCACGGCAGGTGATAAGTCACACGTTTAAAAATACGAACATGTTTGAAAAAGAAATCCAGGCTTAAGGAGCAAAGACGTTTGACTGCAGTCATCGTTTTTAGGAGTAAATGAGTCGAATAGCATCATCCTAAAACAAAAACCAAAAAAAAAAAAAAACAATAGAAACCATCGCAGAAATTCTTATGGTTTCCACTACAAATACCATTACAAACCATCAGATAACCATTACAACTATTACCGTTACTGGTTCTTAATGGTATCCACTAGACATAACATGCCACCAATAGAAGGCAAAAAATTACCAGTAGAGACCCAGAGGGACCATTAAAGTTTCTACTAAAACCAATACAATTCCCATTATAACCATTAAAACCATTTTACATTCTAGGAGGATTTCTATTGTTTATTTACAGAAAATATTCATACAAATGTATGTATAGGTTAATGTTGAAGTAAAAATACATAAACAACCTGAAATCAAACTGACTCATGTTACTGATTCATGCTGATTCAGTTCAGAAGCTGTTTATGTACGTTTAGAATCATTTGACTCAAATACTAGCAGAATGATTCAGTGATTCAGTCTCACTTTGGTATTTCTAAAAGACTATTCTTATTATCTCTCATTTTCTGAGTGAACAGCATATGAAACGTTTATACCTATTCCCACAATGTCGAGGTATCGTTTATGGGATTGAATCGATTCGCGTTTAGTCCAGTCTGATGTACAATTAGATTCGTTTGATTCGATTCAAATACTAACAGTTTGATTCAGTCTTCTATGGGGGAAAAGTACTTCTTGAAGACTTCCTTTGTACAGTATTTCTCAAGAATATTCCTGTATCGAGTGCAAAGTCGGTTCTAAATAAACTGCGATTCGTTCGGTTGGGAGGAATGAATCATTACACGAACGAGCACAAATGAGTTGTATTCGAAAACGCACCGCGTTATCGGATGACAGAATGCATCGTGTTGTCTTTAAGGTCAGAGGAAGCAGCAGGAAGCGGCATTAATTTTGGCAGATGGAGAGTGTTAGGGTGTTTAGGGCGCAGGAGGAGGAGATGAAAGAGCTTTGGGGTGGAGGGTTTGTCTCCTTACATCCTGTCTTATGTTTAATCACTCATCAGATGTGTGTGTGTGTGTGTGTGTGTGGTGCCATAATGTAACTGCTGCCTTTGTTTGAAAGTGTCATGGAAGAAATGAACAGTTTGAGAGAGATGCACGAAAGAAACGCTTTGAGAATGCGAGGGATTTGAATCACTTTTAATGTTCCTTCTTTGCAGAATCGTACGCCCCGCAGTGAAATCCCCTGCGTCGATTTAACACCTACAGTATCCGTTCTCGCTGCCGGACACGGAGCGAATCCAGCGCTCGGGATTTCGCTGATGTTTTATTGATGTTAATGCGCAATTTCTTTGGCAGCGTTTGGCAACGTTACTCGTCTTTAATGACGGCGGAGTGCTACTGAATCGGAAAGTGCTTCAAATCGGATCAAGCCGGAGAAGTGATTTCTGTGGTTTTCTTCTCATTCGTCCTCTCGAATTCCCTTTTGTCTGGCTTTTTTTTTTTTTTTTTTTTGGCGCTCGGGTGGTCGCTGGCGTTTTGCTGTTTAGCCGATAAGACGTACCTATCTCTCGAGTAACTCAATCGCATGACGTAGCTTTCATCTCAGCAAGAGAAGGAACGGCAAGGTAATCCGTTTGAAGCTTTCTCGAATACGCTTCCTGGTTGTTCACCCCCACAGCGTCGTTTGAAGATTAACAGGCGCGGAGTCGGAAGCGCATCAGACACACTCGTGTTCTCTCACGCATCTCTTGAGGTCAGGACGACTCCATAATGCATTAACGTGACATTTAGAGGCATTAATAAAACCGTCTAAACTATTAACCTGACATTCCTGCGAGTTCTCACAGCTTATCCTGCTTAACACGGAGCGAAGGCCAGGGTCGGTGAGCGCTTTTATGTGTCCAGGCACATTTAGGGCTTTGTGGTTTTTACACTCTGCTTGGAGAATGAAACAAGGGACAGATGGGCTTGAGCATCTCACATACACACGCACACACCTACACACACACATCCTGGCTCCTGGTGAGGTTGGCTTCCATTCGTCGTTATAAATCACAGATGTAGCGATATGGACATGCTCATGATGGTGTGAGTGACGGTGCAGTTTAATCTCAGCCACTCTGGAGTTTAAATAAGCTACACAAGTCTAGTCTGATCAGTTTGTTTGGTAAATATGTTTGTAAGTAATTTAAAGTTTTAAAACGCCCAAATTCCGTCCAATCGGATGGTTTATTTGGATTATGATATTCGTTTTTGATTGTGCTAATTTCACTCAAAACCAGAGAATTTTTTCATTTTCTTTAAAAAAAAGGAAGGAAGAAAAAAAAAATAAATCAGGTAGTGTTCAACAATAACAATACATTTTTAGTTTTTTTTCCCCCCTTACTTACTTCCTCAGAAGGTTCCATGGAAACATGACTTCACTTTTAACCCAAGATTCCAGTTCCAGTTCCTCATGTGTGGTTTCTTTCATTAGCAATCGGTATAAAAGTCAGTGTGTCAAAAGGTTCCGAATCAAAACTCGATAAACATTCCTGCAAACATCTGGATGGTATATGAGCAGCGGCATCGTTTCCAATATTTATGTGGTTTGTATATTAATGCTTGTCACGAGCGAGATGAATATGAAACCGTATCCGTGATGAACACCAGTTGTGTTCGGGGTTTCTTGGCACCGGGTTCACGAACAAATACACAAACGAGCACGTCCTTCTATTATGTTTCTATAAACATCAGGTGCAGCGGGTCTTTAGTGTTGTGAAAGCGACGACACGTTTACACCGAGAGTAGACCGAGTAGTGCTGCGGCTCTGTAGAAGACGAAACGTTGCTCTCTCCGCACACACTCGTGCAGCAGAAACATTTCCCATCTGCTGTTTGTAATCGAGAATGGTTGGAACTGGAGGACCAGCAGAGACTCAAATAACAACAGAACATCATGCAGTTTTATTAGCGCTGCGTAATGAATAATCTATCATTTCTTAATCGTTACAGCAATATTGGCCGTTGGAACACAGCTATCTCAGATGGCCGCGTTATGCAAATGAGCTCTCGGACCGCTGAACGTTTTTTTATTGCGTGCTGGGAGTACCGTGACCGATTTCAGCCGCCGTGGTCGAGTGTTTCTTAATCAAAGCTTTTACACGAAGGATTTTGTTCGAAATAATGCAGACTAGTCTAGAATGGATCAGCAATGGGTTTATTAATATTTAGAGCATTGTAAGTGGGCGTGGTGGCTTAGTGGTTAGCACTCTTGCCTCGCACCTCCAGAGTTGGGGGTTCTAATCCCACCTCCGCCTTAAGGTCCCTTCACGCGAATCACCGACGAGCAATGCTTTCATACCGAACACGAAACGAGTGAACACCTTTGGCTGATTCACACCTGCACGATAGGTGGCGCTGACCGAGAATGCATTTTACGCCTGCCCCACTAGGTGGCGCAACCCACTGTTCAACTGATCCGCCTATCACTTTCACCTAGTCGATAACAGAAATGCACAAAAAGTGGATGGAAATTTGGCGAATGATAACAAGAACTCAATATCCATTCTCTTCTCTCTTCCGGAATACTCTTCTTGTGTGTTTACACTGGTTTTCAAAACAGCTTTCTGTGCTATAGCGCCACCAATCTCGCCCTTTTGTGCGACAGCAGCGTGTCCGGGCACGTGATCTGAAGCTCAAATCTAATTGGACGGCCCCTTTCGCCGCCGAGCGACAGGAAAAGAAATCGAAAACAGCTCCATAGGGATCTATTGTTTTCAATTCAAGACTGTCATCGTGTCAAACATGTGTGAATGGACCTTTATGTTTCCTTTGGGTACTCTGGTTTCCTCCCCCAGTCCAAAGACATGCATTGTAGGTCGATTAGCATTTCCAAATTGTTCATAATGTGTCCACCTTTGCCCTATAATGGGTTGGCACCATGTCCAAGCTGTCCCCCGCTTGGTGCCCTGAGTTCCCCGGGATAGTCTCCAGGCTCCCTGCGACCTTGTGTACGATAAACAGTATGGAAAATGGATGGATTGACCATACTCCTATTGAAATCTCAAATCCGACTGGTCAGAAGATACTACAAAGGTTTCTATCGATGTACTCCTTCTAATATGCTATCATTCTATACTAACAACTCACACATGAACTTGTAACCATGTAAACCATGCAACTTTTTGTTTTAATTGTTGATATGATGCAGGTAGCTTCAATATGTCAATGTAAGCGATATGCGACTTAAATCGTATAACGTACAATTTATGAAAATGTTTTATCTTGATGATATGGCATTTGGACCAAATTTGTTAATACAGTGCAAAATTCGCATTTTTATTTGAATGTTTTTATTTATTTAATTAAATCAGATCAACATCACATATTATATTTAAAGTCTATGATTGAAGGATCATGTCGTAGCTATAAAATAAATAAATAAATAAAAAACAACAGAGAGAGAGAGAGAGAGAGAGAGAGAGAGAGAGAGAGAGAGAGAGAGCCTGGTGATTGAATGACTATATAAAGCTGTTATAATGAAGAAAGATCAGAAACTAACTGGTTTCATGGATGTTCCACAACATTAAGCGTAATTAATAAACGGATCTGAAGTATGATGTCTCATGGTTTAATGAATAAAAATTTGTTCGCGGTTGTCTAAGACGAACAAAGCACTTTTTGGCTGTGCAGGACGTGCTGTTATAGCGAAAGTACTCAACTTCAGTCTTTACATCAGGCCGCATCACACTACCGAAATCATCCATCACTGATTATTTTCCTAGAACAGCACACCTGCAGGTATTTTACTCCTTAATCACTGCCTCAAAACCAATCCTTTTACACTCGGGTTACTGGATCTAAGGTCTCTGACTGTACACGTCCTCGTGTGGGCTTTAATTAGCAGTCTGTATGTAGTCCACGTTTCAGTTTCCTTATCAAAACCCTACTCCGTGTGGCGTGCGAACGCGTCGACGTGAACACCTGGTCGTGTATTATGTTCGAGTCGGAACATAAAACGTGTACTCTCGTGCAAATTGGGTGCGGGAGAAAAGGGAAGTGTTTAAAAACAGAGGGGGAAAAAAGTCGGAATCACAATGAGTCACCCGACGTGTTATTTTTAGTAAACAAAAAGAAAATCACTAATTGTGGAGTTCGCTAAATGATGCAGAGCAGATTGTGCGCTCCCGAAATGAAGGGTGTAGATTTTAAAAACATCTCTGCATGTCTGCTGTGGGAGAAAAAAAAAAAAAAAAAAAAAAAAAAAGCCTCTTGGTAAGTATCAGTTCGCCTCCTGCCTGAGCAATCAGTCATGCATAAGAAAGCAAGCTGCTTTCTGGAATGAGTGAACTCTGTGTGTCACCACAACGAGTGTGTCATTGTGAAGGGATAGCGATGATGACAGTTCCTCTTGTTAGAAATTACCAAAATGTTCCTTCGTGTTTCTTGCACGCAGAGCTTCTCGCTAGACACACAGCCGTTACACAACCGCAAGTTCCCACCAATCACACACACTCTCTCTCTCTCTCCCTCTCTCTCTCATATATATATATATATAATGTTACGGCTATTAGCACAATTTACCACCAACTTCACCATCAATGGCCCTCCAGTCTTGATTCAGCCTGCCTGCAGATACACACACACACACACACACACACACACACAATTGCGGGTGCACACTGAATGATCTCCCTCCTCCCCCATTCATCCTGTCCTTCCCCTGTCCTCGCTCTCTCTCTCTCGCTCTCGCTCTCTTTTTAACTGCAACCACTGCAGAAAGAAGAAGGAGAGAAATCATTTTTGAAAAAAAGCTGATGATAATGCAGTAGCGTAGGCTTCGACTGTTGAAGGAAATAAAAGCAGGCGCGTATTTACCAGTACGTTTCTTTAATTTCCCTTTTTTTTTTTTAATTTTTTTTTTTTATTTTGTCAAAGATTCGAGAGACTCGAGGAATCAGGACGTCGTAAAGTATTACCGCGGACGACGAATAACGGTCGTTTCGAAATGACGCGTTCTCGTTCGTTCTTTCTGTATTGTCTAGGGCAGACGCGCCAGATAAACAGGTTTAAGAAGGTATGTAATTGTTGATATGGTGGTGTTTTATGGAAGGAGTCTCCAGTGTCAGCGCTATGTAGCATTCAGAAAGAACACTGTGACTTTACATTTTCCTCCGTAACGTGAAAAACTTCCAACAGAGGAAAAAAAAAAAAAAAGCTGCTATATAGGGACGGGCGATATCTTATCGTTTGCGATATACCGGTAGAAATTCTCCCCACTATAAGCATTTGTCTTCCCACGATAATAACGATAAAGCCTAGTTGATGGCGTATTTGTGTGTGACGGTCTGCGACCCGTTCGCAGCTCACGTGCAGAGCGAAAACAAGTACGGCGGAAGGTGAGGAGGAGTTCATCGCTAAACGAGGAGCTACCTCTACAGTCTGGAACTGGTTCGGTTACAGAAAATCAGTTTTACTTTTAGATCAATGTTTGTGTTTCTGAGGCTCTCAAGACTACATGCAGCTACCACCTGTAGCTAAAAACAGTGGTGAACGGTACTATATTTTATATCGTCACTGATATCGTTATCGCGATAAATACCAGAAAATATCGTGATATCGTTTTAAGTCCATATCGCCCATCCCTACCGCTGTAACATAAGTGATTACAGGAACTAACTTGTTTCATGCAACATGAAATGTAACCCTAAATGGATAAAAAGTATGACATGCCGTTCACATATGTACGGAGTGGATGTAAAGTATGTCCTGCTGTTCTTTAATAAATAAAATATTGGTATCTGTGGGCAAATGACTGTGTTATAAGAGGAATAAAACACATGGGAGCGGGCTGTTACTGTTAAATATTCAACTTTCAGTCAACAGTAGTGACTTTGCTTCATGTCTCACCACGCTGTCATGGATCAATTTCCGATAACAGCGTGTCTTCGTGTGTTTAGTATCAAGTGTAGGCTCACACATCATATGGAAACCTTATGAAAACACAATGTTGAGCAATGATGTAGACATTTTTTGCAAAGCAACATTCTCAGGAAACATCTTGGAACCAAATTAAAGTTCCTATAACCGGAAAATGTTATGCTGGGATAACAAGTTCTCGTCATCGTGGCCTTGTCTTGAGTTTATAAATAAAAAAAAAAGGAAGAAGAAGAAACCTGTTTTCAGTCTCTTCCTATCTCTTTTGTGCTCCTTTCTCTGTTCTTTGTTCTTTGTGTTTTCCGAGCTGAATTAGAATGGAGATGATTAGGAGAGGAGTTGGCCTGCGCGTGCTGTATGCATTGGCATCTGTTCTAATCCTCCTTCCTCCCCCTAAAACCCTCCAAATACCCTCACACCACCCCTCCTGTGTCCCGGTTCTCCCCTATCCTCATTCTCCCTCCTCTATTCTTCCTTCAGATAGGATTTGTCAGTTCCTCAAAAAAAAAATAAAAAAATCTGGAACCATTTTTTCTTTCCTTCTCACGGCATTAAGAGGTTTGTTAAAACCTGTCATGTGTTGTAAGTGGGACAGCTTGAAAAGGGGGAAAAAAAAATCATTACTGAAGTGAAGTGTAGAAAAACACTGGATATGAGAGACAGCAAGGTCGTGACTAAAAGTTTGTTTTCTGTCTGAGCTTTACATAACATTTGTCCCGAGACGAGTACATGCTTTTGGTTGCTTTCCAAGTTACATAGATAGATAGTGTTTCCTTGAGGCTCTAAGAAAAACTTTGTCCTGATGTGATATTATAGCTGTAATTCCTCAAGGACTTGTCTGTCTCTGGAACAAGCAGATGCCTCTGTACTGCGAGGCCACTTTAATAAGTTGATCAAATCTGACAGCTTGACAAGGAGCAAGGTCGAGGTTACCAATTTACATCACATTTACGGAATTTAAATAGACTTTCCGGACATTTCAGCGCTTTAGTGAACACTGTATGCTTTGTCGATAATGAGGATGAACTCACTATTCTTTTTTCTCGTTCTTACAACGAAGGTCAGAATTATGTTTGAACATCATAAACAAACCTGGAGCAGTGTACCGAAACAATTGCAGGTTTGTTCAATAGTAACATTAGCTATGTTAATTATTAAACTAGCTAAGCACTTAGAGGTTAAAGGTTCTATACATTTTCAGTGTTTCCACGTCTGAAAGGATTCCACCAGGTAGAACGCGTTTCTGGAAGCTGAGAACCCTCGGATTAATTCATGAACCTGTAAAGAACCATTAAAGAATGTCTGAAGAACATTTTTTGTAGTTTTTTTTTTTTTTTTTTTTTGGTAGAATTTCAGAATGAGCCTTCCCAATTTTGTCACATTTTTAAAATGAGTTACTCCAATAAAAAGGAGTTCACCAAATTTCCGGAAATGTTCCTCCTACGCTTATGCACAAATGTTCTGTAACATAAGAGTAACGTTCACAAAGCGTTCTTCTCGTCTTCGTCTTCACCCTCAGCTTCTTTAGCATGGCAGTGGTCGTCTTGGAGGTGTGTTTGGGGTCGTTATCATGCTGGAATACTGCCCTGTGGCCCAGTCTCCGAAGGGAGGTGATCATGCTCTGCTTCAGTATGTCACAGTACATGTTGGCATTCATGGTTCCCTCAATGAACTGTAGCTCCCCAGTG
>JANDJT010000206.1:25554299-25567731 GCA_024331685.1 Stegophilus panzeri | reverse complement strand
TTTATTTGTTTGTTTGTTTATTTGATTTTTGCAGATGACCATTTGTTAAACTCGAACCGATAAACCTCGACTAACCTCGACATGTTTTTGCGGTTTTGTAAACTTGAGGTATGTTAAAGCATGTTAAAGACAGAAAAAAACGACATTTTTCCCAAGACTACCACACATATGGATCAGACAAAAAGTCAGCCATCTTTGTTAGTAATGTACAGAATATACAGTATGATTCTTTTGAGTCTTTTGGTTGTCATTCTACAGCCAATCAGATCGTCCAAAAGCTTTTTTAACCTAGTGATCGACAGGAAAAATCTCAGTCTTGTTCATTCTGTGGTAATAAACTCTGTCGTAAATGTAATGAGTGGACTAACCATCATCCTAATACTATTTGGATGCGAAAAGATTTAAGGACGTCTTGGCGTGTCTTCATGATGTACGTATTTCCATCGCCTCGTATTACTATAACTGCTTGTTTGTAGAACTTGGGGCCATGTACTGTAACTTGCACTTGATCATCAGTGGGTCACATGACCATAACTTGTGCTAGGAACGCAATGACTTACCTAAAAGCCCAGGAAGTGTCGTTTCTTTGACAAGTCCGTTTTAATCTCAGCCGGTTTCGGCAATTTACTTTTGTTTTAACTTTGATGGGCGTCTCTAGAAAAGAGAGAGCTTCCTGGAGCGTCTTTAAACTGAAGAAAAAAAAAATTCCCCACAAGATATAACCAAATCTTTAGTTATTTTTAGTTAAAAGACTGTGTACTCCTTCCATAATGATTAACAAAGCGTGAAATAAGATCCCACAGATACTCCGATAATAATAACATTACCCCGGCTCACCATGTAAAACGAATCCGGTCTGAATACAGCTCCAGTCAAAAGATAATCAGTTCAACAAGAAGGCACTTTTTAGTAGCTAATCTAAAGCAGTTCAATTGAAGAAAAATTTTCCTAGAAAACTCGATATTGTCGAGTTTTTCCTGGCCACGAGCTCTAGATGTTGTTTCTGACTGATAGGTATGGCAGGTAATGGGAAACGTCAGATCCTTTCTGACAGATTGAAGTCCAAAATTGCTGAAGGAGACCCAGTAAATAGTGTCTGAGGCTGTGTTTTTTTTGTTGATTGTGAATGACTCCGGGACAGAAAACGGCGCGTGTGTGTGTGTGTGTTGAGAAAAACACCAGTTTTTCAGGTGAAGTCAGTTCCATAGTCAGTGCTGTACCTTTGTGTTGTGTATATAATGAATATTGTGTCTTTTTTGCTTTGTTTCATCTCTCTCTCTCTCTCTCTCTCACTCGGGTGTGTGTGTCAGGGTGATAATCGTGGCTGAAATTACATTTGCTCTCATCTCATAGTTCTCGAAGGCCTTCCCATTTCACTGTCCTCTCCGAAGGTGGAAACAGAGCCAGCGCTGGTGTCCAATGCATTTGTTTACACCGATTGTGGCTTTTTTTTTTTTTTTTTCCCCTCTTGTATCCTCCTTCCTGCTCTCTTTTTCTCTCTGGACGTGTTACAAAAGGAATGAAAGGAGACAGGGACGGTGAGAACGAGAAAGAGAGAGAGAGAGAAAGAGAGAGAGAGAGAGCGCTTCTCGCTGAAACGCTCGGCCGCCTCGTGCATTCGTGTTGCTTAAGTGCTGTCACTTTGTCCAGAGTCGACAAAAAAATTAAACGCACCGTCATACATCTGTCATGTTGTTTTCTCTGTTATATGAATCTTTTTTCTCAAGACTTATGTCACCTCTTATTAAACATGCTTTTTGCTCATTTTTAATCATAAGCTCGGTATTAAAGCCTGGATCGGGACGGAAATCTTTGCAACTTTTTTTTTCGGCCAAGCTGCAGTTCAGAAAGTGCTTTTCGTGTATAAATGACTTCTTTTATTAATAACTCTCCGCTCTAATTATGCAGCAGAGATCATGAGCATCGCTGAGCGCGGGAGGAGGGCTGGACCAGATTAGCCTGCTATATTGTGTATGCCATGTGGCTAGTTGGTTTAGAATGTAAGTGTTTGCCCAAGGAGCCTAGTTTCATGCCCAGGAAGAGAGCCGCTGTCAGGACACCGTGTCATCGTTCTGCTTCAGCAAATGTGTGTGTGTGGGAGTGTGAGAGAGAGAGAGAGTACAGAGAGCTGGAATGAGAGATGGTTCATGCTGTTTTGGGAAAATAATCAATGATGCAGTTGATTATTCCCAATTTTTTTCCCAATAGCCCCTAAAGTCCTGAAGTGTATTATTCCACTTCATTATATATCACAGCATTGTCAATGATTACAGCATTGAATTTTTTTTCTCTTTCTTGACGTTAATGAGACACACAAAAAGAAAAATCCCTGAAGACTACAGAGTATAGTAGATTTGTATATCATAGATTTGACTGATAGCGATAACTAAGTTGGGCAGTACTTGCTGATAACCAATTATGGTAAATGGAGCACTTATATAGCGCTTTTATTCAAAGCGTTTTACACTGTGTCTCTTTCACCCATTCACACACACTCACACACCAATGGTAGCAGAGCTGCCATGCAAGGCGCTAACTTGCCATTGGGAGCAACTTGGGGTTCAGTGTCTTACCCAAGGACACTTCGGTATGTGGAGTCACGTGGGCCAGGAATCGGGAATCGAAATAAACAGTACTGACTGTACTATGAAAATGTACTGTACTTTTTTAAATTAAATAAATTACCATAAATATGAATAAATATTAACTGTTAATATATATATATATATATATATTAAAGTACACAAAAGATATATATCCAAATTGAACCAAAAAAGTAACACTCCAAATAACAAGTGAAAATAGAGACATCGAAAAAGGAATAAAAAAAAAAAAACACTTCAAATAACACAACAAAATTTTTATCAGTGATCGTTTTTATTTGGCCTCTAGAGGCAGCTCTCGTACTGTATAACGACAGCAGACCCTTCTCAGCCGCTCCAGCAACTGAGGCAACCGGGAAAATCTTTTGGCGATAACCGTTCTAGCAATCGGTTATCAGCGCCGATTGATCGGTCAACCTCTAACTGAAGACCTTCCTTTGTTGGAAATATTACAGACTGTTGCAAAAATCACTCATGCTGGAGACTCCTTCCATAAATTATTATTTTTTTACATAAATTGCAACACTTTAGTAAAATCAGTTTATATTTAACCTTCGGTTATATGGACTGTGCGCTGTACAAGTCCTTGTCATTGAACTGCTATAATAGAAACAATACTGTATTAGAAAGGGCGTACTAATATGAACCTCACGGTCTGAACTATCAGACGCTCGCAAATAACCACCGCTTTGATATGGCATGATGTTCGGTAACCAGGATGCACTTTGGTCCTCCATCAGGTGTGAATAAAGCACTGACACGACCCACGATGGTCACGATGGAGTGTTAATCCGCCGGAGCGAGTGCTGACTCTCATGTGCTCCTCGTTGTGATTCTGTCTGCATCTTTTCGGGCTGCGCTTTTCCCACTTCCACTTCCTTTCATGCCGTACCTTTTCGCAGAAAAGCCGGTGGGGCTGCTGAACACCATCCATAATGTATGAGCGTCACACTTTTAGCTTTTTTTTCAGCGAATCTTGTCCAAAACATGCATTTATGTTCTCAAAGACAGACAGACAGACAGACGCGCACACACAGATACACAGAGTGTCCTGTGGGGAATCTCTCTCTCTTTCTCTCTCTCTCTCTCTCTCTCACACACACACACACACATTCACTCACTCTCTCTTTCTCTTTCTCTTTGTGTTGCTTTTTTTCTGCAGTGAGGTTCCATGACTGTGGACGAGGAGGACGAGTGCACTTTGAGTGCAGCCAGCCGACAGGTTTCCGGATCGAGATCACCGGGGAGGTGTTGGCTCTCTGGAAACTCCAGCCGTCTTTATCCTCCTCATCCTCCTTCTCTTCTTCTCCGCTGCTTGTTATAGCGCGAGATGTCTCCACACACGAGCAGTGGCAAACCCAGATCCGGTTCCGGCCGTCAGGAGGCCACGAGTCACAGGTATGAAACTCGGAAAGCAAATGATCGCTTCTGATTTTATTCACGTTGCAAACCTTATCGATCAGTGCTAATTACTTACTCAGATCCAATCTTTGTCATCATGTCTCACATCCGTGTTTCTCACTGACCCGTAACCTGTCATTACGGGGGGAACGGGCCTAGTGAAGCACCCTGAAACCACTCACATTCACAGCTTTTCAAAATCTTCATGCAGCCTGAACAACAACAAAAAAAAGTCAGAGTCTCAGGACCGTCTATCGTTTCCTTAACAATAAAACATTCCTATAAAACACAAGCCTTCAAAACAATTCCAAGCTTTTATTACGAGAACAGTCTAGATGCATCATGTGACCATTAGTAAGGAATTAAACACTCAGGGTATGCTGGTATGGGAAAATAATCAGTGACAGGGTGGTCTGAAACGATGGCGTCAGAGAGAGATGGTGCAGCGCTCGACTCCGATTCCCCCTCCAGATCCATACGGGACCCCCGGGATCTGAGCCGGCTGGCTGCCTCCTGAGTCCTGAGGTTCCCAAACCCAGAGTCAGAGCGGAGCCGCGCTGTAGCGCTTCACTCTCATACACTTCACACAGACAGTGTCCCCGCCTTACCTCGTAAGAGAAAGGAGTAACGCTTCCTGAACGCTCTCTGATTCATACTTTTCTTTCTTTTTTTTTTTAAACAGAAAAGTAAAGATATATATATATATATTTTTTTTTAAATAGAGAGGACGTGAAGAGTTTTTAGGAGTGTTCACACGAACAGTCTAACACGCGGTGAAGATAATACGACTGACGTTTACAGATGCCGTTTTTATAGTCACGTGAAACGCGTGATTGTCACGTCACCTGACCAGGGCAGGCTTATAAATCGGCGTGATTTCACACGGACTTCAGATACCGGTCACACGAGAGGGCGCTTCCTACAGTGCGAAGCTCATGCAACGTTGAGTTTCCTTTGAAATGGAACTGCAACCTACTTTGTCCTGAAGATGTTCCCATGTTTGGAAAATGTAACTCTGTTACTGTGTTTAGTGCTGACACTGGAGACTCCTCCCAAAAATTTTTACCATGTTGTTAAACAAGAACTCATTGTATATTTTGTGTATTGTAGCTTATTATTAGCCTTTGTTTATGGCCCTGTTTACACTAGTGCGTTTTCGTTGTAAAATGCATAACTGTTGCAATGGTTACGCCTGTTGTCTACACTACTCCGGCATTTTCCATCCTCGGAAACGGAGACTTTTGGAAATGCCGAAGACCCCGTTTTAGTTTGAAATCTCCGGGCTTGTGTTTCAATGTAAACAGACCAAAACGAAGACTTTTGAAAACAAAGGCGTGGCTCCGCCCACATTTGCCCTCTGATTGGGTCTTCTGGATCGTTGCATATCCTTCCCTGATTCGTCAAGCCACTACCATATGACCATTACGCTACCTTGATCATACACATAACAACATGGAGACTAAACCGCAAGCTTTGCTGGCTTTGTTGTCATTCTTAGCAGCCATTGTGCAGTTAAATTCTGTATTTTATAATACTGCAGCTGCTACATGCACAAGAGGCGAGCTACGATTAGAGCAATCGCCAACAAATCTCATTTCAAGCGTCGTAAGCCCTACACGGAACGCCGGCTTGTACTAGCAACCAACTTCCTATTTACACTTGTATGCGCATGCCCAGTGTGCATGAATGGTCATGTGACATGCGTTTTCGGTCATGTAGTGTGGACGGAGATCATTTCTGAAACACAGCGGAAACTTTCGCCAGCGTGGACGCTGTTTTAAAACCAAAACACACTAGTGTAAACAGGGCCTGAGTGAAGTGTCAGCCACACAAGTCCCTGTCTTCACACAAGTACCTGTTGATATCATCTATTAGAGGTTTGTATATGCTGTTTGTAGTGGTGATGTAACAGGGTGTCGGTGTGCAAATGAGTCTTTCCTGCTTAAGCACAATGAAAACAAAACTGAAATACATTGAATACATTTCAATGATGTAGAGTTTAGCAGTTTCTGACCATTCTGCTGGAAAGTCCTGCAGTAGACTATCCAGGCCAGCTGGTGGGTTATTTTCCAGCTTCCTTATTACATGACTACATGATTGATAAATATTTGAGGATTTGTAATTGCTCGACCAGCTTGGCGTGCGTTTTGGCAGCTAGTAGCAGGTCAGACCGAGCTGAATTTTTCAGCACGGATCCTGAAAAGTCGTAAGTCCAAAGCAAATTGCAGATAATTCTTTGTCTACAACAAACAATAACACTTTGTCTACAAGAATAATAATAATAATAATAATAATAATGATCTTTGGTTTGTCTGTTTTTTGGCAGTTTTTTTCAGTTTTAGAGAGGAGTCTAAGTAGAACCCCTTTAGAAAGCAGGAACCATGAACCCTTGGGGAACCCTTTGTCTTAAGAGTTAGTCTAATAGCTTGTTTTTCTTCATGGTAAGGAACCACACGCTGTATTTTTCAATGTGGGACTTTTCCTTTCAAACTAATCGGTAGCACTGAAATCTCTAAAGGTTCTCTGAATTCTTAAAGTTTGTATTTAAGACTTGGTTTCCCTTAGAGCAGAGGTCGCCAACCCTCTTCCTTGAGATCTACCTTCCTGCAGGTTTCATCTCCAACCAAAATCTAACAGACCTGTTTTACTTGATCAAGAACTTCTTGAGGCAGTGATTAGATGGTGAGGTGGGCACATTTATGGTTGGAGCATATGGTTCAGGAAGGTAGATCTCCAGGAACAGGGTTGGTGACCACTGCCTTAGAGTATCAGATTCTAAGTGGAACCCATTGAGAGATCCAGGAACCATCAAACTTCCAAAGAACCCTTGAGGAACCCTTTTTCCTGTGAGTGTTAATGACCTTGTGAGCTTGTTCTTTTCTGTGGGAAGGAATCAGATGGTATTTTTTCTCCTTAATCCTAACAATGAATTTTGGCCCCGCCTTATGCAAATATACAGTACAAAACCTGTTGATCAATAACTGGCATGGGTTTTTGAGTGTTTAATGAAGCCGAATAAAACCCACAGGTCCTCTCTGTGCACTATTGTGCCATATGGTTTTATTGTGGCTAAGAAATAATTCCATTCACTCGAATCCCATTCGGCAGCGCGTTACGACCACAAAATGAGAGATATGGAAAAGAAATGAAATGAACATTTCAAAATGGCTGCACGCTAAATTTTAACAGGCCTAATAACAGTATAAAGTAAGACGTGCCAGCTGCTTACACTCCTGTTGTTCGGCGGCTCCATCAGCATGACAGATTCGTATAAAGAACAAGAGATGTTGTTTGTTGATATAACCTTTAAAAAAAAAAAAGAAAAGAGTGCTGCCTTCCATCTGTTTGCTTTCCACGTTATTGCGCTTGAAATTCTTCACGCCTTTTAAACCCTGTGATTTAATGGCTCAGAGAAAAGAGGTGTTCTGAGTGAATGGATGCACTGTGATTAAAATCTCAATGTGTCAATTCACGGATGAGCAAAAACTTATATACAACAACTCAGGGAGTGATGGAGGAGAACAAGCACAAATCAGCTTTAAAAAAAAGAAGGAAAGAAAACAGGTTTCAGCCCGTTTAGCTGGAGATTGACAAGGCTACAATGTCTAATTATGCCGTACAGCTCCTCTAGTGGTGAATCACGGTAATGCAACGATTAAACGAGTTAAGGGTTCTTGGGCTTGTCCTTTTTACAGGGGAACCTTTAAGGTTGAAGCCCTTCAGAGAGCAATCAGCCATCTGAAGAACTCTTTGAGGACCATTTTTTGGAGAACCTATGAGCACATGTTAGCTTTATGGCTTATTCCTCTTCATGGTAAGGAATGGTCATGCTTCTCAGTCATGGTCATGCTCTACAGCTCCCCTAGTGGTGAACCAAGCAGTGTTGATCAGAAATTGAAGAAAAGCGTGTCCCTTTTCACTAATATAGTGCACTCTTTTCATGGTGTGGCATTTTGTAGCACTGTTCAAAAACATACAGGAGAAATTGAGTGCACTATTTTAATCCCATAATGCACTGTGATATAGTAGGCAGTGTAGAAATGTTAGATCCTAGCGGCTATGAAATACCCAAAATGGACAGCTATGCTTAGATTTGTGCTCACCCTCTCCTCTCTCTCTCTCTCTCTCTCTCTCTCTCTTTGAGGAATGCAGCGGGTTACTATGGTAACGTCACTTCAGAGTACACATTTTTTACTAACTTGTGAAGTTTTAAGTCATTTCTATAGCCTAGGTTTGGTTTATATATTGGGTCGGTTACTTTATTATACGGAATCATCTACTTCAATCACCAGTACTCTTCCCTATTATAATGTTCTGCGGCGCATTCGCGATTTTCCAATATAGTGAATATGGAGCGTTTAGGACACAGACTATTTTCAGGAATTCCAAAAGCCTTCTACATTCACAGTGCTTGTTCACTACATAGGGTATATAACTGAAAGGTGTAGTGCCTTACATTTCCAGTAGAACGCCATATATACTATGAAAATTGTGCCCTTTGTATGGTTTTGTTTGTATTTTTTTTACTGCATTTTCATTAAGATTCAAAGTTTTGGCACCCGTTGGCTTTGTTTAAGATGCTGGCCACCATATCTGATTGCTAGTCATCACACAACCTTTAGAGAAACTCTGTTCCTGTTCCTATTTTATGCGATGGGATGGGAACGCACACACACACACACACACACACACACACACACATACTCAGATAAAGCCATTACTTAGCAACTGTACCAGATTTGTCAGTGATGTTACTTTGTTATAAATACTTTCGCCTTGATTCAGGCTCTTGGGAGGAACAGGAAGTCTTTGTGGCTTCATGCCGGCCACATGTGTGTGTGTGTGTGTGTGTGTGTGTGTCATCGTCAGGCTGTATGGAACAGAGCACGTTGTCAGGTTATATATAACCTGGCGCATGTTCTTTAACATCATGAGGTGATGAACTCATTTGCACGTCTTCAGGATTCAGAATGTGGTGAGATCGTGTCTGTGTCTGCGTCTGCGTCTGTGCCGGGGAACAGGATCCTTGTTCTTCCTTTCGCTCTTTTTTTCCCCCCCACAGCTTTAAATGGTGTAAATTGTCTGGGTTATGAAGAGTCGACTGTAACCTCCCAAGTGTAATCTTTCTCTCTCTTGCCGTCTTTTTTTTTTCCTTCTCTTGATTGGATTCTGTCCCTGCTCTCTCCATTCCCCTTTTTCCTTGTGGTCTTTTTTTCATTTCCTAACCCTTACTATCTATTCTCAGCACCTTGCTTTTGCTTCATTGTTGCTTTCCAAATCTCTTTTCTAGCAGCACATGGCTTTCTAAATGAGTGAAATTTCTAGAAATAACCAGAAGGAACACAACTGAATCTGTTTTTATAGCTTTCTAAAGATATATTTAAAGGAATACCCCCCTCCCCCCTCCACCCGCCTGCCCGCCCTCCCTCCACGCCATGCCATCATTTCCAAGTATTTTATTAATCAGGGCTTTCATAGACTAAAACCAGGGAATAAATATACATGACACAGTCACACTGAACCACTACTATTTGAAGTCCTTGAATTAAAAATAGTACATCACGTCATCTAATTAAAACTTTAAATGTAAAAGAGGGTGTCAAAAACTTGTCTTGACTGAGATCTCCGCTTCTGCTAAAACGCCGTTCACCTCGTTGCCTATTAAGAAGAAGAAGAAGAAAATGCCTGAATCAGAAACTAGCCCGATTCATTGCATTGAACTTGTTTTCTAAGACATCTAAGAAACGATGTGATTGTTACATGCTTAGAAACACTCTTAAATTGTGCATACCGCACTTTTAAGTACTTAAATGAAAATCTGAACCGTTTATTTTAGCGTGCTAACGTGATCTAAAGATGTACACAGAAAAAAAGCTAAGACTCAGGATTTATTTAGACTAATATCTCACATATTATCTTTACTAACCCACCCAATCCTATCGCACGATTCCCTTGTGCTTTGTCAGTAGGAGGATGTGTCAGGACTTTCTGTAGCCTAAAACTAGTCAGCATAATGAATACAACTGCACGACGTGGCAGCTCCTCCTCATTAAGCACTGCATCTCCTGCAGGTTTGGGCTTTTAATGATGTCGTTAATCTCCGTGCTCATTGTATTTATAAGGATGTGCCACCAAGTAAGATTGATATGCAGGCTCCTTGTAAACACGCATATGAATATTAAGTGTAAACACAAGCCCTTGCTGACGAGACAAGGATTCTGGCTTGTTGACTTTCTTTGCCACGTGCCATTTTATATCTTATTATGCTTTGAACGAATAGAATTTACAAGCCGAAGGAGGAACAAACGTTATCTATACCTGTTCATTATCGGGGATACGGGTGCACCGTGACGTCAGCCCAAAGTTCATATGCAATTAATGACATTTCCATCAAGCCCTCCTGCTCGCAGGTTCTCTAAGGTCATCATTAATAAGCCATTTCCATGCTGTTTGTCAGAAATCCGGTGTGTGTTCACTTATCGCATCAGCAATTAGCTTTGTTAACGTTATCAGCACAGAGACTAGCACAGAGCCCACAGGAGCACTTTAAATCAATGACTGGTAAAGATTTCTTCATTAACATCTCCGTGACCTCTCATGCCTGCACAAGATGCAAGACATGTCATTTCAACAGCAGGCTGAGAATAACGAGCGATTAGGATCATTTTTGTTTCAGTGTAACCGAGAGCAGTTCAAGAAGATGAAATTTTCTGTCACAGTGATGCTTTGTCAACGTTCATGGGGATGTTGCTATCTTTCTGAGGTATAAACAGCTGCTTAGAGCCTCCGAGCCACCAGGGGGCACTGTAACAAAGCAGGATTTATATATAGCAGGTAGGTCACTTCAGAAAGCCCTGCTAGTGCTACAAATGATTATTCATTACTAGTAATCTTTTATTCGTGTAGACTTTTTTATTTTCTATGTTAATATTTTTTGCAGTACTGGGTTTTCAATATAATTAGCAAGATGTATAAACAATATACTATCCCAAAGTGGATTATTTTCCAATAGTGCCACACTCCATAGTGTTTTGTTCCTTTTATACTGCAGCATTTTGCCAACGTTAACAAATGTCTTTCGTTTATTCATTTTTAGCTCAGCGTTTAATCTAGTCGAACATGTGCAAAACAAGGTATGGTATTAAAAACGAGAGCGTTAACGTAAACCTGCAGCCAGAACTGCTGTTATAGAAACATAATCAACACCTATCGTTACTATAATAAGTGTCAAAGATAAACGAATTAAACATAGACAGAACATATAAACCACTAATAAGCAGATAAACATACAGGCACACTCATTAAAACTTTATAAAAGTAAGGTTTAAGTCCCATGATTTATATAAAGGGATCTAATTATGGCTTTATATTTAGACGTGGGCGACATTAAATGCCATGAAACATATGTGGTGTGTTTAGTCTAGTCATTACGGTTTCATGCAACCGGTGGATATTATTAACATCAATATTTTAGTCTTCCGTGTATATGCTATAGTAGAACTTACATTACACCTTTAGACTTTAAGAATAATGTATTCCAATTTTTCAAAAATATATAAAAAGGTTTGATCGAAGGTGAAGTTTGTCGTTTGCGAATTATAATTGCAGTGAAAACAAGACGGAGAGATTGCGTAAGACTAGAAGGACCGTTGTTTTCACTGAAATCTTGTTTTCATTATTAATTATACATTTATTGTTAAAATTTAACAAAATTTATTGTTAAAATAATATCGTTGCCTGTCAATAAATAAATAAATAAATAAATAAATAAATAAATGAGCAAGTAAATGAATAAATTAATTAATAAAATAAAAATACAAACCCGAGCAGTTCTGTTCTGTGGTACACTTAATTTCAGGGCCAGAAAAATGTTCGCAAGTGGCTGAAACAAATTATCCAGATTTCATTGCGCTGTACTTTCACCAATCACAGATTTTGTGAAAAGATATGATTGTTACAGGCTTAGAAACACGTTCGTATATAACAGACTGCACCTTTAAAGGTGGATTAGGTACGATCAGTGGGGGAAAAAAGGTCTCTAACGGTTAAATGCATGGAGCTGAATAAGACTTGAATGATTTATTATTTATTTTTTACTCATTGAGCCCACCCTCATTTTCACCCACTTACATATAGCTCCGCCCCCAAATCTTATCATGGTTTAACTGTTGGCGTTACCAAGTACGTACTGTCATAGTACAAGATTTTGGACACGAACAATGTGAAGGGGTGTTGAGGGAGTGTCTATAAAATGACTTATATATATATATATATACTTGGTCTAAGACTCTTATTTTTTTAATAATTTCTTCAGAACTTTCCACATTATTTGTATTAGTAAGAAAGGAACATTGCCTATTGCACCTTTAAATGTGTAAAAGAACACTTAAGCTGTTTATGGGAAAAAAATAGACAGTAATATTTTTGAGTGATCTGTCAGTGTCAGGAAAAACCTGGTTGTGTAAAAACTAGCAGGAGAGCAGCATTGAGCTGACGCTACTCCACATCCTACCTGTCCTTCTAGGTGTCCTTTTGTCTCTTCAGCCAAGTGTCGCTTTGTGTGCAGAGAGATGTGTTAAAGCACATTTTCCCCTTAGCCTTGCTCACACACTTCTTTCATACCTGCAGCAGGTACGACAGCAGACTTCAACTCCATAAAGAGAGAAGGAGAAGACTATATGCACATCTTTTCTCTCTCGCTCTCTCTCTCTCTTTCTCTCTCTCTCTCTCTCTCACACACACACACACACACACACATACACACCCACACACACACTGTAACAGGGCTATAGTAATATCCTGGGAGAGTCTGGTTTGCCTGTTAATATTTTACGCAAGGCTCTCTTCAGTTGAATGCACACTATCTTCTTCATCAGAACACACACACACACACACACACACACACCTGCTACATTTAAGTGAGCAATCCACAGTTTTCAGCCCCGCACTGGAATAGCCAAAAAAAAAAAAAACCCATCAAAATTCAGTTCTAATTTCTAATACCCCAAGTGTAAAGGTGTCAGATTAAACCATGGAATACTGCAACGGACATTACTGATGTAGCAGCTTGACACAAAATACATTTTAAAATGTTTCTTTACAAGGAGGGGCTGTCTTTGGGGTATGTTAGCTAAATATATAGTAAAAAGGTAGCTTGCTAATAGTTGCCTGAAATAAGGTAATAAATATACCTGGGTTATTGTTAGAGTAGCTAAACTAGCTTAAATATGGTAATAAATATACCTGGGTTATTGTTAGAGTAGCTAAACTAGCTTAAATATGGTAATAAATACAGCTGGGTTATCACTGGAGTAGCTAAACTAGCTTAAATATGGTAATAAATACAGCTGGGTTATCACTGGAGTAGCTAAACTAGCTTAAATAAGGTAATAAATACAGCTGGGTTATCACTGGAGTAGCTAAACTAG
>JANDJT010000206.1:25537959-25551610 GCA_024331685.1 Stegophilus panzeri | reverse complement strand
TCTGTCTATCTCTTTCTCTCTCTCTCTCTCTCTCTCTCTATCTATCTATCTATCTCTCTATCTATCTATCTATCTATTGATCCATCTCTCTCTCTATCTATCTGTCTATCTCTCTATCTATCTATCTATCTCTCTATCTATCTATCTGTTGATCCATGTCTCTCTCTCTCTCTCTCTCTCTCTCTCTCTCTATCTCACTATTGATCCATCTCTCTCTCTCTCTCTCTCTCTCTATTTATCTATCTATCTATCTATCTATTGATCCATCTCTCTCTCTATCTATCTATCTATCTATCTATCTGTCTATCTCTCTATCTATCTATCTATTGATCCATCTCTCTCTCTCTATCTCTCTCTCTATCTATCTATCTATCTATCTATCTATCTATCGATCACTCTATCTATCTATCTATCTATCTATCTATTGATCCATCTCTCTCTCTCTCTCTCTCTATTTATCTATCTGTTTGTTTTTCTTACTTACATTTTTACTTAGTTACATACATATTGAATAATATATGATGACAATGGATACTATTTATTTATTTATTTATTTATTTAATTACTTAGCTGCTTACATACTTATTTACTTATACAATGCGATGATAATGTACACTCTGTTTGTTTGTTTGTTTGTTTACTTACCTATTTATTTACTTACTTACTTATTGACTTACATTTTATTCATTTAGCAGGTGCTTTTATCCAAAGCGACTTACAAACGAGGAAATGCAATGTACTTATACAATGTGATGATAATGAACACTTTGAATGAATGAATGAATTAATGAACTTAACTACATATATAATTACATCATATGATGACAATGGATACTATTTATTTATATGTTTAATTGATTTATTTACTTTCTTACCTACATACATACTTATTTACTTATATGATGCGATGATATGGACATGTTATTTGTTTGTTTGTTTGTTTGTTTGTGTTTCCTTATGATGACACTGGATACTATTTTTTTTGTTTGATTGGTTACTTACGTACTTATTTATTTCATTGAAAAAAACGTATTTACTTACACAATGTTATGAAAATGAACGCTGTTTATTTATTTACTTACTTACCTGCTGAAAAAAAAAAAAAAACATTAAAAAAAAAAGGGTTTAATGGTTATAATGGGAATTGTATTGGTTTTATATGATTTATATGATTTATCCATATGATTTGTTGATGGTTGTGTGATGTGCAGGAGGCGCTTGAGTCCAGGAGACTGCCGGAGATTATAATCACCTCGCAGCAGGTGAACAGCCAGCTCAAACGCATGAAGAGAGACTGGGTAATTCCTCCTATTAACGTCCCGGAGAACTCCAGAGGACCTTTTCCACAGGAGCTGGTCAGGGTAAGGTCCCTCTCACTCGCTCTCTCTCTCTCTCTCTTTATTTTACTCTTATAAACCCTCACACACTTACACACACACTCCCGGATGGATGATATAAGTCAGAGCAGCCTGTGGCTACATCGCTTCACCATAAGGCCTCATATACATGTTCTATCAGAAGCGTTCAGGACTCTTTAACCATATTCGCTCGTCCTACGCCTGCACGCATAGCTTGCCCCGCAGACAACATATAATCCCAGCGCACTCCAGAGCACCCACACGGTTCACACACCCACACACACCATCTGCTATCGCCGAGTCAAAGAACCATCCTTGACGGCATCGCGAGAGCGTAGCCGTGACTCGAGAGATGAATATTGGTTATATAAGTTGTAATTAATTTCAGCATGGCACCGGAGAACTTCATCTGCCTTGAAGCGTGTGAGGGTTCTGCACCAAGAGGTTGCTCCTTCAGGACTTTAATGAGTTCTGTTTCACCTCTGTATCTGTATGTGTGTGTGTCTAGATCCGCTCGGACCACGATAACAAGGTGAACCTACGCTACAGCGTGACCGGCCCTGGAGCTGACCAACCGCCCACCGGCATCTTCTCCATCGACCCCATCTCAGGAGAACTGAGTGTGCTCAAACCACTCGACCGCGAGCACATCGCCAGCTTCCACGTAAGTGCAGACTGAATCAATTAAATAAATAAAGGAAATTTGTTTCTGTAAAGAAACGTTTATTTAATTGACTCGCACAGACTCAGTGTGCCTTCGCTGTGGAGTTCATTCAATCCCTGTGGAGAAAATGAAAAGTTGCTGCAAATGCTGCATCATCAATTTTGTAAATCTGTAACCTGACTTGTGACAAATTTCATATACTGTAAATAAATGTCTCTTGAATTTGTGAATAATGCTGCGTTCAACTTAAGTGGGAAGTCAGAACTCAGAATTATGTCACTTTTAATCTGTGAGGGGAAAAAAAAACAGTGTTCATCCCTTCTTAGCAACAAGCTAGCCTGCTAGCATTATTGATATGAGTGATTTATACGTTTCCTCTCAAAACTGTGAACTGTATAGTCAGCGTTAAAGATTTAACAAGCGAATATATCTGTTTGTTGATTGAGCTAAAGCAGATACTTGTATATACGGTATGAATCATTTAGAAGTAAAGAAGTGCTACTGTGTTTACTGTTGATGTTCTGAGCAGCCATGTTGAATGCACGTGGTGCACTCAGGGTTGAGGAGACCTTCTCGACAAAAAAACAAAAGAGTATAGAGTTTATAGTGGTAAATTTCTTGTATGTACACTTTTAGAACAAAACAAAAGTTAGCTCCTCCTTTAGTTCTCTGCAGCCACCCACTTAGCCACACCCACCAGGTTCCTACAGCTGTCCACTTAGCCACGCCCACCAAGCATCTACATATCTATCCACTCTCTGCAATAATCCAGTTAGCCATGCCTACTAGCAATCTGCAGCCATCCACATAGCCACACCCTTCAGCTCTCTGCAGCCATCAACATAGCCACGCCCATCAGCTTTCTGAATCAATCCACTTAGCCACGCCCATCAGCTCTCTGCACCAATCCAGTTAACCATGCCAATCAATTCTCTGCAGCCATCCACATAGCCACAACCACCAGCTCTTTCAGCTTCGCCTCATCTACCAGCTCTCCAGCTATCCACTTAGACACGCCCCCTCATCGCTCTGTAGAATTCACTTACCCACATCCAACAACTCTTTGCAACCCTTCACTTAGCCACTCCCCTTAAGCCCTCAGCACCTATCCACTTAGCCCCACCCCTCGGCTCCCTGAAACCATCACTTTAGCAAACTCTCTCTGCAAACATACACATAGCCACCCTCATTTAGTTCTTTGCAGTAATACACTTCGCCCCACCCCCTTTTGCTTTCCGGAACCCAGCCAAACTTCTTTCGCTTTTTGAATCCATCCATAGCCCCAAAATCTCATTTTTCTTCAAATGTCCACACAGCCCCACCCGTTTAGTTGTTTGCAGTTGTCTCTGTAGCCCCACCCCCTCAGCTCTTTGCAGTGGTGAAGATGTAAATTATTATGCATTATGCCTATTCTATAATTATGTCCCTCATGGCAGAGTGGATGGCATATGGACTTTCATGTGCCGAAAGAGAAGCAGGATACATGAGAGACGTATTGTACATTTTTTGCGTTTTATCTAACGAGTCATGTTGGCCTACATGGAGATGTTTACTTGCTCTGTTTATTCCATGTATTGTGAAGGATTTTTTTATTTTTACTGGGGGGTTGGTTGGTAGGCTCTCTGTCTGACACGTACATTTGTTATGTGTGTGTTTTACGCTGCCCATCTCAGCGCGACTTAAGGCAGTAAAAATGAGGCATGGTCCTCGCCGGCTCAAAATGGAGCATGCATCGACACGGCCATATCTCCGGATTTACTGCCACAATTCCACAGTTAGAAACTGTATCTTCAAGCATTACTCTCACCAAGTTCTCGCAGAGCTCATGAGCCTATGGCATTTCAATTAACACCCCCCCCTCACACACACAGATCTGTAGACTTTCATCGATATCATTTAACATCGCACATAATTTTGCAGTGTGAGAAAACGATGGCCTGTAGAAGCTTATCTTCAGACTAAAAAGTATAATGTGTGTGTGTAAGTGCTGCATAATAGCACATTATGATTATACTGCTACACATTGCAATTGTAATATGCCTTGTAATGTATTTCAGCAAACTGGTGAGGCTGTAATGTGTCACATTTATTAACACACTCATTGGACTAAATGCTCAGAGAACACAAAATATTAAAATTTTTACACACTCATTTGCATATTATAGTCTTTCCAGATATCCGTATCTGTCACGCACATAAATTTTTTTTTTTTGAGATATACTTTACTACACAAAAATGTGTGTGTGTGTATGTGTGTATTTTGGTTAAAATGACTAAATAGTTTTATTTATTTATTTATTTATTTATTTATTTAAATAAACATTTATGGACGTTTACCCCTGCAAATAGGGGGCGATAGAGAGCACCAAAAGACTTCTCATCTCAAACCTTACTGTCACACTGGATCCAAAGTGCCCATACGCTTAACTAGTGGCCAGTCTCAGTACTGTTTTGTTAAACACATCTGTTGCGTAAGAAATATTTCACGTAAGCAGGCGTTTGCAGTAGAGTGTTACAATAAGAACATACCTGCACTTGATAGTAAGCACAAACACAGGCAAAATGTTATCTCATCTATCGTTAGATGTCCACTTAGTCGCACTCCTTCGCTTATTTGCAGTTATCTGTTTAGCTCCGCCCCCTTTGTTTTCTGTAAGGGCGTAAATTGTCATTTGTAAACGCAAAATGAACACTGTAAAGTTTGGATGCAGAGCAGTAATATAAACTTGCAATCACAGTATCTTAAATTGTGGATTTCGTAAAATTATGATCGTCACATTTACGTACAGTTACCACATTTCCCAGCATCATTTCTTTTTCTTTTTTTTATTATACGTGACTGTCTTACAATGAGCTTTATCATGGGAGAGTTGGTGGCATATGGACATTCCTGCACATATGAAGCATTTTCATTGATTATTTGGACCAGTAAGTGCTGTGTGTTTTACAGCTGTTGTTAAAGCATATAGTTTTCTGAAAGTGTGTTTAAATCATCTGTGTGTGAAGACTAGACCTCTTTAGCTCTTGTAAAACCACCATTAGTCTGTAATTATGAATCCTTAGAGACTCTACTGGTGCTTTTTGGATAAAAGCACCATGCCAAATGACTAAATGTAACTGTGTGTCGTGTGCAGCTGAGAGCGCATGCAGTGGACCTAAACGGCAATCAAGTGGAAAACCCTATTGACATTGTGATCAACGTGATCGACATGAACGACAACCGACCAGAGTTTGTTCATCAGATCTGGAATGGGACTGTACCAGAGGGCTCCAGGCCAGGTGTGTGTGTGTGTGTGTGTGTGTGTGTGTGTGTGTGTGTGTGTGTGTGTTTGCCTGTGCATATATGCATTTAGTTTTTTGTGAGGACCAACAAAGAATCAAATGTCCTAACAAAGATAGGAAAGTGTCAGATGTCCCCACAAACACCCATTAATAACAATAATGGAAGAAAGTGTGTGTGTGTGTGTGTGTGTGTGTGTGTGTATGAATACATTCATTTAGTCTTTTGTGAGTACCCAAAAAGGATCAAAGTTCCTCACAAAGATAGGAAAGTGTCAAATATCCCCACAAACAACCAGTACTACCAAAAATGGAAAAAGGGAGTTGTGGGTGTACATGTATTTAGATCTTTGTGGGGACCAAAATGGACCAAATGTCCTCACAAAGATAGGATAGTGTCAAATGTCCTCACAAACACCCATTAATATATGTGTGTGCCATAATATGTGTGTGTGTGCATGCAATAATATGTGTTTGTGTGTAATAATGTGTTTGTGCATAATAACCATAATATGTGTGTGTGTGTGTGTGTGTATATGTGTGAATACATGCATTTAGTCTTTCGCGAGGACCCAAAAAGGATCAAAGGTCCTCACAAAGATAGGAAAGTGTCAAATGTCTTCACAGTCACCAGTCCTCAGAAAAATAGTGTTTTTACAGCTTTTATTTGAAAAATCTAACCTAAAAATTAATCATTATATCAATGGAAGGCATCTTACAAAGATGGAAATATGAGTGTGTGTGTGTGTGTGTGTGTTTGTGTGTGTGTTGTGAGAACCAAAAAGGAGCAAAGGTTCCTCACACTGATATATAAGTGTTAATTGTCCTCACAATCACTCGGTCCTCACAAAAATGTGCGTGTTTGTACAATGGCTATAGTTGAGGCTAAGGTTATGGCTCGGTTTAGCTATCATTATGTCAATGAAAACGACCAATTGTCCTCACAAAGCTAGGATAGTATCAAATGTCCCCATAATTACCCAGTCTTCACAAAAATACAGTGATTTTACATGTTTATTTGAAAAATCTGAATATTAATTTCTTGGTTACTGAGGTTAAAGTTAGAGCAGATCATTAATTAGTCATTGCAAAGTCCTCACAAAGGAAGAAAAATGAGCTTGTGTGTGTGTGTGTGTGTGTGTGTGTGTGTGTGCGCGCGCATGCTGTAGAGGTTGTTATTGATTATTAATGTTTCTTTGGCTCTCCTGTAAGTGCCTCGGCGTAACAGAGCTCATTAAAAAGTTTTTGGGATGATAAACTGAGGACTCATTTGAACTGCTACTGCAGTCATTAAGAAAAATCTTAAATTAATAATCCTAATTGAGTTACCTTAACTGTGTATTGATGAGAAACTGAGAGAGAGAGAAACATGACTAGTATTTATGGCTAATGGATTGTTTTCCTTTCAGGCACGTCTGTAATGACGGTAACATCCGAGGATAAGGATGACCCGCGCACGCAGAACGGCATGCTGCGCTATAAGATCCTGTCCCAGAACCCCGAAAGCCCGAGTGCCAACATGTTCACCATCAACAACCGCACTGGGAGCATCATCACCGTGGCGGCCGGGCTGGACCGAGAGGTATTACGTTATGAACTTCTGAAATCCTGTCGACTCAGTGCATGTATACAGATTTTTAGACAGCACTGTGTGTTGTCAGCAAATCAATCTGATCATCAAACTTGGATGACACGCTGGCTGAAATCAATTTATGATGTATTCATTTGTTTATTTATTACAGCAAATTCCCCGTAGCCTCGAGGTTGGAACGTTGTAAAATATTTACATGTTAGAGGTGGGAGTAAATTTCAAAACAGCAAGAACTGATTTGTGGCTGATTATTTTAGTTCTTAAACCATTTTGGCTACAGTACGTACAATCTTTGGAAGCCAAATACCTCTTTAACAGGCTAGATTTTATTTAGAAACCTGTATAGGAAAGAACGTAAATCATATTATTCAATGCAACGGTCATCTATATATATTACGAAATATACAGTATATAATGAATATACTAACAAGTAATGCTTGATAATAAGTGTGATTGTGTGTAATAAAAAATTCTTATTTCATTACTTAATAAACCCATATGAATTATAGTTGTAATTCTATTTTACGTTCAATTATTATATTGGAACATTGTTGTATTATTTCTTTCCCCTTTCCTGTTAAGCACCTTTTGTAGTACATAACAGGGCTGGATGATATGACAAAAATATCATATCACGATACTTGAGGAAATGTTTTACGATACACGATGCATATGACTATATATAATTTAGCTAGCAAACTGTCCGCAAAACAGTAGTAAAATAAACAAAAACGGTAAACTGAGTTTGATGATCCTTTTCTTTAATGCCTAAAAATACAACAAAGATTAGTTTTTTGGGTTTTTTTTTAATTACGTCAAATCAACGGCATCCATTCAGTACCATTTAATCTTTCATTATTTAAAATGTAAAAAAAAATTCATCACCATACCAGCTAATACTTTAGAAAAGTGTACCGAGTAATCATTTATCACGATATCGATATTATAATGATATATCGCCCAGCCCTAGTACATACCTCCAAGTACCCCTGTTTGCAGAACATCGAGTTAGACATGATGCAAATGTTGTAGGAACATTACGAAGTATCAAGTGAAAACGTTTTAGAACGTTCTCGTAATAAAAATTTTCTAGGATCGTCAATGTGCGTAAAACGTTTAGCTGGTCTAAGCTCGTAATTAATTATGTTGTGTGAGCTACGCAAGCAGGAGTAAAGCAGAAGTGTTAGTCATGTTTCTCCAGACTCCGCCTCCTGCACTAGGATTGGTCAGTAGATTTTTTCCCCCCCTCACATATCCGTAAGCGCTATACCGTAATATTTTATAATGGCAGCTCATCTTCTGGTGAAGATTGTAACCCAATGTAATTGTATGTTTTAAATTTGTTCAAAAGTCTGATGGGTGTGTGATTTTTTTTTTTTTTGGAATAGTTGAGTTTCACGTTAAAAATCACGTGAAATCACGTTACATGCAGCAGCTTCATAGTAAAAACAACACAACGCTCAAAAGCATTATTTAAATTCGATCAGTTGATTGATGGTCATGACAAAGAGGGATATTTTGATTTAATTAGTTTTTTTTTTTTAAAGCTACAAAAGTAATCATTGTTCTCAGATCACAGCGATCTTTAACATATCACTGTTAAACATATACGGACATGTAGTGAGGAAGAGTTTAGCTGGGTTTTTTTTTTTTTATTTCTGCTCTAGAACACTTAATTCAGCTCATTAGCTAATTATAAAGTCCTCATTAGCTGAGTCAGGTGTGCAGTGTCTGGAAATCTAAACTCAGGGAACCCGTGTGAGAGCAGGTTGGACAGCTTCCTGCCTCGTCCTCGTTCCTTCTGGTACCTAATGAGGCTTTTAATGGCAGAGCAACTAATGTCGGATAAAATGTCTGCTGCTGATGATTCGTCGCCATCGCGGAGTGGGAACACCTTGGCTGTGCAAACAGTGATATATTTACTTTGGTGTGCACGGAAATGTGTGTGTGTGTGTGTGTGCGTGGCTGTGTGTTGACATGTGTGTGACCTCCAGTCATCACAGGCCTGTTTAATTAAAGTGCCTTCCAGACAGAAATAAAACCTAAATAAAAATAAATAGATGGTAAAATGCTAATAAGGGACGCCCTTGGTCAATCTATTCCGCTCCGCATCCTCGGTAATGTATGCAGCCGGGCTAATGAAGCCGGAGTGCGATACGGAGTAACGCTGTCCGCCGCCCACAACGCGTTATTGACACTGGTCTTGCGGGATGTTAATGGGGTATTAAATATAATGATCAGCATAGCAGCTTCACTCTGGGAGTGCAGGAGCGTGATGGACCCATTGATCTCGCTCTGTGGTCAGTAAATAAAAGAGTCTAGAGTTTGGGGAAGACTCTGTACTCTATAAAGTCTGCGGAAATCAAAAACACAGATATCCTGATGTTCCTGGTGCAAATTAGGCACGGAATTCAGACTCGCAACTTTCCGTTTGAAACAAATCAGACTGTGCAAGTGAGGAGGAGGTTTAATAAGGAGCAAAAAGTCACCGGAAACACTGAAATGTAAAGTAAACATGCAATTATTATTATTTTATGACTCAGACTGAAAGCAGGGTCATACTGGAAGCTGGCGTTTCAGAACCAAGCGAGCTAAAACACCTCGATATAAATGTCTAAATTATTTAAATGTATGCTTCTCAAGCACTCAAGTTAATTAACTCTCTGATAAATGTGTGGCAAGCTGGGAAAAACCTTCACATGATGAAATTTTGATACGGATAGTTTCGTCATACTTTCCTGAACTGAAGTGCGTGTCTCTCTCTTTTTTTGTGTGTGCGTCTCTGGCACAAGTACATTTATAAATTTTTTAAAAATCTGAAAAAATAAAAAATTTCATTCTGCACTGCAGGAGCGTCATAGACATTTTGAAAGCTGGGATCTGATTACAGATTGAATCGAGTAGGATAATTTCCATTTCCAACAACGTAATCAAAACGTGACATTCTCAGTGAGAGGAAATCACATTTACTGTAGCTACCTTTAGGCAGCTTGAGACTCTTTACTCAGCATGATCTTTTGCAGGAAGAAGAAGTCAGGATGAAAACATGAATAAAAAAAATAAACGTTTCCGTGTCATTTTGGTGAAATATACGCATATTTATGGTTTCTTAAACGAGTTTCTCCAGACCAACACAGAAATAAGCTGAATGAGCAGCAGAAATTTCCAATAGTTCCCAGCCTGATTGTTTTGTTTCTCTTTCCAGAAAGTTCCTCAGTACACGCTGATCATCCAGGCCACGGATATGGAGGGGAACCCGATGTACGGCCTTTCCAACACTGCCACGGCCGTCATCAGAGTGACTGACGTCAACGACAATCCACCGGAATTCACCACCGATGCTGTAAGTAAAAAAACGCAATGTATATTCATTATTACAAGTAATAAAAAGGTCTAATAATGTGTTTTATGATACTCAAAGTGATATCAGTTCAACAGTTTGCATCGTCCTTTATGAATGTCATTTAATGATAACTTGTAGGTCCACTGTGTCTTCAACATAATATTCACGCCTGATTGTGTAACTCTTAATTTATCACATCACACATCATCTACTTCAAATCATGTTTGGAGACCAAAGACTTTTCTGTTTTCACTTGCTTTTCTACCCCATTTCAATTCAATTCCTATTGAGCGAGCCAGTGGCGACGGTGGTGAGGAAAAACTCCCTAAGATGATATGAGGAAGAAACCTGGGTAACAACAGATAGTGTGAAAGTAAAAGAAAGTTCATTATGGTTTTTAACATGAAGTCTGTTTGTTGAACTAGTCCACTGTTCACTAAAGGAGACCTGAGTACAAAACTGCATGTGGTAATTGCAGTCCCAAGGCTATCGCAGCAACCGTAGTCCCAGCAACCACAGCGAGAATGTCCATGTGGAATTGAGGTCCAAAACCATTTCCATGATACTTCAAGCGGTACCGTCTTCAGTGATCTCCAGGCCGTAGCCCTCCAGTTAATGAGAGCTCCAACTATTTACATTTTCTAGACAACTTATAACTACAGTTAAAATCGATCACCAAGAAATGGCACAAACTTTTGCACAAAAGTTTCATAATAGTGTGTTGTTCCTACTATTGTTAGCCTCGGTCCCGCTCTTTCTCTGTTCTTCTCTCACGTTTCTCTTTTTAAGACAGGTATATTATTACCAAGCTGCTCTGTTCAATATCTGATTGTTATACAAAACAAGAAGAGAAGAAAAGGCACAAGTGTGTTTAATGGAACTGGAATAGCATTGGAAGGAAGGAAGGACATTTCTTATTACTTTTATAAAGCTGTACAAGAGCCAGGTATATTTGGAGAAGAACCTGGTTGTGTTTGACAGCCAGTTCTTTAGATATTAATGAGGACTTCAAAAACAGTACCTCTGGGTTTTGTTTAATCAGCAGAGGTATTAAGAGCCGTCTCGCCGCCTCGGAGAAACTCGTCCTCCAAAAAGCTGTCAGACTGACTTCTCTTCGATCAGTCTCTCTCTCACTCACTCACTTACTCACTCAGAATAATGCAAATCACGTTTTCCAAACGTATCTGATTCAATTACCTGCAGAGTATTTCACATTCACTAGCATTCAGAGGAAGTATTTCAGCATGATAACATCATTGGGTTCATCATGTAGATTAAATTCTCGTTTGTAAAGCACATTTGAGATGTTGGGAAGTGATTTTGTGGTGGGAAAATGGATGCAATGCCAAAATTTATTGTTAGTTCAATAGTATCGCATGGCAGAAGGTAAAGTTGCCACTTCACAGCTTCAGGGTCTGTTGATTTGACCCTGATATAGTGTTATTGTTTATGCAGGGTTTCACAAACTTCCTCCAGGTTCTTCCCATCTCCCAAAATATGGTGGTCAAATTGGCGACTCTGAATGACTCCTAGGTGTGAATGAGTATGAGAATGTGTGTGATGGCCTGGCATCCTAATCAGGTCGACTAAAACGACTGAATGAGTGGTAGTGTGATTTTTTACACGTTTTTCACGTTTTTCACAGTTCTACGGTGAGGTGCCGGAAAATCGTGTGAACGTGATTGTGGCCAATCTGACGGTGACGGATAAAGACCAGCCCAATACACCAGCATGGAACGCAGTGTATAAGATCACAAGTGGAGATCCGACTGGCCGCTTCTCCGTCCCCACTGACCCCACCACCAACGAAGGACTGGTCACCGTTGTGAAGGTTAGTAGAAACATCCTGAATCCATTTCTAACTCATGCTTGCTTCTTTGTTTATGACTCCTGTTGTTTATGACTCCTACTTTTGAAAAAACAAAAAACAACTGGTGCTATAGACATTGTGCTGTCCAGATTTGGAATGTCTTGAAAAGTCCCTTGTTTCCATACCTGGAAAAGTATAACAATTCAGAATATTTTAAAGTCTGTTGTCTTAAATTGGGACATTCCCTCCACTCAAACAGCCCATCGACTACGAGACAACCCGGACATTTGTGCTCACTGTAGTGGTGATGAATGAGATCCCACTAGAGCGAGGCATCCACCTTCCACGCCAGTCCACCGCCACCGTCTCTGTCCGTGTTATCGACATCAATGAGAGCCCTTACTTCGAGCCCAATCCCAGACTCATCAGGCTGGATGAGGGCATGCCGGCCGAGTCGGCGCTCACCATGTTCGTAGCCCAGGATCCAGACCGTTTCATGCAGCAGACCATCAGGTACAAGTGATGCTAATGAATAAATAAGTTTATATGATTAAACATGCTAGGGTTTATATGAACAGTTTATATGATGTTCGAGGTTTACTTACAGTTCATTCCAGTCCTCTAATCACATGCTAGGTTTAAATTATATATTTATATTTACAGTTCAAATTGTAAAAAAATTTCAAAGGGGATCATGGGTTCATATACCCCACCAATTATTCCACTGAAGACACCAAAATTATATCAGTACAACAAATACACATACAGTATGAATCAATTAACTACTTACTCTAACTCAAAGCCTAATTAATCTGTCGCATAATTGAGAATCCTCAATCATAATAAATTCAGATTTACTGCCTTATTGAAAAGCATTCATTTACACACTATTAGAAACATAATACTGTCCATCATGCTGGAAGGTTCTTAGGTTTGTTCTTCTGAAATAATTCTTAAAAGTTCCAAGTAGAATCCCTTTAGAAACTAAAATGCTACCTACCAAAGAACCCTTGAGATACATTTTTCTCAACATGAGAAGAGCACATGAGTACTTCCTGTCTTAGTGCACGAGTAGTTTGCATTGATTTATTGGTTGTATGTGAAAATTCTTAACTTGTTGTTTGGTAGTAGAAAGGTTCTAATTTGTTGGTTGGATCTGGAAACTTTTAATTCTTTGGTTGGATAATGAAATTCATAATTTATTTGTTGGATGGGGAGATTTTTGTAATTTATTTGGTAAACATGTAAACGTTTTAAGTTCATTAGTTGTATGTGGGAATTCTTATTTTGTTGGTTGGAAATTCTTAATTTGTTTGTTGGAAATTCCTAAATTGCTGGAGGTGGAAATTCTTAATTTGTTGGTTGGAAATTCTTAATTTGTTGGTTGGGGTTGGAAATTCTGAATTTGTTGGAGGTGGAAATTCTTAATTTGTTGGAGGTGGAAATTCTTAATTTGTTTGTTGGACATTCTTAATTTGTTTGTTGGAAATTCTTAAATTGCTTGAGGTGGAAATTCTTAATTTGTTGGTAGTGGAAATTCTTAATTTGTTGGTTGGACATGGAAATTCTTAATTTGTTGGAGGTGGAAATTCTTAATTTGTTGTTT
>JANDJT010000206.1:25475530-25492249 GCA_024331685.1 Stegophilus panzeri | reverse complement strand
TAATAATAATAATAATAATAATAATAATAATAATAATAATAATAATAATAATAATTAAAAGAAGAAGAAGAAGAAGAGAAGAAGAAGAAGAATATGCCTTGTTTAAGGACTAAAAGGACTAACAGTTTTCACCACCCAAAGTTAATAAAGCACTTTCAAAATATAACTCTTAAAACTTGACAAGTTTACAACTTTTCGAATGTTAAACTTCAGACTGTTTTGACATAAAAAAAAAGGGCATTGTAGAATCTTTTAAAAAATAGCTTTGAGATTTAGCACTGCTGTCTGAGTTTACAGAGTTGAAATTTCTCAAATGGGCTACAGTTGAAGCCAAAATTTTACATACAGCTGGTCTAAAGATATTCAAGATATTCAGTTTTTCACAACTCCATACATTTCATATTACTGTACATTTCGTTTAAGTCATCAATTAAGGCATCTACATTGTTCACATCAGCTATAGCTTTAAAGCAATTGATGGTAGATAGAATTATTTTAGCTTTAATTCATTATATCAGAAATCCAGTGGGTATAATTTCACATACAACAAGTTGACGGTCTCTTTAAACAGTTTGGATGAGTCCAGAAATTCATGTAATGACATTTAGAAGCTTCTGATTGGACAATTGTCATAATTATGAGTTAATTGGGAGTGCACCTAAAAGGACCTTTAAAGACAGTGCTTTTTGCACTTCATATCATGGGAAAATCCAAGCAACTCAGCCAAGGCCTCAGAAAAAAAATGCACCTCTACAAGTCTGGTTCCTCCTTTTCCAAACAACCAAAGGTACAATGATCATCTGCACATACAACTGTATGCACATATAAAAATCTTTCAGCATTCAGGAACTCCTTCACTCCTGGTGAAAGCATTAAGGTACCAAATATGTACACTCACCATTAAGAGAGAGTACTATATTGCTGTGGCCTGAAAGGCTGTCTTGGAAGAAAGAAGCCCCTACCCCAAGCCACTACCCTAAGTCCCTACCCTAAGCCCCTAGACTAAGCTCCTACCCCTACAATTTTCGATTTGATCAATTTTCAGGTGATCACCAGCCTTTTGGAGGAGTGTTCTCTAAACAAAAGTTAAAAATACAATTGATGACATTGCTCACCGTAAAGGTCAGGAAGATGACTGGTAAGCGCAAGGCACCTTGGAGAATCACAACAGCAGTACAAAGCTTGAAAAGAAAATGCAGGAAAGATGAACGCTTGTGGCGGAAAACAACACCTGAAGCACATTATAACATCTATAAAAACACCCTTCATACTTTCAATGCGGAACTACGCACAGCTAGACAGACCTACTCCTCAAACATTATAAACAGCATCATCAACAACACACGTACTCTTTTTGCTACAGTAGAGAAATGAACAAACCCACCAACTCAGATTCCATGTGAAATGCTCTCTGACTTTTTTCACGAAAAAAATTATGACATTAGAACGGCGATCAGCTCGTCCTCATGTTGCACTGAAATTAGACCCACCACCACAACTTCATAACTATGTCAGTATGTCTACTTTTGAGGAAATTGATGTCAAAACTCTAGAAGAAACAGTACAACAGCTTAAAGCATCAACCTGCTGTCTCGACACACTCCCTACATCTTTTTTCAAAAATGCTTTTAAGAGTTTAGAAAAAGATCTCTTAGACATAGTAACTGCCTCACTCCTCTCAGGCACTTTTCCGAAATCCCAGAAAAGTCCCTTCTGAAAAAGAGCAATCTGGATAACACAACTATAGACCAATATCAAATCTTCCTTTCATAGGCAAGATCATAGAAAAGGTTGTTTTCAATCAGCTGAACCGATTTTTCTCCTCAAACAGCTATTTGGACAATTTCCAGTCTAATTTCCAGCAGCATCACAGCACAGCGACGGCACTCATAAAGATAATTAATGATATTCGGTTAAACACTGATTCAGGCAAAATAACTGTGCTGGTATTATTGGACCTCAGTGCTGCTTTTGACACTGTCGACCACAATATACTCCTAGACAGACTGGAAAACTGGGTAGGGCTCTCTGGGATGGTTCTTGGCTGGTTCAGGTCATATCTAGAAGGGAGGGGTTTCTATGTGAACATAGGCAGCTATGAATCTGAGTGGACATCCGTGTGGGAGTCCCACAAGGTTCACTGCTTGGACCGCTGCTGTTCAACCTGTATATGCTCCCACAAGGCCAAATTATAAAGAGGAGCCAAATTGCATACCATAGCTATGCAGACGACCCTGTCGCCTAATGATTACCACCCCACAGACTCCCTGTGCCAGTGCCTTGATGAAATTAACAGTTGGATGTGCCAAAACTTCCTTCAGTAAAACAAAGACAAAACCGAAGTCATTGTATTTGGAAACAAAGATGAAAGTCTCAAGTTGAACACGTACCTTGACTCCAGGGGTCTAAAGACAAAAAAATCAAGTCAGGAATCTTGGTGTCATTTTGGAGTCTGGTCTAAGTTTCATTAGTCAAGTGAAAGCAATAACCAGCCTAAATCAGCCTACTATCACCTGAAAAATATAGCGAGAAGTAGGTGTTTCATTTCTAGTCAAGACTTAGGGAAACTTGTTCATGCATTCATTACCAGCAGGGTGGATTACTGCAATGGACTTCTCACCGGTCTTCCCAAAAAGACCATTAGACAGTTGTGGCTCATTCAGAATGCTGCTGCATATTACTCCAGTCCTCAGGTCTTTACACTGGCTTCCAGTTACATTTAGAATTGATTTTAAAGTACTATTACTCGTTTATAAATCACTACATGGCCTAGGACCTAAATACATTACAGATATGTTTACTGAATATAAACCGAACAGGCCTCTCAGATCATTAGGACCAGGTCAGTTAGAAATACCAGGGGTTAACTCAAAATAAGGTGAGGCAGCGTTTAGCTATTATGCCACCCGTGTCTGGAACCAGCATCCAGAAGAAGTAAGATGTGCTCAAACTCTAACCACATTTATAACCAGACTGAAAACACATCTATTTCGCCTCGCATTGAACACTATTGAACACTATGCTGCACTCTACTGTTTGATCTATATCATTTAACTCTGTACCTTTCCCTTTTTTACCCATTACATTTTTGAAAAATTATTTTTTTTTATCTCCTGTTCATTTTAATGCATTTTCTTACTTTTACTTCTTGTTCTTATATATATATTTTTTTAATCCCTTGTATATTCTTCATCATCTTTATGTAAAGCACTTTGAATTACCATTGTGTATGATATGTGCTATATAAATAAACTTGTCTTGCTTTGCCTAATCAGATGAAACAAAATTGTTTTTAACTGTTTGGCCGTAACGATCAGTGCTAATTATGGAGAAATTAAAAGCATAAAGCTTTTAATTTGAAGAACACAGACTTAAATGTAAAGCATGGGGGTGGTAGCATCATGTTTTGGGTATGTTTTGCTGGTAAAGGGACTGGTGCACTTCAGAAAATAGATGGCATCATGAGGAAGGGGTATTACCTAAAACTACTAGTCTAAAAAGCAAAGCCTCAAGAAATCAGCCAGAAAGTTCAGTCTAATTTATAATTTACAGCTGATTTGCATTTACCAACAATGTGCATGTGAGTAGGACGAAAATCAGAACCTTTTGTAAACGTGGTGGAACTATTTAATTCCCTTTCTCCTACAAAAACATTTACACACAACTTTAACAAGAGATAATACATAATAATAAATATAATAAATGTGGCCTGTAGTTCTCACTTTATGCATGCGAGGATACTTCAATGAATTTCGTTTTTTTTTTTAAGCTAAAATGAAACATTGTAGTTGTGTTCATCACATCCACATTTTCCTCCTGGTGGGACTCTTCGGTGGAATTTTACGAGGCTGTTTTACAGAACACCGTGCAGAGAAAATCACTGGTTGCTAGATAGCACTCCTCACAGAACTGTACTTGTGTAGAGAAGGTAAGAAAGGAAAATCACAGCCAAACCGTTAAACCTCTGTCTTCCTGCACAGACTGACAGAGAAAGCCATAAATACAGGACTGAGTTCAGCTTCATGCCCCAGACCGTAACTCTTAGAAACGAGCGGTCACATGGGGGATTTTACCATCTGCACAACTGATAACTGTAATGTACAGTATAGAAATGAAACCCCCACCACCTATATAAACCCATCACAGGTTTTTATTATTATGCTTCTTCTAATATATTACAGTTTCTTTAGTAACAGCTAATTCAGAGGTACCTGTATGCTGGACGCTCCACATAATCTGAGACTACTAAATAAATGCAGACTAGTACTAAAAGGAGATGTTTATGTAACATTCATTGAAGGCGTCTCCACTGTCTGTGCTTTGTATTGTAACGGTTAGTAAGTTTTCCACCAGAGAAAGTTCTTTATACTTTGAGGTTTCTCAGTAACATGACTTTTTTTTTTTGTTCTGTTTGTTTTTTTTGTTTGTTTGTTGTATTATCATCAAGAGAGACAAAAATGAGTCTGATGAGAGAGCAACTATTTATAGCTGCTGTAACATAAGTGATAACAGGAACTAAGTTGTCTCAGGGATGTAAATGTAACTATAAATGGATAAAAAGTATATATTGTAATCCTTGGCAAATTCCTGTTGTATAACAGGAATAGAACACTACAGGACATACTGACATGCTGACAATAAGCAAATTCAGAGTGGTAACAGTAATTTTGCTTCATCACACCACCCTATCTTTGATTATTTTCCTATAACAGCACACCCCCAACTGTTTGATTCCCTTCAGCACAGGTTTTTGACAGAAGGCTTTCACAAATCATCCAGCATTGCTTTCTAAAAGAATTCATGTGTTAAAAAGAACCATAGCAAGTACCAAAAATAAAGAAAAATTCAGTTTCTCATATACTTATATATGCATATATATAATGATATATATGATCTGAGAGGCATCACAAAGCTTTACTATAACCCTGTTTATGCAAGAGTTCATTTAAAAGGGGTTAAGCCTCCTGTTCTGTGTGTAGGACTGGTGTATACAAGGGTATATATGGACTGTCGAAGATGAAGAAGTGTATACATGTGTGTAAGGAGAGCTTGGTTACATGCACACCATACGTGAGACGGTGTTATGTGTTGTGTGGTGTGTGTGTGTGTGTGTGTGTGTGTGTGAGAGAGAGAGAGAGAGAGAGAGAGAGGCAGAGAAAGCGAGGTCCTCTCTCCTCACTCTATTATGGCTGATGAATGTTGATGCTGTTTGGCTCACAGGGGAAATAAACAGCAGGAGGATAATTAAAGAGAAACCCTGTGCACCGCAGTGTCTCTTGGCCCCGAAATGCCGTTGCCATGATCACGGCCACTGTGCACGGAGAAGCCCGGAAAATCAGCAAAGCCGGACTGTGGCTCTCTACCATCTAAATTTACACCAGTACATGCTGGCTGTGGAACTGTAATGAGCTCACAGAGGAAAGCAAAAGAGTCAGTAGAGTCAGTAGAAAAAAAAAGAGTCAGTAGAGTCATATAGATAAAATAAGGTTTTATTTGGGTGTAACTTCTTAAGTTGGCATCTTAGTTTAATTCTTTAAATTCTACATTAATCCATATTAAGGTCTAACCCTCTCACGTTTGTGACATTTTATTTTACAACTAACAAAATGTTGAGAATATTCATATTTTAATCAAATATACAGCATTTCACCTTGAGAATGAATTTTTTTTTTTTTTTAGCAAAACTAATGTACAAATGTTGTTTAGGATATATTTCAATATTGTGTGAGAACTTCTAAAGCACACAAAAAAATTGTCTCAATTTTAAATAAATTGCCTAGTCATTTAAAAAAAAAAAAAAAAAACAAACAAACAAAAAAAAACCAAACTATTAATGAGTAAATAAAGCAGCTCATGGTGGTAGATTCAGTTGTTCTTATCAAGTGAAAATGCCTTGAATATTATCAAATGAATCTACTACTTCTTTTTAGAAGATTACACTACACCAAATATACCATTATTATATTGTTGTTGTTGTTGCTAATTCCAAGCTGGAAATAGTCTTGTTTTAGCATGTCTTGTTTATATGAAGATTATTTCAAGCTAGAAATTATTTAAGAATGCCTAGAAATTGGCTTAATAATCTTATATTTGGTTTATGGTAAATACTCAAGATATTTCCACCTGCTAAGACGTCAGTTTTTGCAGTGTTGAATACAGAAAATAATTCAATTTCTTGGATTAAAAATACCATATTGAAAAGTCCTCAGGAAAAAAGTCTATTCTTGTAAATGCCTACATAAAAACCTAGACAAAAATTTGAAGCGTAATCTTAAATGTCATGGCTATTTAGTTTGCTGTTTAAAAGAAAAGTTTCAGCATTAAATAATTGGGTAAGACACACAACAGCGGACTCTCTTGTGTCTTTCTTTATTTTCTATGTTTTCCATGGCATCATGATGACGTAAAGTCAATTAAAGTTATATACGCAGGTCAAACTTTATGTTGTGGTTCAATTAACTAACATTATTATTATTTAGTGCCATAGTGGACATCATTAAGTCGTTAAGGCTTGTATTAATAAACATTTAGCCCAATAATAGTCACCTACAGTACATTCACCAATGTTTATTACATCCATGACTAAATATTGATCAATATGAAATTGTCAGAGATTTCCCCTCACGCAGAGCACTGGAGCACGCAGCGTGCTCTGAAGCCCGTGAACTTCCTGGTTCAGTGACATTGACTTTGTTTACCTTTGACACGTGTGTTAGTTATGGTTTATGTCATGTCTCCGCCCCTGTTATGTCATTGGTTGTCTGTTAATGTGTCTCGGGTGTTTGCGTTACACCCTTGATTATGTTTGTTCAACGCTTCGTGTGTCTATGTTTGGCGTGAAGTATTGTGATTGTTTTTTCTCCGTACCAAGCCTCTGTCCTGTGTTCACATTTCTACTGTTTTGAGCCTGTGTCGAGTTTCTTGTTTTGTCTTTTTGTCTCGGCTGCCTTATGCCCGTTTGCCGGTTGCATGTTTTCGACCACGTTATTGATTCACGTTTTGGATTTGTCTGCTTGATTTCCTAAATAAAGCTCTTTACTGCACATGCAATGTTCTCCCTGTGCTACGGGGGTTTCCTCCGGGTACTCAGGTTTCCTCCCTCAGTCCAAAGACATGCATGGTAGGCTGATTGCCATGTCCAAAGTGTCCGTAGTGTATGAATGGGTATATGAATGTGTGTGCGATTGTGTGCACTGCAATGGATTGGCACCCTGTCCAGGGTGTACCCCGCCTTGTGCCCAATGCTTCCTGGGATATGCTCCGGGTTTTCCCGTGACCCTGAAAAGGATTAAGCGGTATAGAGGATGGATGGATGGATGGACTGCACATGCATCCTGCATCTCCTCCTTGCTAATCATGACAGAATACCCACATGATGGATGCAGCAGGAGAGCAAAAGGAACATCACACTGGAATCTTTTGCCAGTATTTGATTCTGTACACTTTCTCCAATGGTTTCCCATGGGTACCCCGGCACCATTTCAAGGCTTTGAAAGCCCGTTGAAGGGATTTTTTTCTCCAATGCCAACTTTATTTCACAAGCTTGGTGGACCCCAAGCCTGAAGAGAAGCAGTGGCTGGTGTTCATGCTGTCCCAGTTCACTGGCCCAGCTCGCCAGTGGGAGGAGTTCCTATTCACCTTGGGCAACCTCGGCCTGGGAAGCATGGCCGAATTCATGGGTCTCATGAGGGTGGTTTTTAATGCAGACCCTCATTTGGATTTGGAGAGATTTTTGGGGAAAACCAGCCTGATGGCCAAAACCTCAAGGCCATTCATCATGTATTACAAGAGGGAACAGGCTGACTGGGCAACCTCATCTCCAGAGCTTCAGCCTGAGACCCAAGAGGTGTTCTCACCTGCAGAGCTCCAGCCAGAGGTCAATGTGGCGACCTCATCTCCAGAGTTCCAACCCAAGACCCAAGAGGCGGTTTCATCTGCAGAGCTCCAGTCAGAGGTCAACATGGTGACCTCATCTCCAGAGCTTCAATTAGAGACCCACAAGGTGGTCTCATCTCCAGAGCATCAGCCAGAGACCTATGAGATGGTCTCACCTGCAGAGTTCCAGCCAGAGGTCAACATGGTGACCTCATCTCCAGAGCTTCAGCCCGAGACCCAAGAGGTGGTCTCACCTGCAGAGCTCCAGCCAGAGGTCAATGTGGCGACCTCATCTCCAAAGCTTCAGCCCAAGACCCACAAGGTGGTCTCATCTCCAGAACATCAGCCCGAGACTCACAACATGGTATCACCTGCTGAGCTCCAGTCGGAGGTCAACGTGGTGACCTCCTCCCCAGAACTCCAGCCTGAGACCCAGGAGCGGGTCTCACCCACCAAGTTCCTGTCTGAGGTCAACAAGATGACCTTACCCATCAAGGAGACATTCTCCCAAGCTATATTCCTGTCTGAGGTCAATGAGATGGCCTCCCAAGCCATGTTCCTGTTCGAGGTCGACGAGGCAACCTCCCAAGCCACGTTCCTGTCCGAGGTTGACGAGGCCACCTCCCAAGCCATGTTCCTGTCCAAAGTCAAAGAGACAGCCTCCCAAACCGTGTTCCTGTCCAAGGTCAACGAGACGGCCTCTCAAGCCACGTTCCTGTCTGAGTCTGACACAGTCAACCAAATTATGCTCACGTCTGAGTCTGCTGACGCATTTTTGTCTCAGGTGTGTCTCAGGTGTTTGTTTCCCCCTTGATTACATTTGTTATTTCAACCCCTTGTGTGCCCCACTTTGTGCCCGATGCTCCCTGGGATAGGCTCCAGGTTCCCTGTAACCCAGTAGGATAGGCAGTATAGAAAATGGATGGATGGAATACCAAGCTGCAATTTAATTCATGCTAATTTACATAATTTTTTTGGCATAAATTAAACAAAAATTTAAAGTAGGCATATTTAGTTAACATTTAAGCTAGGACATTTATTTTGTTTATTTGTTAAAAATACTTGTGCTTTTATATTCATGAACTTGTTATAGTTATTATAGTAACCTTAATAACAGGAACATGTACACCACCTCTTCATTGATTATTTCCCTATAACAGCACACCCCTAAGTGTTTTATTCCTTACTTCGTTTAAAGAACAGTAATGTTAATTACTGAACACGTGTCCAATATTTGCATTCTAACAGTATACATCCTAGACGTCTTTCTTTTTTTTATAAGAATTTCTCATTATTTGTCACATTCAGTCCCAGTGCCTGACACTGAACAAGCTGGAGTCTTAAATATTTCCACCTGAACGGAAATTAAGTGCGAAGGGCTTAATATCTACCAAGACAAACTGATATAAGAAAACAAAACCAAAAGAAACTTGTAAAGAAGTTGTCTGAAAGTACATAACAGCTACCGAGAGACCGGACTTTAAATCCTCTCGCCCAACAACACAAGCTCTTTTATTTATCCAGGATGAAAGGGATGTTTCCAAGACAGTGACAATTTCCCCTGTGACATTGTTTAGTCACTCGCCGCGGAGCAGGAAGTGGAGACACGAATGAAGTCCAACCTAATTGATTTCAGTGGATGATGAAGCTGAGACAAACTCTCACACTATGGAGGAAAAATAAAATTAGTGAGGTGTGTGAGCTGGGTTTGAATCAATCCAAAGATGAACCCCAGAGCTGTTACATGTGCAAAAGGCAAGATTTGGCAAGATTATTTCGGTAAATTATATTCCCTCATGCACACAGAGCTTTGCACCCAGAACCTACAGTGATTCAACTACAGTTAGCATGCTAACAAGAATTATAATTAGCAATGACTGTTAACAATGTAAACAAAAGACGTTCGACTCAAAGGCTGTTTTACTTTTTTTTTTTTTTTTTTTTTTTAAATCTGCACAATAATTGGTTTGTTATGTAAAGCAGACCATTCAAACAATTCAACCCTGTACACAGATTGCTTTTACAGACCTGTCCAGGAGCAACGTTGCTAATTTTGCGTCCAAAATTCCTCCATCTTGGAAAACATGCTGCCCGTGTTTACTCTGGTTTTTATTGCGTTTCTTGTCGTTAAGTTTTTTTTCGAAGTGCAGAGTGATTTATTTTGCTTACAGTAGAATTATGTGGCTGTCTTGGGCACTTGCCAATTTTCAGGACAGAGTAATATGACTAACAGAAGACACATGTAAACACAAACAATCATTCTGGACTATAATGCAGTCTTCTGAACAGGTTTTCTCAGCTACATAATATAGTTTGTGCTGAGGCCATGGCTTGTAATTTAATTAAACCTTTTTTGTACTAGACGGAAATAATAATAAAAAAAAGACTATAGCACATTTAAGTGTAGTAGTTAATATTTTTTCTTATAAATGTGTTAAATATATTACTTTTTACCACAAAAAAAGAGTGTAGGCAGGTATTTAGGGTCATTGTGTGTAATACACTGTGAAGGAAAGCAACATGTCCTGAATGTCTTTCATTAATCTGCCATTAAACCTTAAATCACACTTTATTTATTATTTTACATGCAAATGATACCTAGATTATATTTTAAACAAATTTTTTTATTATTATTTAATTAAATATTACACTTTTATTCTGAAGTTTTATTATTAAATATTGTTGAATATTTATATATTAGTTTATGTAGCCTTTTAAAATATGTCTACAACAATTACTCAGTATTTTATCATCCATTCTTATTAATATTTTATTTAAACTTAAATCAGTAGTTTAATACCAAACTTCAAATTAAAGTGCCATTTCTAAAAAAAAACTGTCTCGTTATTTTGTGATACAGAGAGCTTTAATAAAACGGTGGCAATACCTGACCTTTGGTCATATTTACACATGCATTATATGTCCAGAAGTGAATTTAGCCTGCGGTAAAGTCCTCAGTGGGTGCAACAGTAAAATATTTGCATTGACACTGCTCTATTTGGACCTAAACTGTATATTCTATGACAAATTTGCATATTAAAAGACTAAGTTAATTGCTATTTTACTCATGTGAAAGAAGCAATCCTTTACAGACTCTATTAGTAATTCAGTCTGGACATTTTACGGGTGTTATCAAGCTTGCATGTGATTTTATTCACACCAGCCTGATTTGGTAAATCAGAGCATTAAAGTCTAGATTGGATCAAGTGATTATTAGAAAAGCTTCATTCAGATAATCCAGCTGAAGGAGCATTATTTGCTTTCCTAATATGTTTACTGACCTTTTCCTGGTAAACCATTGCATTGATTAACAATTGCTGTAGCAGAGGTGTCTCATGCATTTGAACAGATTTATCGGGTTTATTCTGCTCTCTGAACGGGCAATTACATGTGGACAACTGGGACTAGAAAAAGATGCAACAAATGTAATCAGCAATTCTTGTACTGTAGACACTAAGACCCTAATGGCCTGATATTTTGCCTCATTGGTTTTATTCGTTAACAGAAAAAGGTCAGCTTCTGTCTTTGTTTGGCATTTCCAGTATTGCCATCCAATCAAACCTTCAATGTTCATTTTTAACCCACAGAGCCGTTGAATCCTCAATTCTGCTTGGTCAGAAGGCGTTGACTAATTTTCTATAACAACAGCTTAGACAGTAGTGCAGTGCTCATTCTAGTATGTTATTACTTCTACAGTAGGCACTCACAGTAAACAGACTCATCAGGTGGACAATCAATTATGAAGCTTTTTATAAGAAGACATTTATTTAATATTTTTGGACAGAGTCCTCAGTATTAGTTATCAGATATTTGAAAGTCTTCAGAACAAAGTGGTTTGTGCTACCTTTTTTGACTTAAAAAGAGAGGCTGATGAAGAAACTGTTAATAACCATTGGTTACTCACTGTTATGTGTGAGAAAGCATCATGCAGTGCCCTAATGGCTGCCTTTCAATTGAAAAAAAAAAACGAAAAATAAAACAACTATGAAGTGCCTTCTATGTATGTGCCTGCTATGTATGTGAAAACATGAAAATGTACCCTCTAGGGGGCCCTCCTATTGGAGAATACATGATTCAGTGCCCTATAAGGTTCCCTTCCATGCTGGGAAATATGAATTGCCCGAATGGTTGCCCTTCTATTGGAAGAAATTGAATGGAATGCTCTCTAGGGTGTTGCTTCTTGCCAGAAAGCATGAAGGGCCTCCCTTCACATGAAGAAAGAAAATGTGATTAAGTGCCCTATAGGGTCCTCGTATGTGTGATAAAACATGATGAAGAGCCTTTTTAGTGGAGACTATGTGATGCAGTGCCCTATAGGGTTCCCCTACATGAGAGGAAACCAAATGAAGTTCCCTAATGACTGCCCTTCAAGTGAAAAAAAACAAAACATGATTGTGAAGTGCCCTCTAGAGTCCTGCTATGTGCGAACATCATGATGTGCCATCTAGGTTGCCCTTCTATTGGAAAATGCATGATTCAGTGCCCTATAGGTTTCGCCTACGTGCTGGCAAACATGAACTGCCCTAATGGTTGCCCTTCATTTGAAGGTCATGAAGTGAACAGGACAAGATGAAACAGGCCTCTGTGAATATGCAGATAGAAATATCTCCCACAGTCGATCATACTAAACAAGTGCCCTCTAAGGTCCTTCTATGTCCAAGAAAACATCATGATATGCCCTCTAGGCTGCCATTCTATTGAAAAATGCATGATTCACTACCCTATAGGCTCCCCTCTATGTGCAGGGAAACATGATCTGCACTAATGGTTGCCATTCATTTGGAAAAAATTGGATGAAATGCCCTTTAGGGTGCTGCTATTTGCGAGAAAACATGAAAGGCCGTAATGGCTTCCCGTCAAATGTGATTAAGTGCCCTATTGGGTGCCCATATGTGCGAGAAAACATGATGAAGAGCCCTTCTAGTGGAGAATATGTGATGTAATGCCCTATAGGGTTCTGCTACATGAGAGGAGACATGGTGAAGTGCCCTAATGCTTACGCTTCATGATGTTTCCCTTCCAGTGGTGAAAACAAGATGCAGTGGCCTATAGGCTTTCCTACATGTGAGAAAACGAGATGAAGTGCCATATAGGTGGTCCGGCACTTTTTTTATTATTATTATCTTTGCCCCTGCCGCTCAGACAGTCTCTGTCCACCGATGTTTATAGCTGCTATAATACAAGTAACAACAAGAACGTACATGTTTCTTGGACGTTCCATAAAATTCATATCATTACATTCATGTTAGCACATAAAAAATATAAATTAAAGGGGAAAGGAATCTGGTCAAAACGTCACTCAATAAAACATGCAGAGGCGGAAATCAGCATAAAATGAAAGTCATCAGCGTGCATCCTGTTTTCACATGATTGCAAATCTATTAAACGTTGTCTGTAACTCTATTTCACTTTAAGGGTGCTGCTTGAAATGGAAGTGAACAGATCAAAGAGGACATGTCTTAATTTCTTGGCCAGACTGAAGGTCATGGAGTGAACAGGACGAGATGAAACAGGTCGCTGAATATGCAGATGGAAAAATCTCCCACAGTCGATCATACTGAATGAGCAGATGGGAAGAGGGAACGATGGCTCGGCTTTGAACCCTCCACCCTTCCAGCGCTTGGTAATGAAACTCAAACCTCACTTTTGCAGTCTTCGTCTAAGTGCGAAGAAATCATAGGTCAAATGTTTTTGTTTTTTCTAATTCCAGCCCGTCCCAGATCAACGGCAGCTGAGTGTGAAGCGGCATGAGGCGTGCCATTTGTATCTCAGAGGCGAACTTAAACAAATCACTTTGCCCCCAGTAATTGCACACTTACCTATTTTAAGAAACACGGGAGAGCTGCCCATTTTCCAGTTGATGCAGGTGACCAAAGGGGTCAGTGGCCTTCATTATGTGTGAACGCACATAATTACAATTCAGGTTTAAAAAAAAAAAAAAGCACTTGTCACCATGACAACAGCCATGGCTTTGTGTTTGTAGGAGCCATAACAGCAAGCGCCTTAACAGCAGGGCCTTGAGTGAATGAATAACATTAACTTCATTGAACATGAAAAAAACATCTCTATGAATTTAGTCCCTCTTAGCGCTATTCATACACAAACAAGGATTGTGTAGCTTTTGTTTATGTTCTGTAAATGAAAGGTAGATCTCTAGAAATGTCACAATTACGTCCATATAAAGCATTACTAAGATTATAGTGCTCTAGATTGTGCTGTCACAAACTCATGTGCTTTGTGTGCACTTTTCTGGCCGCAAGCTTCAGAATCCTGATGGTTGCACCTTAAATGGCATTTCATACTCTTGTATATACTGTATATATTTGTAGTCTGGGAAAACCCATCACATGTTGCTGTGGCTGAATGATGCTACTTTATAGTGTTGGGTCCGAGTTCACCTTTGTCGACTTCGAGTCGAGATCAAGTCCTTAACTAATCAAGTTTGAGTCCAAGTCCAAAAGGGGCCGAGTTGGACTCAAGTCCGAGTCCATAATGGCCGAGACCAAATCGAGTCCAGAAAGTAATTAAATGGAAAAAAGATTTGAAACTGCGATTGTAAACTCAACACTGAGCTGTTAAATTAATATTTTAACCTTCACAAACCAATGGCAACATAAACATAACAAAAAATACCACTATTACACCTTTCCATTGCCAATTTAATATTTTTATTTCATGTCATCAGCACCTCAACTCGTTTCCTATCAAAAAATGGTTTCAAAGAATAAAAGAGATGTAGAGGTATATGTAGAACTTTTATTATACAATAATATATACTTTTATTATACAATGCAAATGAAGCTGTTTTGTTATTGTATCACACTAGATTGTGTCCTCCAGTTTGAGTTGACATTTAAATGATTTGATGCGTCTCTCCCACAGTTATATAAAAGCAAGATAGAGAGAGAGAGAGAGAGAGAGAGCGCGAGAGTACAGAGTAGAGTTACATTTAGCAGCAACAAGCTTTATGCTTTTAATCTGTCTATGAATCACAACAAACTCATTTCTGAACACAGCTCTGTTCTTTTAACATTTTTTAATTTTAATACCTAAAATAAATTTTAAAAATCCCTATAAGCAGGGTTTATAATATTTACTACATTAAGAAATACATTTCACATGAAAGTCAAGACTGGAATCACCAAATGCTAATGTTTAGGGGCGGGCGATACGACTACGATATTATTTCACGAAAAAGATACGTTTTCTCAGGTATGTTTATCAGTAGTATTCAAGAAGACTTATTTCCTCATCGATGTTAGTATGAACAGAGATTATCTTGTGGTGAAGTGAGAACTCGTATCCAATTGGAAACTTCAAAATTTGACTATGTTTTCTATATTTTCTAGGCTTTCACACATATACACATTTCTCCGAGTCAGTTTTTTGGAGGGAAGAATTATACAACGTGACACAATGAGCAGAACAAGGCCTAACTAGTGGACTGAAAAGTTCACAGAAGAGTTTTGAAGCAGTTGCATTGAGTAAATGAGGTAAGCTTATGTAGTTGCTGTTGGGCAGTGGGAAAAGATCTGTAGTGGGTCGTCTGCCATGTCAGTCAAATTGCCTATTCCTGTAAAAAAATCCGGTTCATTTAAAAAAAAAAAAAAAAGCATACCAGACTCTCTAGTGATTACTAGAAGTCTGGCTTGCGAGACTATATATTGTCCAAGGCAATGATGGGACAGTGAATGGATTTCCAATCTTACAGAAAGAGTAGCTGGAAAAAAATAAGTCTTCCTTATTAAAGGTCTCCATCTGGATCAGTGAGTCAAATCCATCACGGTTATACAAAATGATCAAAGAATTCCATTTAATGTCGTCTTACTACACACCCGCTTTCATTTTCTGGGATGATGAACTGCCCTGGCTTTATTGAACCTTTTGTGTAATTGCTTTATAACTGTCCAAATATGTGAAGTAAATAAAAGAATGAGTGCTGCATGGCTCTGTGTTTACCAGACAGAAATATAATACGTCAACACACACAAACACAATCATCTACAGTCTGGCAGCTCATGTGTCATGGTTTTTTTTCATGCTTTTCAGACAAACATGCTTCCACTGCATTAATGAAAGGCATATCACTTAATACACATGTTGCCAGTACCACATCCAGCAGTGATAAATCATTAGTTTTACACTCATTTATGTTTTCTCGTCTCTCCTATAAATCATGAGAACAAACGCATATGTGTTCCGTGCCCAGAACTTGTGGTCTGCCTGTTAACCCTCCTTGTTTGTGTGCTTTCTGTAATCCAGCACATTCCCAGAGCAAGGCCTGGCCACAAAAACAACACGCGAACCAGGGGAAATCCAGATGGTAAACCGAGACCCAGCATGAGCCTTTCATGCACTGATTTTTTTATATTTCTTTTTTGTATCCAGGACCACAATAAGAGAATATTTTGTAGCTCAGCGATGGAGTGAGTAATAAAGCCATAGCATGCCTTCAATGTCAGGGAGAGAAATGAGTATTTGTTGTGTTTGTAGTCAGGCATAAAGCATGCTGCAAATCATCAACGTTGACTCATGATTAAACATGATTCGGTTTAGTTGAATGAGTCACGGAGGTAACTGACTTTATATCAAAGCAAAAACATTACATTTCCATACAATACTTCTACACTTCATGATTATTAAACAGAAGGTTTTGTTATATGCTTATCAACAGAAATGGTGTAAGTCATATTTGTGATCTGTTAATCATTTTGACCAGTGAATCATTTCAGTCATGACCTGAGATTTGATTGTCTCTCATTTAACAGATCAGTGTTTGAATCAGTGAATCATTTCTGTCATAACCGAGATTACATCTTCTCTGATTTAACGGATCAGTGTTTG